>CM064883.1:42726386-42984790 GCA_003313485.2 Penstemon barbatus
GACAACGAGAGAAGTCTTGGATCGAAGCGATCACCCAAATAACACAAGTAAACCTAAAGAACTCCAGACCGGTCATACTGGAACGATCATACTTCATGGTCGATAGCTTAAAAACCTAGAAGCCACAAGCGAAGTGATATAAGCTTCAAAATCACAGCGAAAAGGACAGTTGCTCGATAAAAGATAGAAGATAAAAGACCAAACCCTTCACAGTACGAGGGACGTCACTGCCTCATACATTATATGAATGACCATTGACTAAGCTATACAGAAACTCCTATGGAGTCCAAGATATCTGACATAGAAATCAGGAGAATAGTCCTCCTTATTCTAAACGGCAAAGACGTCACTGCCTAACATACCAAAGAATTGCTTAAGAAGGTCTGAACAAGGTAGATCTGGCTAAAACACCTACATTTTCCAATTCCTCCCATATCAAGAAAGTGATATAATGGTACACTAGCCAAGGAACATATCGTTCAAAAATTGATGCTGGGAAATATAAGGGTTTGGAAAAGATTGAGAGGGACATTTTTCTGTAGAATGACGTAAAGAAAAACGAAGATCAACAAAGGGACAATAACCTCTTTATATAAGTTTTAGATCGCAAAAAGACAAAAGTACAAGGCTTAGATTGAGCATCGACCAAGACGATGAGCATTATCGATATGAATAACCTATTGCCTAAATTATGACGTAAAACATGCTGGTGCGTGTAAACCAAAGGAATATACTGGATTTTGATCAACAAAGGTCTTGACTTGCTGAAGCGAACATTATATTTATGCACGAAGGAAGCATGAGCATAACGAAGTATATCTACAGAAGGAAATTGATCAAGGCAAGAATCTGCCTACAAAAAGACAATCTTTTCCAATTTAGTACATCTCCCATTACAAAAATTTCTGCCCAAATAAATGCACAAAAGTCGGGCCACAAAAAAAAAAAAAAAAAAAAAAAAAAAAAAAAAGAGACAGTCCAAGGCCTGCCAGGTCGAGCAAAGGTCACTGAGAAGAACGGTCAGCAGGCCGACTACCAGAAACAGCCTTCCGAGGAGTCATATTGCCAGCAAAAGCCATCAATTCTTCTTGACGCTTTAGATAACCGGCGTCATAACCTTCCTCATAGGCCTGCTGACGAGATTCTTCCGCCAGAACAGCTGCCTGAGCTAAATTATTTCTCTCCTTTTCAAGGACAACTTTTTCGGCCTCCAATTTTTGAAGATCATCTTTATCAAGTTGCAGCTGCAACTCCAAACCCCTGCTTTTAGCTTTCTCGGACTCCAACTGACCCTGAAGAACTCTCCGATAACTCCACAGTTCGTCGTTTTGCACACCCAGCTGGAGTGCAAAATACTTGCCCTAAGAACAGAAAGAATAAGAGAAACCGCCTTACAACAAGGAATTCTAAACGAAGAACAGGAAAAATATTCGAAATATGTTTACCTGCTCACATATCTTCACCAAAGATTGAACAAGGCGAACATTGGAGGTACCTTCGAGCTTCCTCAACTCGCCAGGCAAAATAGTACTCATGCCTAGGTCCCATGACAAAGCATCAGGTTCAACAGAACCAGGCAGTTCGCTGGTTAAAGGGACACCATCAGAACGTGGAGTCTCCGACAAAAGAATGTCATTAACTTGCTGAAAGATGCATCGATCATCTAATTGACGAGGAGATTCTCTCCCGTCGGGACTAACAGAGGTCTCCTTGCCCGAAGCAGAAATTACGGTTCGGCGGCCAGACCTGGAACCGGTTCGACCTCCGGAAGGTCCTCCCGATTCAAAGGAAGTAGTCATCACAGTAGTATCGCTAAACAAATAATCAGGACAATCCTGCACAATGGATTGTGTCATAGAAGGATTGACAAAAAAGCCATCACCAGTTTGCCCTCCGCTGGCGATTGGGGCAGTAGAAACGGACAAAGGAAGGGAAACAGTAAAATTCCCCCCATGAAAAACATGCTCAAAGGAAGGAGCATTTGAGCTAACAGCTATGTTATAAGCTGGTTCCTCGTTAGACATATCGCCAAAGGCAAACCGACCAGGAGAAGGCATTCTTCCTACTTGAGTGGAAGCAGAAAAGATTGGTTCAGAAAACGACGAGTTTACTACGGACAAAGGTTCGGAAACAATAACACGAGTATCAATCTCCGATCTAATTATTGGGGATGAGCGAGGTGGCTCCGTCGACGGTCCGTCTCTTCGATGCTTTTTGGATCTGTTATCCCGAGCGCCCTCACGGGAAGGTCGCTTCGAAGTATTACCAAAGAGGTTACTCATGGTCGGATTATGAAAATATACAAATTAATATCGAGAAGGTTTATCGACTAATTAAAAAACAAGTATTCTGTCAAGAGAGGAGTATAGCAGTAAAAACAAGTCAAGTTTTTACCTTTCGTATTTATACTACACGAAAGGACGCGTCAGACCTAAAGAAAGGGCGCGAAACAGGAAAAATGACCTTGGAGCAAACGCTAGAATATGAAAAGACACACGCATAATGATTACGGCAGATTTAATGACTTGTCTGAATTATTACGGCGAAGGTGAAAAGACACGACTGACAGAATACGAAACGTTTAGCGTACAAAGAGAAGAAAAGGTAAAATTACAATTAATACCTACGAGTAAAATAATTACAAGGATTATTCAAAAAATCACTGTTTTAAGAAGCCTGCTCGCTATCCGAAATTCTCTGGTCAGTACCGACGTCCTCAGTCATACCAATATCCTCTTCCTCTTCTTCCTCGACTTCGGGATCAACAAAAGTATTATCGAGCTCTTCATTGACGTCGGAAGGAGGAATTGGCAATGGCTTTCCAAATTCTTCGACAAGGTGAGCTAGAGGAAAACCTTGATATAGAACATCTGGGACCTCAGAAGAAGAATAAAGTTCACCATAGCGATTCAACCGAATATGAGCAGCCTTAAAATACTCTTTTCGACGATCCTCGATCATCTCCAAAGCGACCAACTGATGAATCGATTTCTTAAAAGTATTTTCAAGAAGAGGACCGACCATCCGATATACCAACGCCGTATGAACAGGAGAATTGAGGAATTCACGAACAACTCTTTCGTCGGGATTCCTACCATATCGATCCCTAAGTCCACTAAGTGGGACATCCATCTCGTACTCCTCTAAAGAAGCTTCAAGGCTTGACACTTGAGATTCCAGCTCACTAATTCGAGCCGTGCTCTGTAACTGAAATTCCTCTAACTTTCTAGCCATTTGGTTGGCCTGCTCTTGAGCACGAGAAATCTCCATCACCTTGTTTATCACTTCTTGGTCTTCGGTCCCAGTAGCACAAGTCTCTACGGTGGGAACCAAAGAAGATGTTGAGGGACCAACCTCTGAACCGGAGGATTTACGAAGCAAAGCTTTATTCTTCTCCTCCAAGAACTCGCACTGTTGTTTCCAAAGTGCATTCTCATAGGCGTATGACGCAAGACACGTCTTAGTCTGAACAAGCAAAGAGGGCAAGAAAAAGAGATGGATTAGTAAATTAAGGAAGACCCTTAAAATTATCTGTTAACATGATTAAAGGAAAAAGATATCACCTTTTCAGCATAAAGAGAAGCTCGTTGGAATTTCTCCAGAGGATCCTTATGAAGAAGTTTATTCAGATCACGAGTAAAAACACCAGACAAAAGAACACGAGTTGCCTTATCGATCGCATTCTCATTATCATCGTGGATAAGAGAGTCCTTCTCGGAATAACCAGCGGCCCTCTTTCCCTCCAAATGATCCTCGATCATTTCGACAAGGGTAGGTTTTGGATGTTTTTCTCCGACTAAAGAAAGATCCTGGCCAGAACGTCCATAATAACTCCTCTTTCTATCGACTGGATTATTAGTTGGATGAGGCTTTGACCAGGTGCGACATCCTCGAACGCCTAAAGATGTTCTAAGATAAAGAGGAGGATAACCAGATCCCGTGCCCTGACGAATAGGGGGCTCCTGAGGAGATTCTGATGATTCCTCTCTGTCCTCTTCGGATTCATGGCCTAACTCCAACTTCCTTTTCCGTGACGCTCTCTGCTCAATAGGCGCGTTCTCCACGGATTTAGAAGATTTCGAAAGCACCATCTTTCCCTTCGAAGAGTGTCGAGAGTTTTCTACCATATCAGCTGAAAAAGAAATAAATTATAAATTAAGTACCTTCCCAATAAACAGTATCAACGCCAGACTAAAATAAATTACTAACCAAGAAGTTCAGATGATGAATTAATGGGAAAACTATGAATGCTTAACCCCGCCTTACGAAGGAAAGCTTCCCCAATCAAAAGAGCACTTTGAAATTTGTTTGCACGCAATTCGGAGATATCAGCGATAAACTTAGCATCATCGGGAATCAGTTCGCCTGTCGCTAAGCGACCTCCGGAAATCCAACTAGAACCATGATCCCATGAAAAAGGCATGGTCGAACCATCAACCAAACGAAGATTAGACGGAGGACGAATGAAGAAGAAATGAGATTTCCATGAAGGATTACTAGAAACAGGGGCATCAAAGATCGCTCGACTAGGCCGCTGACTAGCAAAGAAGTATCCACGATTTGAAGAACTAGAAATATTGAAGCGAAAAAGTTGCGTAAAGTTACGAAAAGAAGGTTTAAACCCCTTGGCGATCATCAAAACCGAAAAGCAAACTACAAAAGCAACGGAATTTGGAACCAGCTGTGTCAAGCACACACTAAAAGTTTTCAAAACTTCGAGAAAGAGGGGAGACAAAGGAAGACGAAGTCCGCTGTTAAAGTGAGCCGTATAAAAGGCTCGACATCCCTCCGGGGGAGTTGTGACCCTATCAGTAGAGGAAGGAAGAATTATCTCAGAACCTTCCGGAAAATATTTAGTATAGTTATTCACAACCTCCGGAAATGTCTCCGCTGTATAAGCGCAAGCGACGTCCTCAATTGGTTCAGAAATTTGAGGAACAGTACCTTTGCCCTTTTTGGCTCGGGCCGCCACATCCGCGTCAGTAAGGATCCGTACCTTAAAAGTATCCTCTACAGGAACGACGAAATCAGTTACACTAGATTGCAACTCATCCTCATTGTCGGGGGCGACAACCTCTCTAGAAGAAGATCTTCTCACAGAAGCCATATATTCTGATCCTCGGAAAAAGAAGGTCGATAAAAGAAAAAATTTAGCGTGATGAACGACTAGTCAGAAAAATGATTACGAGTTATAAGGAAGTATAAAAGAGAAATGGCGAACTATAGAGTCACCTATTTATAACAAAATTAGAAAAGACGTTTCGAACTTATTGCAGCTACTGATATTCCCGCCAAAAATGGAAGGATACGAAAAGCTTCCAGAATAGACGCGTGGCGATTCGTAACTGGACAGAGAAAACGACTATCTATGATATGTAGCACTCTTTTCCTTATTTAAGATTTTTTCCCACAGGGTTTTTTCTTAAGTAAGGTTTTTAACGAGGCTCCATTCATAGAAAAGAAACAGTCGTAGAGATCTATCTACTTCTACGAGCTTCTATTATCTATACGCTCGAAGAAGTGAGGGAGTACTGATGGGGGCTATTTCGCACCCTACATATTACTCGAATCGAATGAAGAAGTTAAGATCGATTCGACCAATCCAAACAGATCGAGATCCCCTCGCAGACCCGGCCAAGCGCAGCTCTCTTCGATCAAAAGATGATACTCCGGACCCATGAAGGATACTTGGGCCGAGTCCTATTAGGACTATGATTCCTTGTAAAACTAGGTTAAACATTGTATAAATACCTAGTTAATGATTGTATTAGACAACTATGATATTCCTTTTACTTCAAGAATATACAATATTCACAGCCTAAGGCATTATAACTGAATAAGATTCATAGTATTCTGATCTCCATATTGATGTGTTATTAGCTTTATTTGTGGTTTTACTTCTTGTTCTTAATCATTGCTTTTCTTTGTGATTGATCCATCCGGAATAAAGTAACAGAGCCCTACTAAATATATACACCAATATCGTAAACCCCACCGATATTACAAATTCACTGATATACAATTAACCCGACGAAATTCGGTTAAATCACAATTGATCCACTTGGTGGGCGATCACGTCGCCGGTTAACCATCCCAGCTAACCCTTGAGTTCATTTAGCCTCGATTTTCGTTATGGACCCACGACTCGTGAGACATCCATACTTACTCGCGTTAAATCATGTCCAATACTCGTGAAGAGAAATAGTTCAATCCTAGACGCCCCACAACTCGTGAGACAGCGCCTAGAACCTTGCTATCCCCTACCTTGGCACTAACTGTGCATCGAGGCAATAGACATATCATCTTCCTATAGCTCGACCCACGACTCGTGAGACATCGAGATATATTCGTACAATATGCCTAAGACCTAGTAATTGGATAGGCTCGGACCATAGACACCATTCATATGCGCCCGTTATTCGATTTAATATTCTAATTGAATTTTAAGTTCAATTGGAGGTTTTAAGTTTTCTTGTGCGAGGTCTCATCAAATTATGCTTTATCTTGTTTACGTTTTTCTATCCTAAGCATGCATCTCATACATCAAAGAATAATTACGAAAAAGTAAACATTCATCACCTAGCATGATATGATTGATCGATTGTCCATACTATGCGATCCATCACGAGCCTTGTGATGGATCAATTGGTCAGTCTAGGGTGGAAATTAAATGTCCTAACTATTACAATTTTCTAACCCATACATCATGGGCCTTCTTGTAATATCCAGCTTGATTGGGCCTCCATGTAATGAATTGGGCCTCCATGTCCTCCAAGGTTATGGGCCTCCATGTGGATCTCCAAGTCTTCCTGAGGTCTTCTCGGCTCCAAGCCTAATCTAAGCCTAGCTTACATACTTAAATAGCCCTATTCTATTACATTCGTTTGCGCAAGCAAGGGCACCAATCAGGCCCATTTAATTACAACCCATAAAATAAATAAACCAAAACTACACAGGGCTTAAGGGCAAAATCGACCAATCCACATATTCACTCAAGAACATGCATAAATTCACATAAGGGCATAAATGTAAATTTACCGCCTCCTTTAATTTTAATTCACAAAAATTATCTATGTTAATTTAATTTTGAATTAACAATTAACCTCCAAGATTAATTAACTCCAACTTGAGTTCTAAGTAATCAACAACTCTTATCTTGATAAAGTTGGTTAATTAAGATAGTTACAAATCTTCCAAGATTACTATCTTATCCAAAACTCTAAGTTTCCCAATTTTACAAATCTCCAAGATTCTCAAGATAATCCTATTTTGACTAGATTAGTTAACTAAGGTAGTGTCCAAATCCACCAAGATTTCTTCCTTATCCAAAACTCCAAGTTTCCTAATTTAATATGATCTCTAAGATCTTTTAATCTTGGTAACTTACTAGAAGAGTTTAATTTTAATTAAATCTCTTATCTCAATTGAAACTCTAAGTTTCCTTGTTTAATAAGATCTCTAAGATCTTTAATCTTGGTAATTAACTAGAAGACATTAATTATAATTAAATGTCTTATCACAAATGAAACTCTAAGTTTCCTTGTTAATTAGATCTATAAGATCAATCCAAGATTCACCAAGATTCCATAACAACCAAATCTCCAAGATTTTCAGAACTTCCAAAATAGGTGAGTTTGATATCAACCAAAATTCAGCCACGAAGTGACGCAATGAACGCTGCCACGTGGCAGCACACACATGGCCACGGAAGCCGCGCGTGAGCCCCACGCAGTGGCTGCCGCCGCGCGTGACAGCGCGTAGCAGCATGCTGCTGCGCGTTGCCAGCACGCGACAAACTGCCCGAGGGCAGCTGCCGTGTGCTGCACACGCATACAGCGAGTTGTTCACGCGCTGCCGCGTACGGCAGCACGCGGTGGCTGCCTAGCCGCGGTGCGCTGCTGCGCACCGCCACGTGCCACCGCGGTTGATCCCAAAAATATATTTTTTCTTGTTTGATTACTTTTGATTTAATTAAATAGATCCAATTAATTAAATCCCAATCCAAAATAAAAATTAACACGATAAAATTTCGAATCAAAAATTTTACATTAACTCCAAGTTAACAGATCTACGTCCTAAAACATATGCAGTTAAAGAACTAGTCATACATAAATCAAACATATGATTTATAACACAGAATTTGCAAATTCATATATATACAAAGCCTAGAGTTGGCTCTGATACCACTGTTGGGATTCGGTAAGATAAACAGCCCTAGGCACAACGGAATATAAAATTTTTAGGACCTCTTACGGAATCTTGCCAGGATACTACTCTAGGTGTATATATATGAACATAAATAAAACGATAGTATAAGTTTGCAATTTATACCTATCTCCTTGCAAATCCTCGGCTAGCAAAAACGAACTCTGAATTTCTCCTCAGCCTAATCGATCCAAGCTCTGCAGCAGCGCCCCACGTGTTGCGCCTCTACGGGTTGATACACCACAATTACACGAAAATAATAAATCTTGATCAGCTAGAACACAAGATATATTATGATCTAGGATATAGGAACGATTTAGGAACAAGTCGAAAACGAAAAATTCTTCCACAGGGAAGAAGTGGGTTCGGTCGACTATTGCTTGGGAGAGGGAGAGAAAATTTTGCTCTTGCTCAATTTTTGCTTATGGAGTTGTGTGAAAAATAACTACAAGAAGGCTACTTATAGTTATCTCCCTAACCTAGTCCTATTAGGACTAGGGCTCTTCTCTCCTACATGGGCCATGGCCCTCTTTAATTTAGAAGACCAAATCTTCTAATTAATTCATGGCCCAGTTAATTAATTTGACCAGGCTTTATTTAATCTCCCAATTAAATAGCCCAATTAATTAACTTAATCTCCCATTTAATTAAATCAGACTCTAAGTCCATTTAATTAAAATCCCTTTTAATTAATTAAATCCAACTTAATTAATTAATCCACAAATTAAATTCCAATTTAATTTATGATCCTGATCCAATTCCAATTGGATCCCATTTTGTTCCAATTGGGTCGACCCAGTCGACCCACCCATAATAATCGACCCAGTCGATTATTTACCCAGTCGACCCAGTCGACTCGGTCGTTCTTATTTCCTCGCTTACGCTGCGTGTGTATTGTGTATGCCCCCGTAGGTTCACCACATAATTGGCCGTTGGTTATAATTAAATATTATTTAATTATTCAAGTAAGACTTACTCTAAATCAATCGAACACTCTGTCGATTGATCATTCTAAAATTAGCACCCCTGCCAATTTGGGAATTCTCCCACACTCCACGGTCGATGTCCAGCCACAAGCCCATGGAGCCCAATCACTGGTGAATTAATTCAGTGAACCTTTTAACTCATTTACAATTTCCATATACGACATAATCTCTCCATCGATCAATCTCCCAGTCGAGACTTAAGGGTATGGTCTTTCATCGGTTCCCCTTATTCTTTTGTCTTGACCTTATGCATTCTGGTCTCGAAATAATTCTCTTTGACTTAACCTTTATGAGCTACTTACATAAAGCCGTCAGATACCTCGGCCGAGGATTTTACCAGAATTAATTTCTCACAGAAATCCATAGGAGAATTTCCCAACCTATCAAGTCGGGTCAATGGATCCTTTGTTGATGATATGAACCTGCATACGAGTTCCTCTATACCCAATATGAGTTCACAGAGACTTTCTGGCGATCCCCAGTCAGTCGGAACTCACATCAAAGTATAGACGTTCTCGCACCAGATAAACCCTATCACCTCAAGTAGTTAGGGATCGTTCCTCGTATACTATTGCAAATTGGAATAACTTCAACCCCGATATGCGACTACCGCTTCCATGGTGAGTTATTTCCTAATTGGGGTATTCAGTGCACTTGCCATCCCAGCAAGCTACCCACTTATGTGTATCGACTATCCCAGTCACGCTCGTGGACCCCAGCGTTCTCCAGTTCATCGGAGTATACACAATAGTGAGAGTCTAACCGAATCCAACGATGTCCTATCTCGATTGTATTCTACGACTCTTGAATATGTTCTAGATCACGGCCTTGGAGATCAGTCCACGGGTTGTCCCATAGCCCTGTGATCTAAGGACTTCTATCCTTAAGCGTAGATAATTATTACATAAGATAAAGTTGACCATATATATAAATGCATTTATTAATCCAATCGAATGGTCCTTTCAATTCAATGCAGCCAAAACAGTTGGCTTGCAGGACACTATTCTATCAGTTCGGGCGCTGGACAAAGGAATAGAGTCCTTCATAGAGATATGGGGCTCCGTAGGGCCAATGATGGCCTTGCGGGTGATGACTCGCCAACTCATCCCCTAGTTATTCGTCGCTCTAGACCCCGTAGAGTCTATCGTCCTATTTGGACCCTTGGGTATCGCTATAATGGACAGCTCTGAGGCCATTACCCAAACTGTGTGGTTCATCAGTTGGAGGCCGATTGTGATCGGCACGCTGACCTTGCTTTGAGGGCGGACCTCAATGCCTAAGACGCTAATGATAGAGCTGATGCCATGCGACTCCGCTTGAGGGAGTTTCGGGTCATCAGGAACCATAGGGTACTGCAGTTTGCCATGATTATAGAGGGGTTGAGGGCCTTGGCTGACGAGATAGAGGCAGATAATAGAACATTGAACGAGGATGAGCGCTCTCATATGGAGGCAGAAGCTGCCGCAGAATCTATGGACGAGGAGGAGGACCCAAGGGATGATGCTGAAGACGAGTAGGATTGAGAGGCATTTAGGACTACCTTTTGTTATGTTGTAGTAGTGAAGTCATTTTGACTTTTGTTTATGTTTTATGTGGTATGATAGACATGTTTTGATTATTTTGTGCCGTTTTGGCAGTACTTTATTTTGGCGATTTGCCTCTTATGATAGACACCCCTTGACTATTACCCTAAATACAGGACATGCCCAATTATTTCAAATATTACAAAGACACCCCCCTCAACCAAAACTATATTACAAGGACACCCACTGCTACCACCTTAAACATTATAATTGTCTATTTTCGAAAATTAATTTGGGAATTTTGTTCCTCTCATCAAGACGAGTTCATAGACACCAACCTTGTCAAATTTCATTGAGTAATTTGGCAGAAATGGCGACCGAGTTTGAAATTTTAGATATAGGATTCTTCGCGAACCAAATTTTGAACAAAAGTTTTTCTCAAATTACTTGATGAAATTTGATAAGGTTGGTGTTGCTTTTTTCCTCTCATCAAGACGAGTTCACTGACACCAACCTTGTCAAATTTCATCAAGTAATTTGAGAGAAATCGTTATTCAAAATTTAATATTTAGGAACCCTGTATCCAAAATTTGAAACTTGGTCTCCTTTTTTCGGCTGCTATTTATCAAAATTAATTTGGGACTTTTTGGTCTTTGTCCTCACATCAAGACAAGTACATAGACACCAACCTTGTCAAGTTTCATCAAGCAATTTGAAAGAAATCGTTTTTCAAATTTTGGTTCGCGAAGAATCCTAGATCCGAAATTTCAAACTTGATTGCCGTCTAGCCCAAATTTCCCCAATGAAATTTGAAAAGGTTGTTGTCTACGAACTCGTCTTGATGAGAATAATTTTAAAAAATAGAACAATTGTAATTTTTGAGGGGGTAGCAGGGTGTGTGCTTGTAGAGGGGGGGTGTCTTTGTAATATTTATAACAAGAGTGTAAAATCCTGTATTTAGAGTAATAGTCCGTAAATTTTCTTTGATTTTATTTCCCTAATGAGCCATTCGATGTCCAAAATGGCAAGAAATCAAGCTGATGGTCATGCTGGACGTCGGGTTCCCTCTGACCATTCTGAGGGGACGAATGTAGTCCCACCAGCAGCACCACTTGCTGACCAGGCATAGTGGGTCATCGCTGCCTTGGCCGGGTTTACCCAAGCACTGCAAGGCGCTACACATAGAATAGATATTGGAACATTTTATGCGGTTCCAACCACCCAAGTTCCTTGGGGAACCTTATGATCAAAAAGTTGAGGCTTGGTTGGCTGATATTGAAAATATATATCGAGCCTTCGACTACTCGATCACACAAAAGATTTCATTGGCTACCTATAGCTTTGAGGATGCCGCTAGGTCCTGGTGGTAGATCATGGAGATGGTTTGGGAAATGGACCAAACTGGGAGGACTTGGAAATTTTTTGTGAAGGAGTTTAATGACAAATATGTTTCCCCTGTGGTTCGTGAACAGCGTGAGGAGCAATTTAATGCTTTAAGGTAAGGGAATATGAGGGTTCCCCAATTTGAGGATGTTTTCTTCCGATTCATCCGCTATGTTCCCCATTTAATGACTGATGAACCGCGTCACACACACTAGTTCATCAAATGCCTAAGGTCAGAGCTCCAGCGTGCACTTCTTTCACAACATTGTCACTTACATTGAAGCAGTGGAGAGAGCCACTCGCATTGAGAATGGGCTGATAGATGTGAATGCTATGCAGTTTCCAGAAAAGAGGTCGAGGCCTCCTCAGACAAACTGGCAGTCAGGGAGGAATGCAGGAAAAACACTAAGAACTGGTCAATCAAGCTCGGGAATCCAAGGGGCCATCAGCAGCACAAACGACCACATAATGCTCCTGGGAAGACGCTAGATGGAGCTTGTACCTTCTGTGGACTGAAGGGGCATGGAGAGCCCAAATGCTACAAGAAGACTGGCAAGTGCCTGAGGTGTGGGGCTCAGGATCATTTTATCAAAACGGCCCCAAGGCACCTTCTGCGCCTATTCCAGCAGGTAGAGGATCGTCCCAGGCTGGAAGACCGCCAAAGTCGAGGGTGCGCGGGCGAACTTTTGCTATGGAGGAGAGGAGTTGTCAGATCCGAATGCAAATGATGTGGTGGAAGGTACACTTTATGTTTTCGGGCATTTATGTAAAGTGTTTTTTGATTCTGGTGCATCTCATTCATTCGTAACACCTTGCTCTAGTAAGAAACTAATGAGTAAAGTAGAAAGTTTACCCTATGAGTTAGAGGTTCATACTCCATTAGGAACGTCATTCATAACGAGTTCGGTTTACAAAGCATGTGAGTTTGGATCGAGGAGAGAATGTTTTTAGCTGATTTAATCACGTTACCGATCCAAAGTTTTGATGTAATTGGGGATGGATTGGTTATCCACCCATGCTGGCCCGTTATAAAATGTCGATGTAAAACTGTAACACTCTATATCCCCGAGAGATCGGATGTTTGTTTTTAGGGTGTTCGGAAAGCCCTAAAGGTTCCGTTGTCCGTGGCCCAAGTTCTTCAGGAACTACGCCAGGCGGACAAGAATTATCGCTTACCTTATCAACAAGCCAAAGGATAAAGTTGATTTAAAAGAGGTACCCATGGTGGTAGAGTGATAGAAATAGTGTCCTGCAAGCCAGCTGTATGGCTAGCATTAATTGTAATTAATGAGGAACTATTCAATTTAGATTAATAAATGCACTTTTATTAAATGGTCAACTTTATCTTATGTAATATTTGTCTACGCATAAGGATAGAAGTCCTTAGATCACAGGGCTATGGGACAACCCGTGGACTGATCTCTAAGGCCGTGATCTAGAACATATTCAAGAGTCGTAGAATCCAATCGAGATAGGACATCGTTGGATTCGGTTAGACTCTCACTGTTGTGTATTCTCCGATGAACTGGAGGACGCTGGGGTCCACGAGCGTGACTGGGATAGTCGATACACATAAGTGGGTGGCTTGCTGGGATGGCAAGTGCACTGAATACCCCAATTAGGAAATAACTCACCATGGAAGCGGTAGTCGCATATCGGGGTTGAAGTTATTCCAATTTACAATAGTATACGAGGAACGATCCCTAACAACTTGAGATGATAGGGTTTATCTGGTGCGAGAACATCTATACTTTGATATGAGTTCCGACTGACTGGGGATAACCAGAAAGTCTCTGTGGACTCATGTTGGGTATAGAGGAACTCGTATGCAGATTCATATCATCAACAAAGGATCCATTGACCCGACTTGATAGGTTGGGAAATTCTCCTATGGATTTCTGTGAGAAATTAATTCTGGTAAAAATCCTTGGCCAAGGTATCTGACGACTTTATGTAAGTAGCTCATAAAGATTAAGTCAAAGAGAATTTATTTCAAGACCAGAATACATAAGGTCAAGACAAAAGAAAAGGGAATCCGATAAAATACCATACCCTAAAGTCTCGACTGGGAGATTGATCGATGGAGAGATTTTGTCGTATATGGAAATTGTAAATGATAAAAGGTTCACTGAATTAATTCACCAGTGATTGGGCTCCATGGGCTTGTGACTGGACATCGACCATGGAGTGTGGGAGAATTCCCAAATTAGCAGGGGTGCTAATTTTGGAATGATTAATCGACAGAGTGTTCGATTAATTTAGAGTATTAATTGCTCGAGTAATTAAATAATATTTAATTACAACCCACGGCCAATTATGTGGTGAACCTACGGGGGCATACACAATACACAAGTAGCGAAAGCGAGGAAACAGGAACGAACCAGTCAACTGGGTCGACTGGGTCAAAATCGACTGGGTCGATTAAATGGGTGGGTCGACTGGGTCGACCCATATGGAACGAAAATGGATCCAATTGGAATTGGATCAAGATTATAAATTAAATTGGAATTTAATTTATGAGTAAATTAATTAATTAGGATTTAATTAATTAATGGAATAATTAATTTAATTAGACTTGGAGTTTAATTAATTAATTGGGAGATGATTTAATTAATTGGGCTTTTTAATTGGGAGATTAAATAAAGCCCTGAAAGATTAATTAATATGGGCCATGAATTAATTAGAAGACTTAGTCTTCTAATTAAAGAAGGCCATGGCCCATGTAGGAGAGAGAAGACCTAGTCCTAATAGGACTAGGTTAGGGAGATAACTATAAGTAGCCTTCTTCTAGTTATTTTTCACACAACTCCTTAAGCAAAAATTGAGCAAGAGCAAAAATTCTCTCTTCTCTCCCAAGCTATAGTCGACCGAACCCTTCTTCCCTGTGGAAGAAATTTTTCGTTCTTCGACCTTGTTCCAAATCGTTCTTAATTCCTAGTTTATAATATACCTCGTGTTCTAGCTGATCGAGATATATTATTTTCGTGATATTGTGGTGTATCAACTCGTAGAGGCGCAACACGTGGGGCGCTCCTGAGAAGCCTGGATCGATTTTGCTGGAGCAGAATTCAGAGCTCGTTTTGCTAGCCAAGGATTTGCAAGGAGACAGGTATAAACGAGAAAACTTATGCTGTCGTTTATTTATGCTCATATATATACAACTAGAGAATATCCTGGCAAGATTCCTTAAGAGGCCCTAAAAGTTTTTTTTTTATTCCGCTGTGCCTAGGGCTGTTTATCTTACCGAATCCCAACAGTGGTATCAGAGCCAACTCTAGGCTTTGTATATATATGAATTTGCAAATTCTGTGTTTATTAAATCATATGTTTGATTTATGTGGCTAGTTCTATTACTTTGCATGTTTTAGGACTTTATAATTGACTTGGAGTTAATGTTTAATTTAGGATTCGAAAATTTTATCATGTTGATGTTATTTTGAATTAAGGATTTAATTGACTGGGTTTGTTGAATTAAATCTGTGGGTAATCGAAGAAACAAAAAAAAAATTTTTTTTTTTTATTAGATCCGACTCGCGGTGGCACGCGGCGGTGCGCGGCAGCGCACCGCGGCTGGGCGGCCACCGCAAGCCGCTGCCAACGGCAGCGTGCTGGCAGCACGCTAGCCGCACACGCCGCGCGCAGCAGCAGCCTTCTGGCTGCTGTTTGCGCGCTGCTGTGCGCGGCTGCTCGCTGCCGCACGCAGCCGCGTGCAGCGGCTGCTGCCGCAGGCAGCTCACGCGCCGCCTTGGTGGTCGCGCGTGGGCTGTCCTACGTGGCAGTCCGAGATTGGCCTCGTCTGGTTGATTTCTGGTTGGACTCTAATTCTGCCTATTTTGGATGTCCTGAAAATCTTGGAGAATTTTAGAAGATTAGGAAACTTGGAGTTTTTGGATAAGGTAGTTATTCTGTTAGAATTAATCACTACCTTAATTAAACTAATCTAATCAAAATAGGATTATCTTGAGAATCTTGGAGATTTAGGAATATTGGGAAACTTAGAGTTTTGGATAAGGTAAGAATCTTAGAGATTTAGATTACCTTAATTAACCAATCTTAATCAAGATAGGATTTGTAGATTACTAGGAGCTCAAGTAAGAGCTAATTAATCTTAGAGGTTAATTGTTAATTCAAAAAATTAATTGACTTGGATAAATTTTATGAATTAAAATTAATGGAGCCGGTAAATTTACATTTTTTGCCCTTATGTGAATTTATGCATGTTCTTGAGTGAATATGTGGATTGGTCGATTTTGCCCTTAAGCCCTGTGTAGTTTTTGGTTTATTTAATTTTGGGTTGTAATTAAATGGGCCTGATTGGTGCCCTTGCTTGCGCAAACAAATGTAATAGAATAGGACCATTTATTTTTATAAGTTAGACTTAGATTAGGCTTGGAGCCGAGAAGACCTCATGAAGACTTGGAGATCCACATGGAGGCCCATTTACCTTGAAGGACATGGAGGCCCAATTCATTACATGGAGGCCCAATCAAGCTGGATATTACAAGAAGGCCCATGATGTATGGGTTTAAAATTGTAATAGTTAGGACATTTAATTTTCACCCTAGACTGACCAATTGATTCATCACATGGCTCGTGATGGATCGCATAGGATGGGCAATCGACCAATCATATCTTGCTAGGTGATGAATGTTTACTTTTTCGCACATTATTCTTTGATGTATGAGATGCATGCTTAGGATAGAAAACGTAAACAAGATAAGCATAATCTGATGAGACCTCGCACACTTAGAAACCTCCAATTGAACTTAAAATTCAATTAGAATATTAAATCGAATAACGGGCGCATATGAATAGTGTCTATGGTCCGAGCCTATCCAATTACTAGGTCTTAGGCATATTGTACGAATATATCTCGATGTCTCACGAGTCGTGGGTCGAGCTATAGGAAGATAATATGTCTATTGCCTCGATGCACGAGTTTAGTGCCAAGGGAGGGGATAGCAAGGTTTTAGGCGCTGTCTCACGAGTCGTGGGGCGTCTAGGATTGAACTATTTCTCTTCACGAGTATTGGACATGATTTAACGCTAGTAAATATGGATGTCTCACGAGTCGTGGGTCCATATCGAAAAACGAGGCTAAATGAACTTAAGGGTTAGCTGCGATGGTTAACCGTTGACGTAGTCGACCACCAAGTGGATCAAATAGTATGGCCAACGAGTCGTGGGTACTAGGAGATTGCATTTGGGCCTTAAGCCCGCTAGGATATTTTAAATTCCCGAAACTTATGTGGGGGCATAAGATTTTGATTAAAATAGTGGGAGTAATTTACAAATAAAATCCATGTTTGTAAATTGTGCATTTTAAATTTATCTTTCGCGTATTTATTTCTTCTATCGTCGTTTTGTAGATATAATGTCTAAGAATCCGATTTCCATCATACTTGAACATAACAAATTAACTGGACCAAACTTCCATGACTGGGTCAGGAACCTTAAGATCATTCTCGCTTCTGAAAAGCGAGGTTTTGTCCTTGATGGGCCCCCTCCCGAACTTGTTAAGGATTCCGATGAAGCTGAGAAAGAAGCCTTGGATTTATGGCTTGACGATGACTTGCAGTCACGTTGTCTCATGTTGGCATCCATGTCGAATGAACTTCAAAAGCAGCACGAGCATATGAAGTCTTCTTTTGAAATCTACACGCACCTGAATGGATTATTTGGGGTGCAAAGTAGATATGAGCGGTATGAAACTGCCAAGACTTTGCAACAAACGAGGATGGCTGAAGGTGCTGATGTTCGATCTCACTGCATCAAGATGATTGGGCTTATTGAAAAGCTTGGTCATCTTGACGTAAAGATGGACAAGACCTACTGCCAGGATATAATCCTCCAATCGTTGCCAAGATCATTCGAACAATTCGTAGTGAACTACAACATCCACAAGATGAATGTTGAACTTCACGAGTTGGCTAATATGCTCGCCACTGCCGAGGCTTCCATGTAAAGAGAGAAGCCAGTGATGGTTGCTACCTCGACCCAATCCAAGTCCAAAAGGACAAAGAAAGGGAAGGGGAAAGGGAATGCTTCTTCAAGCAAAGGCAAAGCACCATCTGGGCCCATAGGGAAGGGAAAGAAGCGTAAAGCTTCGTCTGGTGAACAAAAATGTTTCTACTGCAAGAAACCTGGACACTGGAAGAGGAACTGCAAAGAGTTCTTGGAGAGCTCGAAAGGTATATTCCTTGTTGAAGTTAATTTATCAATTAACTGTGCATCATGGGTGCTAGACACTGCTTGTGGTTCTCATCTTTGTAATGATTTACAGGTGATGGGAGCAACAAGGCCACTTAGGCCAGGGGATTGGATCCTGAGATTTGGCAATGGAGCTAGAGCTGCTGCCGAGGCCATAGGCGAAGTGGAGTTAGATTTAGGTGGTAATAAATTAGTCCTTAGGAACGTTCTTTATGTACCTGGTTTAGTGAAAAACATTATTTCAATTCCTGTTTTGGATAATGAAGGTTTTAATTTTACTATTAATAAAGGTTCCTTTTCGTTATTCATGAATGATAATATGTTTTTCACTGGTACATTAAAAGATGGACTATATACCGTTGAACCACCTAAGTTAGTGATGCATGTACAACAAAACAAAAGGAAACAAGATAATGAAATATCTGCCCAATTATGGCACGCTAGACTTGGACATATATCTAAGTCAAGGATTCAAAAGTTAGCATCATCTGGCGCGATTGAAATCAATCGCATTGATGAAATGCCAACATGTGAACCATGTTTGAAGGGTAAAATGGCTAAGTTGCCGTTTAAAGGAAACCCTGAGCGAGCCAAGCAAACATTGGACTTAATACATACTGACGTGTGTGGACCACTAAGAAAAAGCGCCCGAGGGGGCTATGACTACTTCATCACTTTCACTGACGACTTTAGTCGTTATGGATATGTGTTCTTGTTGAAACACAAGTCTGAAGCCTTTGAGCGATTCAAAGAATTCAAGATGGAAGTAGAGAATCAACTTGGTCATACGATAAAGGCTCTTCGTTCTGACCGAGGTGGAGAATTTCTTAGTAACGAATTTCTGAATTATCTTGTAGAGCATGGAATATTATCGCAGTGGACTCCTCCTGCAACACCCCAATTAAATGGAGTAGCAGAGAGAAGGAATCGAACCTTGATGGACATGGTTCGATCCATGATGAGTGCCACTGACTTACCTCTTTCATTTTGGGGACATGCCCTCCTCACGGCAACGAAGATACTGAATATGGTACCTTCAAAATCCGTAGAAAAGACACCATACGAACTATGGTTTGGCAAGGCACCCTCATACGCATTCATGCGCATATGGGGATCTCCCGCTTACGTTAAAAAGCTAGTGGGAGATAAGTTGGAGACTAAATCCACTTTGTGCAAATTCGTGGGGTATCCGGAAAACTCAATAGGATACGAGTTCTACGATCCTACAAGGCAAACAACGTTTGTCTCGAGGAACGCTCACTTCTTGGAGAAGGATTTCTTGGTGGACAAGAAAGAAAATAACGTAGAACTGGATGAGGTCACTGAAGCTGAAAAGGCCTTAGAGGTCGATCAAGCTGACCCGTCACCACAGGCAGTGGGAGAACAAGAGCATGAAAATGCACCAGAACGTACACCGATACTACGTAGGTCAGAAAGACAACGTAGAGAACCCGAAAGGTACTACGGTCTGCTGCATGAGACTGGACAGTCTCTAACCGACCCAAGGACTTACGAAGAGGCTATGCTAGACGTAGACTCGGGAAAATGGCGCGAAGCCATGGAATCCGAACTGGACTCCATGCACTCAAACAAGGTCTGGGCCTTGGTAGATCCACCAGTGGGAGTGGCTCCCGTGGGTTGCAAATGGATCTATAAGCGAAAGCTTGGAGTGAACGGAGAGGTAATAACCTACAAGGCGCGACTAGTGGCAAAAGGATACACTCAAAGACCAGGTATCGACTTTGAGGAGACCTTCTCGCCCGTCGCAATGCCCAAATCCATTCGGATCTTGCTGGCCATAGCTGCGTGGTATAACTACGAGATATGGCAAATGGATGTAAAGACTGCCTTTCTCAATGGAGACATTGATAAGGAGATCTACATGGAGCAACCAAAAGGATATGCATCCAAAGGAGATGAACACAAGGTGTGCAAACTCCAGAGGTCCATTTATGGACTAAAGCAAGCTTCCCGAAGTTGGAACATTCGTTTTGATGAGACAATCCAAACTTTTGGGTTCATCAAGAACATGTTCGAACCTTGCGTGTACAAGAAGATCAGTGGGAGTACAGTTGAATTTTTGGTGCTTTACGTTGACGACATTCTTCTCATTGGAAACAATGTGAAAGCATTGTCTGAAACTAAAGCATGGTTGTCTACACAATTCTCGATGAAGGATATGGGAGAAGCATCCTTTGTACTAGGTATAAGGATCTACCGAGATAGATCAAAAGGACTGCTGGGCCTCTCCCAATCCCAGTACATAGACAAAATCCTGAAAAGATTTAGTATGGAAGAATCCAAGAGAGGATTGCTTCCAATGAGACATGGGATTGCACTCTCCAAGTCTATGGCCCCAAAGACGCCTGAAGAGAGAAGCAATATGTCTCGAGTACCATATGCATCCGCGATAGGAAGCATAATGTATGGTATGCTATGTACGAGACCAGACGTAGCGTACGCTCTTAGCGTTACAAGTCGCTACCAGTCTGATCCAGGTGAGCAGCACTGGATAGCCGTAAAGGCGATTCTGAAGTACCTGAGAAGGACTAAGGAGTTGTTCTTGGTATACGGCGGAGGAGAATTGAAATTGGAAGGCTATACAGACTCGAGCTTCCAATGTGATGTAGACGACTTCAAGTCGACATCAGGATACGTTTTCTGCCTCAATGGTGGTGCGGTTAGCTGGAAGAGCTCCAAGCAGGAAACAACCGCGGATTCAACCACTGAAGCAGAATACATTGCCGCGAGTGACGCAGCAAAGGAAGGTGTTTGGATGAGGAACTTCATCCAGGAATTGGATGTGATACCTAGCATTGCTGAGCCCATTACTATCTTCTGCGATAATAATGGGGCAATAGCGCAAGCAAAGGAGCCGAGATCTCATCAGAAATCCAAGCACGTACAGAGACGATACCACGTGATAAGAGATATCATTGGTAGAGGAGACATTAAGATGGAACGTGTCGACTCAGAAGATAATACGGCGGACCCGCTAACGAAGCCTCTGCCTCAAAAGGCATTTGAGAAACATCTGCATAAGATGGGACTCAAGAACATAAAAGACTGGCTTTAGGACAAGTGGGAGATTGATAGAAATAGTGTCCTGCAAGCCAGCTGTATGGCTAGCATTAATTGTAATTAATGAGGAACTATTCAATTTAGATTAATAAATGCACTTTTATTAAATGGTCAACTTTATCTTATGTAATATTTGTCTACGCATAAGGATAGAAGTCCTTAGATCACAGGGCTATGGGACAACCCGTGGACTGATCTCTAAGGCCGTGATCTAGAACATATTCAAGAGTCGTAGAATCCAATCGAGATAGGACATCGTTGGATTCGGTTAGACTCTCACTGTTGTGTATTCTCCGATGAACTGGAGGACGCTGGGGTCCACGAGCGTGACTGGGATAGTCGATACACATAAGTGGGTGGCTTGCTGGGATGGCAAGTGCACTGAATACCCCAATTAGGAAATAACTCACCATGGAAGCGGTAGTCGCATATCGGGGTTGAAGTTATTCCAATTTACAATAGTATACGAGGAACGATCCCTAACAACTTGAGATGATAGGGTTTATCTGGTGCGAGAACATCTATACTTTGATATGAGTTCCGACTGACTGGGGATAACCAGAAAGTCTCTGTGGACTCATGTTGGGTATAGAGGAACTCGTATGCAGATTCATATCATCAACAAAGGATCCATTGACCCGACTTGATAGGTTGGGAAATTCTCCTATGGATTTCTGTGAGAAATTAATTCTGGTAAAAATCCTTGGCCAAGGTATCTGACGACTTTATGTAAGTAGCTCATAAAGATTAAGTCAAAGAGAATTTATTTCAAGACCAGAATACATAAGGTCAAGACAAAAGAAAAGGGAATCCGATAAAATACCATACCCTAAAGTCTCGACTGGGAGATTGATCGATGGAGAGATTTTGTCGTATATGGAAATTGTAAATGATAAAAGGTTCACTGAATTAATTCACCAGTGATTGGGCTCCATGGGCTTGTGACTGGACATCGACCATGGAGTGTGGGAGAATTCCCAAATTAGCAGGGGTGCTAATTTTGGAATGATTAATCGACAGAGTGTTCGATTAATTTAGAGTATTAATTGCTCGAGTAATTAAATAATATTTAATTACAACCCACGGCCAATTATGTGGTGAACCTACGGGGGCATACACAATACACAAGTAGCGAAAGCGAGGAAACAGGAACGAACCAGTCAACTGGGTCGACTGGGTCAAAATCGACTGGGTCGATTAAATGGGTGGGTCGACTGGGTCGACCCATATGGAACGAAAATGGATCCAATTGGAATTGGATCAAGATTATAAATTAAATTGGAATTTAATTTATGAGTAAATTAATTAATTAGGATTTAATTAATTAATGGAATAATTAATTTAATTAGACTTGGAGTTTAATTAATTAATTGGGAGATGATTTAATTAATTGGGCTTTTTAATTGGGAGATTAAATAAAGCCCTGAAAGATTAATTAATATGGGCCATGAATTAATTAGAAGACTTAGTCTTCTAATTAAAGAAGGCCATGGCCCATGTAGGAGAGAGAAGACCTAGTCCTAATAGGACTAGGTTAGGGAGATAACTATAAGTAGCCTTCTTCTAGTTATTTTTCACACAACTCCTTAAGCAAAAATTGAGCAAGAGCAAAAATTCTCTCTTCTCTCCCAAGCTATAGTCGACCGAACCCTTCTTCCCTGTGGAAGAAATTTTTCGTTCTTCGACCTTGTTCCAAATCGTTCTTAATTCCTAGTTTATAATATACCTCGTGTTCTAGCTGATCGAGATATATTATTTTCGTGATATTGTGGTGTATCAACTCGTAGAGGCGCAACACGTGGGGCGCTCCTGAGAAGCCTGGATCGATTTTGCTGGAGCAGAATTCAGAGCTCGTTTTGCTAGCCAAGGATTTGCAAGGAGACAGGTATAAACGAGAAAACTTATGCTGTCGTTTATTTATGCTCATATATATACAACTAGAGAATATCCTGGCAAGATTCCTTAAGAGGCCCTAAAAGTTTTTTTTTTTTATTCCGCTGTGCCTAGGGCTGTTTATCTTACCGAATCCCAACATAGAGTTCGCGGACGTTAACTTACGACTTTACCACCAGATCGAGAAGTAGAGTTTACAATTGATCTCATTCCAGGAACGACGCCGACTTGGAAGTGTGACCGGATATACTCAAACAGATTGCAACGGCTCAACAACTAGATGAAAAGATCGAAAAAATCAAAGAGTCAATCCCGAAAATAGATGATTCGCCTTATAACGTGGATGTTGAAGGAGTTCTCAGGTTTCGGGGGAGGTTGTGTGTCCCCATGGATACTGGATTGAAGGAGCAAATTTTGGAGGAAGCCCACCAATCCTTATACAGCATTCATCCAGGAGGAAATAAGATGTATTAGGATCTTAAGGCACATTTCTGGTGGGAAGGTGCTTCAAACATTGCGTGAACATTAACTATATGCGAAGTTTAGCAACTGCGATTTTTGGTTATATCGAGTTACCTTTCTTGGGCACATTATTTCAGGAGATGTGATAGCGGTCGATCAATCAAAGGTTGAAGCGGTAACTGAGTGGAAGAGGCCAGAGATCGTGACTGATATTCGGAGTATCATAGGATTGGATAGGCATTATCATAGGTTTATTCAGGATTTCTCGATGATAGCCTCACCTTCGACAAAGTTAACTCATAAGAAAGTTCCATTTGGTTAGAACGAGAAGTGTGAGGTAAGCTTCCAAGAGTTGAAGAAGAAATTGACGACTGCGCCGGTGTTAACTCTACCAGATAGGTCAGAAAACTTTATAGTTTACACCGACGCATCGAAAGAAGGTTTGGGATGTGTCCTAATGCAAAAAAACAAGGTGATAGCATATGCTTCAAGGAAGTTGAAGCAGTACGAGAGCAACTATCTCATGATTTGGAGTTGGTCGCGGCAGTGTTTGCATTGGGCAAATGGAGGCACTACCTTTACGATGTATCGTTTTTGGTGTTCACATATCACAAGAGTCTAAAATATTTGTTCTCTCAGAAGGACTTGAACATGAGACAAAGATGTTGGATGGAATTCATGGATGACTACGATTGTACCATTCAATACCATCCGGGCAAAGCAAATGTGGTAGCAGATGCGTTGAGTTGAAAGATCAACGTGCCTCACCTTATGGCGAGAGAGTGGGGAATATTGGAAAGTGTTTGTTGTTGGAAACCAGAGGAAGTTAAGATGAGAATCTTATTCACCGGTTTACATTGGTTCGGAAAGTCACTGGTTTTTAAGGGTCAACTGAATCGGATCAGCATCCGGTTAGCGGTTAAATCGGTCGAACCGGCTTGTCAAGTTCGAAATTTTGGAAACATTCCTAAATGAGAATGTTCTTCCATTTGACTAAGGTGGTAGTGGTATCAAGAAATGAGCATGAAAATAACAATTTTCTTCAAGCACGTCCAAACGCAGCTTTTTTGGGATACGACAGTATAGTACGACAACTCTCTTTTGTTTTTGTTTTTTTTAAGCTAAGGCATTCAGTACACATGGGTTTATTTAGTTTATTAGTATAAATAACAATCAAGTATTTTAGTAACCAAACTAGTTTCCGAAGAGGAAGAAGAAAATGAAAGTTGGTTTTTTCTTATATGTGGTGGCATTCTTCATTTTCTTTCCTCTCTCTTCATCTCTTAGTATTAGTGATGAAGGTTTGCATATTTGTTTAATGATCTTGTTGGGTTTTCCATTTATTTAAAAAAAAAATTGTACAGTAATATTATTTGTTGGTTTTATGAATGGTAATAGGGAAAACCTTGATGTACATGAAAGCTTCATTTAGCAATGTGGCCAATCAGAGCGTACTATTCAAATTATAGAGGACATGCTTCGGGCTTGTGCCCTCGATTTCAAGGGAAGTTGGGATAAGAATTTGCCATTAGTGGTGTTTGCCTATAATAACAATTTTGAATCGACTATTCAGATGTCGCCTTATGCAGCTCTATATTGTCGAAAGTGCAGATCTCCGATCCACTGGGACTTAGATGAGCATAAATCCCAAACTTTAGTCACCACGGTTGAGGGAGTACCTGATTTGGTTCAGGAAGCCATGAATTTAGTACCGATGATTAAGAAAAGGATGCTAGCTGCTCAAAGTCGCCAGAAAAGCTATGCCGATCGCCGTAGAAAACCTCTCTGATTTGAGGTAGGTGATCGGGTGTTTCTTAAGGTTTCACCTAAAAAGGGTCTTATCAAACATGGCAAAGGAGGAAAGCTCAATCCTCGGTATGTTGGACCTTTCAAGATCTTGGAAAGAGTTGGTAGTGTAGCATACAAGCTGGATCTTCCAGCAAACCTCGGTGAGATATACGATGTGTTCTATATTTCACTCCTGAAGAAATATTTACTGGACCCGTCTCATGTGATAGACTACGAGCCCTTACAACTCCAAGAGAGTCTATCATACGTTGAGAGGCCTATTCATATTTTGAATAAAAAGTTCCAAGAATTACGAAAGAGAAAGATTCCAATAGTAAAAGTTCTTTGGCGCAGTCAAAGCATTAAGGAGGCTACTTGGGAACCGGAAGAGCAGATGCGTCAGCAATACCCCGAACTCTTCGAACCTCAAGATTGAGGGACCAAATTATTTAAGGGGGAAGGATTGTAATAACAGAAAATTTTTCTGGTCCTTTAATTGTAATTTAATTGATTAATATCCAATTTTGTATCCTAATGTGTTTTAAAGTTAAATTGAACTCTCTTTTATACTATGTTATGTACATTAATTATTTCTTATGGAATATTGGATTTAGAAATAATTTAGAAACATGTCTATTGCCTTTTAAAAATATTGGGGTCATTTTTAATTAGTTTGGACCAAAGTGTGCAAAAAAATTTGATTCAGGGGTCATTTTGCACTTTTCAAAATTTTCGGGGGCAAAAGTGCAAAAATGCCCCCTTTTCCTCCATTGGCTATACATGCCATGATTTCTTCTTCTTGGAAAGCCAAAGATCGGCTGTGGCAGCTCTTAAGTAGAGAAATTTTCTCTCCCAAGGGAATAGACCCTAATAAGGTATAATCATACCTCCACCCTTTATTATCTCTCTTAATCAGATTTGCGTTTCCCCTACACCATTTATTTTCTTGAAGTAATTTAAAGAGAGTCAGAGAGAGAGTTAGAGAGGAAGTTGAGGGGTTCTTGAAATTTAAATAGAGTGAAGGAGGGAATAGGAGGAAACACCACCATCACCGCCACCTTCTGACCGACCACCGCCGTTGTACCTTCATCACTGCCGCCACCACCGCCGCTGCTGCTATCGCCTTGAACCGGAAAAGAGAGAAGGCTAACTTGGAAGCTTGAGGAACCGGAGTCGTCACACTTGTCGTACTTTCTTCAAGAAATTTTAGCAGCGAAGGTGAGTGTTGTGTTTTACTTGTGTGTAAGTCTACATGTGCTAGTAGTTCGAGTCAGAACTGTAACTTAGTTCCTAAACGAACAAGCATCTGATGTATGATAACATAAAGAACTCGACTGCTAAGATAAGTTACACGTTGAATTATTGCTTATGCATATGTGCTTATGAGTCATTGATATTGTATGTTGAATTGTTATTGAGTTGTTTATCGATTTCCTGTTATTGGATTGTTACTGTACTGTACTGTTTGTGATTTCTATGTTGGCCCTATTTTGGTGTGCAAAATCGTGGATAACCCGGAAGGTAAGGGCCGAAGGATTACCTTGATCCACCGTAGACCCGCTTCACAAGCCAAGTGTGGAGGTTACACCTGGGAGGGAATGTCAAACTCCTGAGATAGGATGTCAATGCGCACTGTTATGTAAGGTCGCACCTTACTTGGATTGTTCGGTGGTGGTTTTCAGGAATATGGATTGGAGGGTAACAGTAGGACAGCATCAACAACCTTTGGTTATTTGTTTAACTGTTAAATTGTTATTACATGCGTTTAATTACTGTAGTAAATATGCACACATATATTATGCTATATTCATGCACCACACACACACATGTGCACTACAGCCTCACTAAGTTGGACGATCAACTTACGCATTCTCGTTTACTTTTTTTCAGATACAGGTATCTCGGGGTCTGACGTCTAGAGTTGGTGTCCGTCTCCGAGATCCTATATGTCGATCGTCGTGGGTCGTCATGTTATCTTTTGATTTTTGTTATGTTATGTATTAGTATGCATTAATTATGATTAAGTACGTAAAGACTATGTGTTGTTTGTATCCCTGTGGTTATGCGTGGTTTGCTCTTATGCTGTATTTTGTGCCCATTCCCGCATTTCGCAGCGTATCTATTTATATGTTTTTATTTATGAAGTATGATTTGAATTAATGTGTTGTTTTAAAAAAAAAAATCCTGTCAAATTTTGGTTGTGTTCACCTAATACAGACCTGGACTTGGGGTTGGATCCACGTAGGATTCGACCCCTGGGCTCGAGCTGTCACAGGTCACATCCAATATTGGCCTATATTATCAATATTCAACAACTCCATTCTTAATATGATGATATTCAAGTCAATTGAGGGTGTATTTGACATTAACCATGTGATTAATCTCTCCTTCTTGTCCGAACACGACCTAGAGAACCTAGAGAGGACGTCAGCCCAAGTGTTCTCATCTCTAAGAATTGCCTGAATTTTAAAAAAACAGTAAACTTCATAATAAGTTGTTTTACTCGTCCCATGTATTTAATCATAATAAACTATTTTGCCTCATAAGTGCCTTCAACTTGACCGTGTACTAGCTCAGAATCTATCAATATTGTAGGAGATTTTATGTTCGCCTTGATTATCATCTCGAGCCTCGAGATCAAAGCTTCATATTCAGCCCCATGATTCGTAACTACGAAGTCCAAAGCAATTGCATACTTGAGATCTTCACCAACAGGTCTTGGAAAGAAATTCCCACGCCTCCAACCACTCTGGTCAAAAGATTCATCAACGTGCATAAGCTAAGAAGGCTCGTTCATGAAAACTATACTAACTTCCAAACTAGATGCTTCCGTTTGAATCGACCCAACTATTTCCACAATAAAGTTAGCTAAAATTTGTGCTTTAATAATTGTTCACGGTCGATATCGAACTGCCCTAACTCCACCGCTCATTTAATTACTCTACCTGAAGCTTCGGGTTTGACCAGGACGTGCCTAAGTGGCTGATTTGTTAGTACAATTATTTTTTAAGTTTGGAAATAAGGCCTAAGCCTTTTCGCGGCCACGGCCAACTCCAAAACAAATTTTTCAATTTCATATAATTCTTCTCGGCCCCTTGTAGCAACTTACTCAGGTAGTACACTGGTCGGGCTTTGCGAGCAGAGGGCGGGCTCGGGTAGGTTTTTAATTCTTCGAAAGCTTATCACAATCTTCCGACCATTCGAAATTCTTTGCGTTCCTCAGAATTTAAAAGATTTGAAGTCTTTTATCCGCCGATCTCGGAACGAACATGTTCAAGGAGATTATTTTTCCCACCAAGCTCTGAACTTCATTAACTAATCATGGTGGTTCTAGGTTCATTATTGCATTAATTTCTTCAGGTTTAGCTTCAATTCATTTTTCGTGCACTAAATAACCCAAAAACTTTCTCAATATGACCCTAAAAGTGCACTTGGCCAGATTAAGTTTCATTCCATACTTTCTCAATATTTGGAAACATTTGTTTAAATGCTGAATATGATCAAACTCGCTCATGCTTTTTACTAACATATCATCAACATATACTTCCATTATCTCCCGAATCAGTTTTTTAAATTTCGTATTCACAAGTCATTGATAGGTAGCCCCTGTGTTACGAAGCCCGAATGGCATAAAAATGAAGCAATATACCATGTTTTCTGTTATGAAAGCAGTATTTTCATGATCTAATTCATTCCTAAAAATTTAATAGAAACCCTGGAAGGCATCCATCATGCTATGCTGATCCTTGGCAATGGGTAAGGATATCGAGTGCAAAGCTTATTGAGGTCGATAAAGTCATTACACATCCTCTATTTATTCTCAGTCTTCTCGCCTTTCAAGACTAGTATAACGTTACACAACCACATAGTAAACTGAATTTCCCTTATTTGTTTTGCAGCTAGCAATCTATCAACCTCAGCGTTGATAACTTTATTCTTTTAACGTCCATGATTTCTTTTCCTCTACCTTATTGGTTTTGCTTTTGGATCGATGTTCAATGAATGAGTGATCACCAGCAGATCGATTTCAACTATATCATCCGAGCTCCATGCAAATGCATCAATATTGGATTAGAGGAAATTGATCAACATTGTTTCCATTTTCGGGCTCAACTTCGTTCCATTCTAGTAAACTTCTAAGGATCTCCCACGACAAGCTCGACTTTCTTATGATCGGGAGGTTGCATATTCGTATCAGAGGTCTTTTCCTTCTTTCCCTGCATCCTCTCGCAATCAGAAACTTGATCGAAAATTGATCACCACAACAGTATTATAACAATCCCATGCTGTGTATGGTCGTTAACCATTTCACCGACTCCGACCGATGTAGGAAATTTCACCTTTTTGACCATTTCACCGACTCCGATCGATGTAGGAAATTCCACCTTTTTAACCATTTCACCGACTCCGACCGATGTAGGAAATTTCACCTTTTGATGATAAGTTGAATCTACTGCCTTAAATAGTGTTTGTCTCCCCAGAATTGCATTTTATGCAATGAGTGTGTTCACGACCAAAAACTTGATCATATTCGTGACATTCTTAGGCTTCTTTCCTAACGTTGTACTAAACATGATAGTTTCGAGTTGTACAATTTCAGAACCTCCGAAATCAATTAATGGCGTGCAAACTTTTTGAGGTGCGGGTGTTGTAGAATCATCATACTAAGCGCTTCAGAATAAATGATGTTCGCTGAGCTTCTATTATCGATCAACACTCTTTTTACCCCAAAGTTTGCATTCTTTAGGGTTAGAACCATGGAGGGATTGTTATCACTTAAATCCCTAGCGACGTCATTTTCTCTATCTTCTGCACTAAAAGTAATCACTATATTAAGCATGAATGGCTGCAATAAGGGTAACTCCACTTGCTATCAAACTATTAGTTTGTTTTCGAGCACTATGTTCCTGCTATCTCCTGCAGCAGGTCTTTTAGAAATTATATTAATCATCTCCTCTACTTGGTCGCTATTCTGGTCCTGATCACGAGGAGCTACTTTTGGTTGAGCCACCCCGTTTGGGGTTCTCGGTCTAGCAATTTTGGTTATTAGTATTAACATAATCCTTCAATTTGCCTTGAGCAATTAACCTCTCGATCTCCCATCTCATATGAACACAATCCTCAGTGTTATGACCTCAAGCTTTATGAAAACTGCAATAGAGTTCATAATTCATAGATCATGGTCTCGCTTGTGTTATGCGAGTTGGTTCGAAAACCCATTTGTTGCGCTCGATCACCATTAGTATCTCATCCGTCGAGGCATTGAACTTTGTAAAATTAATTCTACCAGAATCCTTTCTTGGTGCCCTTTCTGGTGAAGGTGGCCTAACGTAAACATTATCTCTATGTTTAGCCACAAATGGTTCATACACATCCAGTCTTTTCCAAATACTTATTTTTTTATTGTTACTATGTCCGTCGTAATCTTCGGCCATGAATATTGGAGCTCGATCTGGTTTTTTTACCAACCAAGGTTTTGTTGTTCTGTAAGTTTTTCATTTTATTCATTTCTTCTTGAATCATGTATTTTTCAGCTATCTCTATGATCCTTTCTAATGACTTTGGTTGTTTCCTATATAGAGCATTTCCAAACTACCCATTCCGTGTTAGATCAAACATCAAATAGTACAATTATTCGATTTGAGGCGTATCAACCTTTACTAGCTCGATATTGAACCTTGCAACTCACTGTCGCAGTGATTCTCCTTCAAGTTGTCTGATAGTATCCCCAAATGATTGGTCGGCAATCTAGGTTTTCTTTGGTTCGCGAATTGGTATCTTAGTTTATCACATAATTGATCAAAAAAAGATTGAATTGGGTGAAAGTTTTTCAAACCAATCCAATGTTATTCCGTAAAAAAGGCAGTAACCATAATTTTGCAATAGGAATATTCGGAGTGTCCTTTAAGATTTAAGGCGTTGATAAAACTGTTGATGTGCTCATTGGGATCCATCTTTCCATTGTAAGAGGGTAGGCAAAAATGGGCATGTTTTTAAGCCTTTCGCCTCAAGAATTTCCTTGCAGAAAGGGGAACACTTCATTATGTTGTTTCTAGGCTCCTTTTCTAGAGCTGACACAAGGAAAAAGTTTCTTCTATTATCGAGCACCTCCATATTTTTGCGCTCTTTGCCGTGATAAAGAAAAGTTCTTCGACCGTCATCTTCAGCCAAACGCTAAGCAATTCTCTCCTTGATGATTTTCTCGAGCTCAGCCTCTGAAACCTTTCGGACAATGGGTTGTTTTCCTTTATCTTGAGCCTTCGAGCAACTCTCACTAATCATTGAAGCGCCATCTACAGTTTTCATATGCTCAGAACGAACAAAAGTTATTGCCTGAGCATGGATAACAATCGATCAGCTCCTCCGACCACGGATTTTCGAGCACTCCTATTCTCTCTATCCCTAGATACATCCCACTCCACCCTCAAAGGAGCACGCTCGTTCTCAAACCCTTTAGGGTTCAATCGAGGTCCTTGATTTTCTCTTTCCTTGTTTAAGAATTCTCTACACATTGTTCCAATGATAGACCTTAAATGAGCGACGATCGTATGTATGGGCTGATCACCAGGGGAATCTCTTGTTGAAGCCCCCGTTTGGGATTGACCATCAATCGGACCGAGGTTGACGGAAGGTTGACCATTTGCTCGGTTGTCAGTGTTTCTTCACATGGCAAGCATGGACGTCAATTAATTTAACGTGGTTTCGTTGTTCAATAAAAGGAAAGCGACAAATGGTAAAACATGCAAATATTAAATCCGAACATCAGTAGACAAATGTTTTTTTATATATATGACCCGAACACAGAGTACAAAAGATTACAATTTGGGCCTGTTTAATACAATAATGCTTGTCGTGCTAAATAACCTATAACTATCGAATTAATGAAGCCATGAATAAAAATAAGCAAAGTCAAACAGGGTATTTGCGTTGAAAAGAAAAGCGTCGTCTGACATTAAATGTTATAGATATATATAGGTGTATTACTGTGCCAGGTGGACCAGCTCACATTAGATAGATTATTGGGCCCAGAGCCTTGAGAGCAACCCATCCTATCGAGGCTTAGGTTGGCCCAAAAAGCCATGCTCGGAGTTCCGATAAGGGGTCTGGTTGATACATTCAAAAATAATATTGATCAATTCTTATCATTTATAGATGAAAGTATATTGATCAAATCTTCATATTCTAGTTTTCTTAACATAATATGGTTATAAATAATAGAGTGAAATGCAAAATACCCTATATGTTTTGCCCATAGTAAAACTCTCATGTGTTATTTTTAATAGTAAGAAATTAAACCCCTGTGTAATTTTTTTATATGCAAAAATCTCCTTTCAAGTCAGAATACATATTTATAGGAAAAATATCAATTATGACCCTACAACAAAGTTATAAAAACACTCCTTTTAACCTAAAAAATTATCAATAATTTAGATATTAACTTTGAAATTGACAATAACCCTTTTGTTTACTTAAAAAATTGACAATAACCTCTTATTGACTTAGCATGGAATTTCAAAAAAGATTTTTTCTGGCAAAAATTCAATTTTCATACCATAGAATAGATCAAAGTCCATTTTTCATGCCAATCGAACAAAAATCATACCATAGGATAAACGGAAGCTTCAAAAATCATACTTCCGTCAAGTTTTTTAACGGAATTGCCACATGGTCCCTTAAGTCGCCTTGAGCGGGAAAAAACTCACGTGCTCGGCACGTGTGATATGAAAAATGGAAATTGTCACTCAAAGATTTGTTGTCCAATCTCACCAAGTAAAATTATTTGATTGAGAAATATGTTTCTACCTTTTTTTTGGTTAGAAAAGTTTAGGATAATTTGACTTGAATATAAACCAACCCAATTTGAAATCTGGTATTTCACCTTCTATATACATTTCAAATTATTCAACTACTCGTGTGTTACACTTTTAATATGATCCAACTTAAACATTAAATGATATTTGCTAGGATCAACTTCGACGAGTCCTAAATAATATTATTTCCCAATACACCAATTTGCTAGCTATGAATGTTGATTGATTTCATTGATCAAAACTTCATTATAATGTGAGACCTACACATAAAATATAATACCTACTAAAGGCCGTATGTCCCTTTGGTTAGTATACTTTGCAATATTTGTTTAGATTAAAAGGTATGGTCAAGAACAAACAAATTAAAGTTGATTAGTTAAAATTGAAAGTGAGGCAAAAATTTAATTTTCATACCACAGAATAAGCCAAAGTTCATTTTTCATATCAATCGAACGAAAATCATACTTCGATTTCAAGTCAACTTAACGGACATGTGGCACTTCCGTTAAAAAACTGACGGAAGTGTGTCTTGGAACGATATTAGTATGAAAAATAGACTTTAACCTATTTTATGGTATGAAAATTGAATTTTTGCCTTTTTTTACTTATGAAAAAAAAAAAAAACCACATGGAAATTTTTGCTAATTAAATGAGAAGCACAAAAGCAGTTGTCAACGTAAATATAATTTATAATATTGAATTAAAAAAAATTATCTTATATTAATTAAAGACGCTAGACAAACAACTAAGTTGTTTAATGCTAGGACCAACACCGAGTATGCATATACGAGGTACCAATGGTTTGATAATCCTAATAATGTGAGAAAAAATTCACGTAAATTGAAAATCATAGTTAAGTTCATCTTATAAGGTCTTGGGCAATCATCAACTCTAAAGTTAGCTTTTGAGGTTGAGTTAAACCCAAACCATGCAAGTGGATTTAGCTCAATCCATATAGTAAATTCTAATATAGTGTCAGAGCCCCAGCTTAATGTGGGTCAACTCCTTTGGGCTCCTCCTTGTTCGCATGATGAGCTTCAATATCTTCTCACACACTTCGCCCAAATAACAAAGGTATGAGTTCATTATACGTGTGTTGGGTCTTCATTCACATGTCGCAATTCTCAAGATTGGGCTTTCATAAGTCACGTGTTGGCTTGTTTCACCCACACATTCAACTCGCTCACATGTGAAGAGAGAGTGTTGAGACAAAATGTCCCACATGGAATGTTTGTTTAATGTTTTAGGGGCAAAGGTGTTGTTGGAATGCAAAGGCTAGGAAGACAACAACATGACTTACAATGTGGAGTCCGCAACCATGGAATGCAAAGACGAGGAAGACAACAACGTGACTTACAATGTGGAGTCCGCAACCATGGAATGCAAAGACGAGGAAGACAACAACGTGACTTACAGTGCGGAGGCCGCCTCCAACGACAAGAGGGTGTACCGCATTGCCGTTGAAGGCATCACGTTGTTGAAGAGTAGCAAACGATTGTGATGAGATCCCGATGATCAGGGATGGTCCACAAAGCCATCCTCAAGAGTCTCTCTCACCTCATATATTGGCATGAATGATGACAATCGTCGTGTTAACCCGCTCGACTTCGCCAAGTAAAAGACCATGCGACAATGTGCCGAGCTCTTAAAGGAGCTTGAGGTTGATCAAGATTAATCAAAAAACTCCACATGTTAATATTTAATTAGGGAAAAAAAACTTTTTCTTATCATTTATTATGTCACTACACCAGTTTGAAAACTAAAAGTTTGCAACTTGGGGTTATTTTTAATTATTTTAAGTTTATAGGGGTTTTATTGATAATTTTTCAATTTCTTTAAGTGAATAATAGAATTTTTATATTTTTTTCTATGAATAAGAGAAAAAATGCAAGATACTCCCCTATATTATGCAAAATATGTACGAAATTGACCTGTGGAATTTTTATTACGTAGAACCACCTTGTACTTTTAAAAACTCCGCAAGAAACCCCCAATATGTTCAAACTAGGTCGTTTCATGTCGCCTAATTTCGAGAAACTAATTTCAAAATATTTCACATGAAGTTATAGGGCCAACATGAAAGTATATTAAAAATGGTTACTTGAAATATGTCGATCCAAAACGATCTATTTTTTAAAATTTGTGGGTTTCGTGCTGAGTTTTTAAAAGTACAAGGGGGTTCTATGCAACAAAAATTTCACATAATAGTTTTGTACAAGTTTAACATAACACAGGAGAGTATCATTTACCCAAAGAAAAAAACTTATAAGGGAAAATTTGCCCCTTCCCCTACAAATAATGAAGAATACTTGCACTTAGAGCGAGTAAAACACGTTGCTGCCTCGAAGGTGATAAATGTGTTTGGCTTGTTAACTAAAAATATTTTTACTAATAAAAACAACACAAAGGGTTTTATGTCCATTAAATAAAACCACAAGGGTGTTTTTGCTTTTCACTTAGTTTTGTGATATCCTCATGTTGGTTGTATGATTGATGCTTATCAAACCAAATCAATGAAAAAGTCCTCTTATTAATTCCTATATCTATATTTGCAAAGTTGTGATTGTTGTCTAAGAACAAATACTAGCAGCTAAAAGGAATTGATCTATGGAAATTTGGAGCTCAAATGTTCGGTTTCTGGGCATAAAGCAACTAAAGTGGTACTTAGCTTAGGCTGTAATATGCTTATGCTGCACTTTCTATTAATATTCTTGTTTTTTTTTTCTTTTTTTTTTTTGAGAATTATTAATATTCTTGTAGTAGAGAAGCCTTTTTAGTATGCGATTCTATGTTCTAGAACTCTGTTTTATTCTCTCTTTAAAAGCAGACCCCATCTTCAAGTACAACACATCACTTGCAAGATTTTCTTACAAATTATTTTTAAATGCGAACCATGACATTTCACGAGAACAAAATACATTCTTGTGGATAAAATAGTAAATCATAAATACTTATATATGGCTAAAGCCAATTTAAGCCATGTGATATGTATATTGTTCAGTTTATCCTTTATAATTTGATAAATAACGCTTTATCCTTTGTGAAATTTTTGAAGGAGCAATTTATCTTCTTTCAACGTAGAGTATACCATACTTGTTGAAATTGAGAGTGGACGTCATTAAATGTTTTGGATATATAAAAAGACAAAAGTACCTTTAGGTGGTAAAATATCATATTTATTATGATACGTGAAGGTTAAATGCCACACTTTTCATAACACAAGTGGTCAAGTGTCAAATCTAGCAAAACACGCGCCGGGGGTGTAAAATGCCAAAATACCACATTTATAAGTTGATTGAGTCAAAGTATATCCATATTTTTTTTCTAAGTTTAAAAATATCAGCGGTGTGTATCTTTTATAAAATTATAAGGGGTATGATATAGTGCTCTTTTTTCAAATTATAGGGGATAAATTAAACATTATGCATATCATAGAGGTTAAATTCTCATTAACCTTTTTGATATTCCATGTTCTAATATCTAACAGTTTATCCTTTTCTATTCATTATATCAAGACCAAAGTAAAAACTCTTAGTAGAAAAGATTGCAATTCAACATATATATTGTCTTACTAACTCATTTGAATATATAGTTTCTGTTGATTTTCAATTGAATCGAGTTTGCACATAAAATTTGTATCATATATATTATTTTCCATCATCTCCAAGTTAATACAAGATTTCTACTCAATATCATATGTTATAGAAATAGAATGTATCAAGTTTCATAAATTTGTATTAGATAAGATTCTAAGAAATCTAATAAATCTAATATCATCATCTTATCTTATCCCTTCTGAAGAAAAATTAATTATGAATTTAATTTCAAATTCATTACTATAAATTAATCAAATTCCTGATTTATGGATCATCACTCGGGTCCCATATGTCGGTTCAAACCAATTTATCCTCACCATAAATTTTCCAATTTCAATAGCATATTATAACAAATAATTATGGATGATCATCATATTAAATTATCAACTAGGGCAGGTTGTATGTACATGTACATCAAGAAGCTTAATTAGGCAACTAGCAATATATTTTCTCTTTAGGAATTAATATTTTCAACACAAAGTGAGAAAATAAAAATCATTAAAAATTTGGATTATTGGAAGCGTATTTCCTCCTCTTCGCCGGAAAAAGATGCCGGAAACCACCGTGCTCCGCCACCTGCCACTCCTCCACAACCGTGTCGAAATCCAATTGTTGCACCCCGGAGGCATCAAACAAGCAACCTTCCGAAAAATCCGATCCCCGACACGGCGGTTTGGTCTTCCGACGACCGGCACCGACGGGCACGTTACGGAGGGCCCCACCCGCGGTCCAGTACCTTTGGCACCCCTTGCAAAAGTGTCTAGGTTGATTAACATTGTAGTTGTTGAAGTAGCAAAATTTAGTCTCCATGCTTTTGCACCTTGGACATGGTATGATCTTGTCCGGACGCTTTTCGACTGTTTGATCGGAATTTTTCGGTTCTTGATCATGTTCATGATCAGTTGGTTTAGGTGAACCGTCTTTCACTGCAATAGTAGCTCCAAACAACTTGATCCCTGATGATGGATTGATGTTTGCTTGGATCTCAGCCATATTTTGATTTGAAGAGGGGAGATATATAATGGGAATTTAGGGGAGTGGTTAATTGCTTTAGTTATGTGTAGAATATGTTAGTGTTTGATGAAGAAGCATAATTGGAAGATTGATGCATATATATAGTGATATGAATATGTGCTTCTCAAAAGCAAAAAAGTGTAAAGAGGGGAGGGGGTATAGTTTAATTTCTTTTTATGTCTTAAAACATTAAGGAAAAGTGCATGGTTTGGTATGTATAGAGGTTACATACGGCAAAAAGTTTATCTATCACATTTCAGTATCACATTTTGATGTCACATGATAAAACCATCATTTAAATATATATATGTAAGTCCATATTAAATTGTAAAACAATATATATATATATATATATATATATATATATAAATATAACATGAAGTTGTCACACGAAAGTGCGATAAATATGATCCATCCCATTACAAAAACATATACATAAATGGGATAAGTGCATGGAGTTAAAGAAAATAAAAGCTAGTTATAAAGTGGAAAAAAGGAAAGGAAATTAAAAGTGCACAACAATTTCAAGACTTTAGACATAAAATTGCATGTAAAGGGAACTGATATGATGAGTGTGTGTGAGCCGCCAACAGCAAACAAGGTGGGGTGGAGTAAAAAAGTTGATGCTGAACTTTTTGTCCACTTCATTACCCACAAGCCACAACATCATATTATTGAATGAAAGTCATGAGGTGATCGACATTAATTTTTTTCATACTAAGTTTCATTTGGGATACAATTTGTGAAGGAAAGGTAAAATTAGTCTTATAATTTATGTCCGTTGCCCATTCGTTTTATAAGTTTTTGTGTTGACATTTTTATCCTATAAGTCATAAAATTGAAGTGAATTTGGGATAATTTGGGCCCAATTTAAAATTTTTGAATGTGAATTAAAGAATATGATGGTGATTTTTTTAAAAAAAATTGATATGGAACCGCGTAAAATCTGACTTTGACTTTTAGGATGGCTCCGCCAATCATGATTTTGGCGCAAAAACTTAGTATTTTTTTCTTTCTCTTTCTAATTGTGATTTTTGGATAATTTTTTTTCTTTAGTTATTTCTAAAAGAGATTAATTTGGAACAAAAATTGGAAAAAAAATTGTCCCAAAATTGTAATTGTGTTTTTGGAACAAAAAAAATTTAAAAAAGAAAACTTTTGTTCTTTTTAGTCTCGATTTTGGTACATTATTTTTTTTCTACTCTTCCTAATTTATGATTTTGAAACAATTTTTTTGTCTGAAAATTCTAATTGCGATGTTATAACATTTTTTTCTAGAAAATTTCACGACTTTTAGATAATTTTCTATGTTTACTCTAGCTAATCGCAATTTTGGAATAATATTAAAAATTCATTTTTTTGTCCAAATTTTTTTTGTCCAAATCCTAGTTGTGATTTGGAACAAAAAATTTAAAAAAGAAAAAAAAATTGATTTTCCTGTTAGATATTTTTAAAATTGCTTTTAATTTTGAAGTTAAATCTGGACCTTTCATCAATAACTGATTATATTGGCCATTATTTAATAATACGCCTTTTGAATTTGATTGAAATCCTTTTAAAAGATATTAACCGTTGCTATATAACAATGCAGTGTGTATTTAAGGAAAAGGTGTATGCATTGATATATATACACATGGTCTCACGGCTTTAGATATAGAAAAATTTATCTTATGCCATTTTCTCTTACGCACAACTACTGGAAGTATTGTTCTTTTGATTGTTCTTTCATACTTATATTATAAATTTTTCTTTATTTCCAGTAGAAATACAATCAACATTTTTGGGTTCTTTGTACTTGAGTATTTGAGTTTGTTTTCGAAAGTGTAATTCGCAAACAAACAAACAGTTTATTACTGGGCTCCATTGTATCCTGGGAAAAATTCGCTGTAGAACTCGTTTACACATTGTGAGGGCAAATATTGTTTTGAGGAGTACGTAGAATTTGCGCGACTTGGAGGAAATCGATTTTTGACATCGCTGAATTTCGACATCATATTTGCTGCTTTTCAAATCCAGCCCATATTTGGTGTAAATTTTCCAACATTTCCTAGTTGCGAATTTTGGAGAAAAGGAAATATAAAAAAGAAAAGATACCATCAACATATTAATACCTTATATATTCTTAAAAAAAAAAAAAAATTGCGATAGGGGCCCTTCTTAAAGTTAAAATGAAAATTTGCATGGTTCATGTGCACATGACCCCTATTAGATATTTTCTCTTTTTAAATCACGGTAAAAAAATTAAATTAGAATTCATAAGCCCGAGAGTGAAGCACTCTCTCAATTTGGCCAAAAACGTACCGAATTGGTTTACTTTTGCGGCTTATGGGATAAAATGTACCAATTTGCTGCACTAGATTTTTTTTTTTTTAATGATAATACATGACTGGAAATGAAGGTATAGTCTTATGTGTCATTGTCAAAATTCTAATGTTTTGAATCAAATAATTTCTCACAATTGGGTCTTAGAGTTAGCCGATATTTCAAATCAAACAAGAGATTCGTGGAAGATTCATAAAATAACTGTTTATTAAAAGTAGATGGTGTATACATTTTAAGAGAATATTACTTGTAATGTTTGCATTTTAATTAAGATTTTTTTCTCACAAATATAATTAAAAGTATTTATTTTCCCTCAACATCTAAAAGCATATCTTTTTAAACAATTACAAATACCCTAAATTAGGTTTGAGAAACAAAGTATATGAAAAGTGGGAGGATAAAGATAAAGATTAAAGGGATAAAGCTAAAAAGGTCTTTTGATTTAATTAACATGATATCATTTGCTTTATGATAAAAAATTATGGAAAATTTTCATAATATGCTGACACATCATGCTCATGTGGTTTAATTCGTAACAGTGAAGCTATTGGGCCGGGGTATATATTTACAGATAATTTATTTCTTTTAGTGGATTGTAAATCCATTATTTTAGTTGGTTTAGATAACTTTCCGCAAATGGTAAATAAGAAAAAGAAGGGAATTGGAACTTTTGGGAAGAGGTATACTCCCTCCTTTTTTTCTTTTTTTTTTTTTTTCGTCTTGGCAAGAAAAGTTTTGTTTACTTTTATTTATCGTTTTAGAATTTCAATGTAGAATTAATATTTTTTTTTATCAATTTTATATTTCTTATTAATACTTGTAATTGATACTAAGTTTATTTAATTAAAAGGGTATATTGGGATTTTGTTTCAAGAAGGTGGTTATTTATGATATTTCTTAATTTGTGTGCAATCCTAAAAAATGACAAATAAAAAAAGAAGGGAGTAAGAAATTAGAGGATTCATCTTAAAAAGGTAAAATTGTATTTTTAGCCCTCTAAAGTGGTTGTGTTGCAAAATTAGTTATTTGTTGTGGTACCCTGAAAAAATACGTCATTTATTCAGTCATCATCATTAATTTTAGTTTTATTGCCGAAAAATTTTATTATATCGCCGAAAATCATCAATTTATGTCTTATTTGACAGATTGTTTTTTTTTTCCCCCGAAAATCATCAATTAATGTCCTATGACCTATCTAAAGAGAAAATTTAATTTTCGCCAAAAATATCATGTGTCGGGTGACACTTAAAAATAGAAAATTTCAGATTTTGACTACAAAATTTATAAGTCCAAGTCACGTGATAGGTCTATAAATTTATTTTTTTGAATGAAAAAAAGTTTAAAGTTTTCCCAAAATTCAAAGGTAGCTATTTTTAGCAATACAAGTTTCATTGTATAATTGAAATCTAATTTGAGGCAATTGTGATTGTGAATTTGACATATTTATATGTATATTTGATTTTTGAGGAAATTTTAATCGTTTTTTCATAAATAAAAAATTTGAATTATAGACTTATCACGTGTCTTGTACATTTTGAAGTCAAAGTCTAAAATTTTCAATTTAATTTGAAGTGTCACCTGACACGTGATAAGAAATTTTTCGATCAGCTGAGATACAATTGATGATTTTCGGCAAAAAATAAATATTTCGATCAAATAAGACTGAAATTGATGATTTCCGACAATAATAACTGAAATTGATGATGTTACTATTTTAAAATGTAGCCACTTTATAGGGCCAAAATGAAATTTGAAAATATCTAAGGTTGAGGTTGGCACACGATGTGAAACTAGGGCTGTCAATGGGTCGGACTCGGACCGGATCAGGGCAGATCCGGATTCGAGTCCGATTTCCATTTCTTCTATTCGGATCCGAATCCGGATCCGCTCGGATCTGGAATATTAGCAACCGGATCCGAATCCGGCGGATATCCCGGATCCGGATAAATTATCCGGATCCATTTAGCAAGCTTTTTTTTTTTTTTCCGTTTTCCTCCAAATCACTTGCAGATTCCACCATCATGAATTAAAATGTAAAATTTTAATTACTTCATCAAAACTATTGCCTAAAAATTGTAGAAGATGGAATATGATGGACAAATATAAACGATAAAAATTAGAACAAAAGAATAAACAAAAATATAAGTAAAAAAGATATAAACTGGGACAAAGAAGAAGAAAACTCAATATTGAGAAATGGAAGAGAAGATAAAAATTGAAGGATGAATGGTTATGGTTTGATTTTTCTTATTAAATAGTATAAATTAATATGTTATAGACCCAATTAGTTATCTGGTCAGTCCACCAACATCTCTCATGCATTTCTTTTTAAAATTATTTTTAATATAGTAAAAGATTTTAGTGGAACATAGATAATTTTATTTTTATTTTTATTTAAATACATAATATATAAACAACATATAGTAATATATATCGGATACGGATATGTAACGGATCGGATCAGCCTAGATCCATATTCGCTCCATATAATTCGGATTACGGATCTTCTTAATCGGATCAGGTCCATCGGATCACTAATCGGACAATTATCCTAATAAATCGGATCGGATTCGGATCGGTTCCGGATTGAAATCCGCCCCATTGACAGCCCTATGTGAAACGTAGTGACAAAAGAGTTAACTTTGACTAACGATTTCAAAAAAGAGCTCTTTATAGTATACATCAAGTAGTATACATAAAGCTCCCAACCCTATTAGTTACGGATATAGTATACATGCCATGTTTTCAACATTATTATTGCCGTGTAATAAGGCACAAAATCAAATAAACAATTACAAAACACGTCTATCATGGCATTAAATCGAGGAACATTATAAATCCCTAACTAGGGGTGTAAACGAGCCGAGCAGTCTCGAGCCGACACGTTGTTCAAGTTTGGTTTGAATTTTATCGAGCTTCAATTTTTTTGTATTTGAGCTTGGTTTGATTTCTTAACGAACCGAGCTCAAACGAGCTTTTATCGAACGAGCTCGAGCCGAGTATTGAGTAGCTTGGTATTTTACATGTGTTTTTTCAATTTTTAGCTTATCAAATCGAGCTCGAGCCGAGCTTCAAAAGTTATTGCACGATAAATCTTGTTCAAGCTTGTTTGATTTATTTGACGAACCGAGCTCAAACGAGCTTTTATCGAACGAGCTCGAGCAGAGGATCGACTAGCTTGGTTTGATTTTCAGCCCTATCCCTAACATACACATGTATTTTCCATGTGTTTTTCTTTCATATGGTCAACTTTGCCAGAGACAATTAGGGGTTTGAGTCTTTTTTTTTTTTTTTTAATTTGAGGGTATTAAGTGTTAATTTTGTGTTTCGGGGTGCAAAGTGTCAATTTATTGTATTTCGGGGGATGCAAGTTGTTGATTTGTTCTTAATTTGAGGGTGATAAGCACTAATTTTATTTTAGGGGTGCAAAGTGCCAAAGATTTATAACTGAATTACCTATTTTGCCTTGAGTTTTGCTTGAAAATAAAAGACGGCACAAAGTGCTGTATTTTTCATATTTTGAGGGTCCAAAGTGTTAAATCTAAATTTCGAGGGTACAAAGTACCTATTTTCCATGTTTTGGAGGTGCAAAGTGCAAAAAACCCTCTAAAACCTGCCTTATTTTGTTTTTCCTTCATGCCCTTCTGGATTTTCCCTGAATGGTAGATGGAAGAAAACACTTCTTCCCCATCTTGGACTGTTGGACACGGGGAGAGCAAGGACTTTTCAACCTTGGGGAGAAGCACGTTGTAAAGATATACAAAACTTTCACATATTTTACATTTTACCCAAAACTTTGTACCAAAAATAAAGAGAGCGAGATTATTGATGGGGCGGAAAGGTTATATTTGACCTAGAAATCTCGATCTAGGTAGTTGATTTATCTTTGAACTTTAATAGCGATTGAATATATATATATATATATATATATATATATATATATATATATATATATATATATATATATATATATATATATATATATATAATTAGACTATTATATTGATATAGTGATTGATGTAACATATTTTCTCTCAAAAATTAAAATAATAATAATAAACAAAAAAAAATCTTGATTGGATGGATTCTCCACCAAGAGTTGATGTCAGTTTACCCCCTTGTGAAATGCATAATTTTTAATGTACCTCCCATGATTTAAAAAAAGAGCACTTTATCTCATGTGAAAATTTTAAAGAATTAAGCAATTTACATTCTTCACTCGGATGGTGTAAATTACTTGTCGAAATTGAGAATGAACATGAAAAGTATATTAATAACATGGGGGGGGGGGGGGGGGGGAGGGGAGTAGAAGGGTAAATTGTCACATGTATCATAACACATGGGGATAAACTGTCACATTATCAGAAAGATTGTGTGAAACTTTGTAAGAAACTCTATAAGATTACAGGGGAAAAGTGTACGTTCTTTTTAAATTATGAGGGGGAAACTGAAATTATAAATATCATAGAGATTAAATTGCCATTAACTCCAATTTACCATGTACTTTAATTTCTAGTTACGAAACCATGATGATTGGAGAACAGTGGAAGCACGAACGAGCTACTTAAAAGATGTATTTATTTATGAGAAAAGAGATCCAAAAAGAGGTGAATAAATCCTTGAACCGCTAATGCTATTCCTTTTGTCTACATTCTTTTCTTGTGAGAAATCATATTATAATAAATTGAATAGTACGTTAATTTTTTATGTATTTAATTTAATTGGAGTTTAGACTGTACATTTTGTTTGTTAAATCAAGTCGAACAAATCTAATAGCCTCATACTACTAATGGTTATCAAACATAAAAGTGTTCATTTATAATTTAGGTTGATTTACACTCGGGCCCTTCCGGTAAACAGTAATTACAGAAAATTTCCTGTGGTTTTAAAAATTATAAGGACATCCCTTATTGAGGGTTTTTTTTTTTAAATATTTTCAGACGTTGCAGGGTTGTCCTTGTAAGAAATGTTGAAGCTATAAGAGATATTTTGATACATTGTTAAATCAGAGGAGACCTTTTTGTAATTTTTAAAATGTCAAAGGATTTCTTGTAAGATGACTAAATTATTTAGACTAAATGTCCCATATTGATTGAAAACATTATAAGATCTTTGCAATACTCACCTTCCAAGCTAGCTTTTGAAGTTGATTTAGGCTCAATCCATGTAAGTCGACTTAGCTCAATTCATATGGTGAATTCTAACATGCTATCAGAGCCCTAGGCTTTAAAGTGGGTATGATGGGCTTGAATATCTACCCACACACTTCACCCAGATAACAAATGATTGGGCTGTCATTATTATTCCAGTTAATCAATGCTTCAAGTGTTATTATTCCTTCAGTTAATAAAGACCCGGAGTATCATTATTCGTGTATTGGATTTTCACCCACATGTCGCAAATTCACAAGGTTGGGCTTTCATGTTAGGAATAGTGCTCCTAAAGCGTTTGATGAACATTATTAATTGAAAATAAATAAATTGTTTGGTTTTTTTAGATTTCATATATTCGATTCGATTATGCTTTTTATCCAGTATAATATAATTATCAGAAAATTCCATGTCTATTTATTAAATATGACTTTTGTATATATAAGGATGTACAAGAGGATTAAAGTTATAAACAATAGACTAAATAGTCCGTACTAAGTTAAAGTTGGGATCTTTAACTAATTATTACTAGTACGGTCCACTGAAAATTAAGAATTCAATGATCTCGATCCGGATCATTGATGTTGTGACATTAAAGGTGGAGGTGCTTTATGTAATATGATTACATAGGACTGGACCAGACGTGAATTGAAATCTATTATAAGATGTCGTTAACTTTAGATTTCAATACATGTCACACGATGATCATATATGAATTAATCTAAATCCTGAGGAGGTATAAACTCCTGTTTATGTCAGCGAGTCCTTTTGACTCATAGGTAGTGACTTGTTTGTAAATCGTGTCACACACTTATGTCTTGGAGGTCCGTTGAGATAAATGGCTGGAAATGTGCACTACAGATATGGAATCCATCTCTTTCTGCGGAAAATTGAGTCAATTGATTCCCTTAAGTGTTTATTCTGGAACTGAACAGTTCGAGTACTCTGGTTTGTGAAAATGTTTATAAACCAAGCTGTTCACTAGTGAATTAATGGAACTTAAGGATTAAGAAATAATTATAGGGGCAAAACGGTGATTTCGCCTAGCTTTAATTATGAATTAATTCTTGGAGGGTTAAATCATATGTAATGATTATATCAATGGACACTCTGATCTTTCGAGTAAAATAGAATGTAAGGACAAGAGTGCAATTCCAGGTATTTAGTGGAGTTACTTGGAATTAATAAATTGAATATATTAATTAATGAGTTTAATTAATTATTTAATTTATTAGAGCTTGAAATAACATGTCCATAGGTCCCAATCCCGGCTCCTATTATTCTACGATTGAACCTATAATAAGAATGATTAAACTCTCGATATATTTTAAGAAATTTTATTTTTCTAAAATATACATGATGAATTAATTGTGATATTTAATAGATGAATTGTGAATTAATCAATTAAAAATATGACAATTGATTAAATAAAATTTAATTATTGAATTTAATTTGTGAAGGAATTTCCTTATTAGGAAAATGCATGTTATGATTATATATGATATACTCATAATATAAGATTTATACAAATAATGCAATTATTTATAAGAAAGGAGATGTAATCCTAATTGAGTTAGGAGAAAATAGTTGAGAAATATATGGGAAGAGGATATGTATGATATATATATATATATATATATATATATATATATATATATATATATATATATATATATATATATGAGATATCTCTTTTCCTAAGCATATAAGTTTTTACAAAGATACAATTTCGTAACAAAAAGCAAGAAAATCTCTCTCTTTTTCTCATCACAAAAATCGTCCATCACCTTAGAAATTAGGAGAAATTCGTTCTTCCAAGAGTTTAATTATCCAAACTTGATAGGTTAGTGCCCACCCACTGGTAGAAGGAGAAACGGAGTTGAAGATCAAGGGTTAAAAAGATCAAGAAAGTCTGTTGATCTCATCCTAACACCAAAGTTCAACCGAAAAGACGAAGGACAGGAAGCTTTTGGTATGATTTGCTTTCTCTCTCTTTTGCATAAATTATAATAATATTCGTTATGTGATCCTCATGTTTTATGTAAAATATTTTTGAAATATATTAAAAATATAAAACCTACCGAATTCCGCAACTGGTTCGAATAAGTTCGATCCTGTTTTGTTCTCAATTGGGTCGAATCGTTCGTGATCCGATTGGGTAAAATCCCAACATTTCATTTGTCACGTGTTAGACTTGTTACACCCATACATTCATCTGCTCATACATAAAAGGGGAATACTGAAACTAAATGTCTCACATTAATTGAAAACAATAGTTAAGTCAATCTTATAACCTCATGGTATCCGATTGTAAGTCATCATTTAATTTATTATGAAGAACGAATTAAATTCAAAGAATTTTTTTTACCAATCCAACTTGAGATGAATTTCAAACTATTCGTACATATTGGTTTTGACTTTGAGCTTAAGTGCTAAATATTACCATATGACTTCAAATTTGTTGTCTGCTAACTTTTTAGTAGTACAAGTGTTAATGCAGAAGTGGAGTTTGATTATGGGATTACTTTAATAAAGTTGTCTTTATTTCTTTAATTTTGAATAATTCAAAAGTAGCCTCATTTCCAATACCTTCTTTTGTAACCATTTGACAGTCTCGAGTACAAAGAAGCATTTTCGTTCTTTACATGGAAAGATATGCACTTTCTCTTTAAGAGTCTCTTTAAAGTAGAAAGTTTACTAAAGAGAAGATCGTCCAATTACTAATTTTTTGTGGGTGTTCGTGTTCCTTTAGCATTATGAATAGGGAATAGGGTTTTTTCACTTTGCACTCCCGAAACATGAGAAATAGGCACTTTGCACCCTCAAATATAAACAATTCAGCACTTTACACAATCTTTTATTTTTCTCAAAAGACCTAGGGACAAAGTAGGTAGTTCATTTTCGAATCCTTGAAACTTTGCACCCCGAAGCACGAGAAATTGACATTTTGCACCCTCAATATAGAATTAGCACTTAACACCCTCGAGTAAGAACAACTCATCAACTTACACCCCCGAAATATATATTAGAAAGGGGCAATTTGAAACCCCTAAATACAAAATTAGCACTTAACACCTCAAATTAAGAAAAACTCAACAACGAGCACCCATTTTTTTTCCGGCAAAGTGACCACCAGAGTCAAAAAACCTAGGGGCAAAATAGGTAATTAATTTTTTCCTTAAATTTGAAAATACAATTTGAATACTAGAATACTCATTTCTATCTCCATTATTAAAATATATTTTTGTGATATGATTCAGTCAATTTTATGTATTAACTTTCTAGAAATTTTTTAATTTTTTGAAAATTTTGAGGGCACTTAAAAAATTGGTAGTTAAAGATATGTGTTAAAATTGAATTTACAGATAAATATTTTAGTATTCATAATCGTATTTTGTAAATTTTAAGAAAAAAGAAAATGAATTACGTATTTTGCCCCTAGATTTTTTTGACCTCGATGTTCAACTTTGCCGAAAAAATGAGGGGTGCTAGTTGTTGAGTTTTTCGTAATATGAGGTTCTAAGTGTTAATTTTGTGTTTAGGGGGTTCAAAGTGTCTATTTATCGTGTTTCAGGGGTGCAAGTTGCTGAGTTGTTCTTAATTCGATGATGCTAACTGCTAGTTTTATTTTCGGAGTAAAAATGTCCGTTTCTTGCGTTTCAGGGGTGCAAAGTGCAAACGACAAAAATATGAATTAACTATTTTGTCCCTAGGTTTTTGAGGAAAATAAAAGAGGGTGTAAAGTACTAAATTGTTCATATTTTGAGGATGGAAAGTGCTAAATTTATGTTTCGAGGATGCAAAGTGCCTATTCTCATGTTTTGGGGATGTAAAGTGCTAAAAACCCTAGGGTAAATACATAATTACCCTCATAAACAATAGGACATGTTCAGATATGGATCCAGGATTTGGAAGTTGGGGGTCGAACTTAACTAGCGATGAATATTTTACAATAATATTTAAAACATTTTTAATCAAGTCAACGAACATAAAAATACTACAAGGTGAATTGTTATATAATTAAAAACTATAATGAATTCAAAATGATAAAGTAGTTCTTTTACAATATTTTAGTGAAAATTATATTGCTATGAAGGTATTTGTATACTACTCATTGACCGAAAAATTTGATATCGCAATTTAAGATTCAAGATTTTTCATAACATACACCAATTAAAATCCGTTTTTAAATAATTAATTTTTTATATAATCAATAATTCATCACCTTTTATTAGTTTCCCTTTAAGAAAATATCAAATCAAATAGTATATAATTGTATTTGTGGTATTTAACAATATGTCAATTTTCACTTGTGGTACCAAAAAAATCGAGGTCGACACATTTGTTACCACAATTTAAGATAACAAATCACTTTTGGTACCACCATTAAAAATTGACATTAACTGATGACGTGGTAGTTAACTGTTATTGCAAAATTAATACTATTACTTATGTTGACTGACAATTCTAGCCTATAACATTTTAGATTGTCAAAAAAAACCCCATACCTTAAAATTTTCTGATAATTTTAAACCACATTATTGTCCAATTTCAAAATTGGCTCGAATAAGACACGTGCAGATCATTTTAGAGATTTTACTTATTATATTTACATATTTATTTATTTAATTAATTTAGTTTTATAAATAATATTAACATACCAAATAATACTTTAATATAAATAAGATAAAATAATAAAATTAAAATTTATATAATAATATTAATATATTTATTATTTATTAAATATAATAAAATAAAAACGAAAACCCATCCCATCCCAACCCCCACCCCACCCCAATCCAACCCAACCCCGTAACCCCCCCCCCCCCCCCAACCCAAATTCCAGACCACCGCAGCCTGGGACCGACGATCTCAAGCCGTCGCGGCTTGGGATTTGGGTTGGGAGAGGGGGTTTACGGGGTGAGGTGCCCTAACTTGTGAGTTCGATCAAACCCGATTTGAATAAAAAAATTCATCGATCCATTACCTTTTTGCTTGCTTTGGTTGGTTTTTTAAGCTTCACATCATTTTTGTATTTTTCTTTTTTGTGATAATTGTGTGTTAGAATACTTCATACTCTCTATTTCTAGACAATGAATAATAAAATAGAAAGAGTTATCTCTAAAGATTTATTTTTTTGCAATTCTTCTCCAATGATATATCGGACTTAATTCCATTAAGTGTGCGTTTTCATTGAGATTCAATCTAAAATTCGTCATATGACGTGTAACCAATCACTTTCATTAGATTCAATTCTTATTTCTTTTGGGAAAATCGAAGATTCAATATAAATGGCTTTTGGTATTTCCACATTTTGGAGATTTATGATGTATGTGACATATTGAACTTGAAGTTTATAGACCTAAAATTGAAACAATAAATTTATAATAAATTAATTGACTTAAACAAAAGATTTGGTTTTCGTTACTACCGTTGGCCAAAAGTTGTATTTATATCTTTAGAAAAATGTAATTTTCTCGAGTTTGTTCAAGATGATTTTAAGAAGTCCCACGTCTAATTCAAACTCATACAGAGGGCTGTCAATTGACCGGATTAGGCTTGATCCAGATCCAAATAATTCTCCAATTATTTTGGATTGGATCCGGATACTGCTTAGATTTAAATTTCTTGACTCCACCTTTACTTAAAAAAATTACCCAATATTTTTTCCTGAAAAAGTTTGTTAACTTTAACGATTTTATTTATTTTAGCTAACATTCTCAAAATACTTATACTCATATTCATAATCTAATTTTTTCTTATATTTATAAGATATATATATATATATATATATATATATATATATATATATATGTGTGTGTGTGTGTGTGTTGGTTTGTTGTTAGATACAAATCTTTAATGGATTAGATATACCTAAATTCATATTCACTCCACAGTTCTTTATAATCGAATCAGATTCATTGAATCTTTGATCAAATTATAATTCCAATAAATCAGGCCGAATTTGAATTTTACAAATTTTTATAATCGAATCAGATTCACCAAATCTTTGATGAGATTATAATCCAAATAAATCGGGCTGAACTCGAATTAAAATCCGCTCCTCTAACAGCTAGCCGTGCTCAAACCTAATAAAAAATTTAATCAACTATTGAGCTTTGAACTTCTTATTGCAAGACGCACTTCACCTTTCACTCAAAAAATGTGCATATGTGATTTACTAAAAAGGTGATACTAAAATAATTACCTATTAGAGGGGTAAATTTGTTTTTTAGCTATAACAACAAGAGTACAACACATAAAATTTTGGGGAGACCAATATGATTGATCTAGTGGAAGAGACTAGTCATTATAAAGTAGCGGACTCAGGTTTGAATCTCTGTTGGGAAAGGTACACACTTAACGTGTTCAATCCGTCTCGAAATTGGTTTAACCTTGGGAATCCAAAAAAAAAATTCTTGGGGGGGAATGAATAGCAAATTAATTAACTTTACATATTATTATTAAATGGCAGTTTACTCCTTATACTAGGAATAAATAAAATGGCAAGATAACCCATGTGTTTTTGTAAAAGAACAACATTGTTTACCTCTTGGTTTTTGCTTTTTCTTTTTTATATGGAGGTAAAGTGTCTATTAATTAATAGCACAATAGTATTCAAGAGCTCCAATATAACACGGAAGTAAAATGTCCATTAAACAATACCACAAAGAATAAATTATCTGCTATATTTTGTCAATTTAGGACTAATTAAATTAATCATTTTTTTACATTAAAATAAAGTTTCGGTCATATTTTGAAGCATATGACAACATATCCAGAGGAAGTTAAGACACTCGTTATAATAAATAGCAGGCGGAGAAATAATATGCGCGCCTATTTTTAGATTTTTAGATCACAATGAAATAAATTACATATTATGCACTTCATATGGAGTTTACATGAAAAACCCAAATTTTGAGTGCCCCGAACAAGTTTGCTGAAAAAGAAAATTCTAGTATTACACTGATTATTAAATGACAATTCAAAGGTGAGAGATAGTGTTGGAAAAGTTTAATAAGCATTATTTTATTTTGATAATTCTTTTATATATATATATATATATATATATATATATTTTATTTTATTTGCTTATGTGGGTTTAAAATCTTCAACTTTTCTTTATTAGATAATAAAAAGACCATAAAAGAAAGTCTCTCTTCTTTTTTGTTAGGCTGCGTTCGATTGGCTAAATAAGCCCAATTTTGTCTAATTGCTTTTCACAACTCTTGTGGACTCTTTAAAGCACTGAAAAAATAAACATGAAGAGTTGTCTAACGTAGATTCATGCATGTATCTTATATGCTATGGATTTATTTATCTTTTCTGCTTTATTTAATCTGATACTTCTATCCTATTTTGACACATGGATTATGTACGGTGAAGGAAAGTGGCACATCCAACTCATTTCTTTTCAAAATGGGTGAATGTGTTTCAAAAAGAATTAATATAGTTTAGTTCCGTTTTACTGTATTGGAAAATGTGTGGTAATGTTGACATTTATTTAATGTTGGGTATTTGTGATATATTGAAATAATATAAATTTTTTGGACTAGAACTAAAACATCTCATAAGAATTTATCCAGATTTCATTCTTAAATTATGTTTTATGACCCTCTCTTTCTAATGTGTTTCTTTTGAATGGTTTTTTTTGCACTTTGCACCCCCAAAACATGAGAAATAGGCACTTTACACCCTGAAAATATGAAAAATATAGCACTTTGCACCCTCTTTTATTTTCAAGCAAAAACTCAAAGGAAAAATAGGTAATTCTATTGTAAATCCTTGGCACTCCCCCCCCCCCCGCCCCAAAATAAAATTAACACTTAACACTCCCTAATTAAGAACAAATTAACAACTTGCACCCCGAAACACAATAAATTGACACTTTGCACCCCAAAATACAAAATTAACACTTAACACCCAATACTCAAACCCCTCATTTTTTTCAGGCAAAGTTGACCATTAAGGTGAACTTTTTAAAGGCAAAATAGGTAATTATTTATCGTCTTTGATATGTTGCTGTAGACAATGGATCTTCGAGAAGTTTACTTGTACTTTATTTAGTTATATATGGTTATATTGTTGAAAAGAAAGATGGAGAGAGAAATGAGTATTCGAGTATTTATAAATGTATTTTGCAAAATTTAAGTAAAAAAATGAATTTTCTATTTTGCCTTAAATTTTTTTCACTCCGATAGTCAACTTTGACGAAAAAAAGAGGGGTTTGGGTTTTTTAAATTTGAGGGTGTTAAGTGTTAAATTTGTATTTTGGGGTGCAAAGTGCCCATTTATTATATTTCGGGGTTAAAGTTGCTGATTTGTTCTTAAATAGAGGGTGTTAAGTGCTAATTTTATTTTGGGGATTCTCAAGTTTTGAGGGTGCAAAGTGCCAACACTAATGAATTGCCTATTTTGCCCTTGAATTTTTGCTCGAAAATAAACGAAGGTGCAAAGTGCTGCATTTTTCATATTTCGAGGGTGCAAAATGCTAAATCTAAGTTTCGAGGTGCAAAGTACCTATTTCCCATGTTTCGGGGGTGCAAAGTGCAAAAAATCCTCTTTTGAAGATAATTCAAAAAGTTGAAAATATTAAACATGATCTGAATATTTGAAAGGGATGTAAAAATCATGTTTTACTTTAGTTACAACACATCAATTAGTAAATTAAAAAGAATCCCCCGACTTGAAAATAATTGTTTGACGACATCTTTTTTCTTTTTGTGAATTGAAATTTATGAAGTTATTGCCTCATTTATATGTGCAATATATATGTAATGTGTGTTTTATACATGTGAAGTATATTAAATTTGGTAGTCTGAGTGATCTGTTAACTAAACTTTAGTATGAATATGAGAATTGCTGCTGAACAATTTCTTTGTGTTTCCATGTGTGTTTGTCTGTATTTTTGTTAGTACATGCATTAATGTTTTTTTTTTTTTTTGGTTTTATAATTGAGAAATATACATATAGCACTCAATTGTTAATAAAATCATAGAGTCAAGTACATGCCTTATTTTTATGGTACAAAGATGTCTGAATTTATCATAATTAAATTACCAAACACTACTTACCCACTATGTAAGGCAATATACATATAGAAATACTTGCCAATAATTTTAACAAATAATAATTACATATGTATAGCAACCAAAAGAATATTAAGATTCCTCAATGTCCATTAAGACAAGATATGAAGTATAAATGTAACATCCTTTATATGCAATACTCAATCATGTTTAAATCTTTATTCTTGATTCACTATTTTCCGTTAATGTAAAACATAATGTCATAAAAGATCTTCAGTCAGGCAATCGATGTTTGAGTAAAAACAAGAAAGTAGTCATTGCATGAAATTCAAATATAGTTTTGTTGTACCTATATATCACCTCGTTGCACCACCTAATTACAGGATAAGTGTATCAATGTTTTGTGATTGGTCGCTCCGCTAAAAGTTAACCCAGTCACTAAATAGTTTAGGTAGGGCCACCCAAAATTCCCCGTGGAAATTTATGAGCTTCCTTGAGAGGTTAAGGTAACTCGTTTTATCTGTTTTGAAACCAGAATCAGTTTAGGTAATAGCCATCACTTCGCTGCACTCACCTAATTACAATTACAAGACATGTATACTGTATACCATATGTTTGTGATTTGTCATTCTCCTAAAAATTTACCCAATCACAAGATAGTTTAGGTGGCAAAGTAGAATTTTCTCGTGGCAATCTATGGGCTTCCTTGAGAGGTTAATGAAACTAGTTTCTTCTATTTTTCAAAACCAAAACCAGTTTAAACGAGGCCGCATCACTTTGTTGCATCCAAACTATTACAAATGAAGTACATCACGTGTTGGTGATTAGTCACTACAAAAAATTTACCTAAGCACAAGATAGTTTAGGTGAGGCCAATTAGAATTTTCACATGACAATCTATGGGCTACCTTGAGAGGTTAATGTAACTAGCTTTAATCAGTACGAAACCAGAATTAGTTTAACCGAGACCCATCATTTTGCTGTACCCACCCAATTACAAGACAAGTATATCACATGTTTGCGATTGGTCACTCTGTTAAAAGTATTCCCAATCACACGATGGTTCAAGTATGGCGAATTAAAATTTCCCCATGGTAATCTATGTGATTTCTTGAGAGGCCAAGGTAACTAGTTTTAACCAGAGTTTCTGAAACCAGATTAAATTAGCCAATTCAACCAGTTTAACCGAGAACCAACAATTCAACCGTGGCAATCTATGTGCTCTATTGATAGGTAGGGAGTTCAGCTTCTTCTTTAAGGTGAATCTATGTGCTATATTGGGAGGTTAGGAAATCTAGTTATAACTTTAATTCAGTAAAAGAAACATAAAACTGAATACTAAAAGCAATGGAAACATGAAGAATTCAATCCCTCAGTTAAGAAGAGAGTAATAATGAACAGACCATCGAGTAGAAAATAAGAACAACGAAATCAGTTAGAATTTAGACCTTTAATTTCCACATTATGATTAAAAAATATACTTGATTCGGCTGTAAGTTTTTGTTAGTAAAATGTTGCTTCTTTTAGAATACAGCCATAAAGGATTACATACAAAAGTAACAACTTTACCTCAGAAACACATGTTTGAGCTGACACAATTGCGTCGTGTCCTTCACTAATCTTCCTATGTACATTAACTTTCGAACTGTTCCCTGTCCTGGTTACCTTAAATTCACACTTTTACAAGGCCTAAAAAACAAGTTATCACTCAAAACCAAGTATAACTCAACGGTTAAAGCATTTAGGCATGTCTTTTCGCATGAGCAAAAGATAAAAATAGGGCTTTACAGATAGGTTTTTCATACCTGGTCATTTTCTCGTGTTTGATGTTTGTGTAGCGTATCTATATTCTACACAGTATATATACACGTATAATTTACATTTCAGGAACACACAATCAGCTTCCCCAATTTCAATTTTCAGACTGCTTAGACTAACAGGTCAGTTCCTGCTAAAACCTCAATTTCCCTAATACTACACACACATTCACATACAAGCATGTAAATACATACGCACACATGTTAATAATACACATTATTGTTTTATGTGCTTCATTCTACATAATGAGTTTTAGCTTCTGATGTATGACTGTCATGTATTTATTTGCAGGTGAATCAGAATATGGACTTGGAGAAAGAGAACTCAGAACTGTACGTGGAGAACTTTAAAATGATGTGCATAAATGAAATGCTGCGTAAGAAAGCAGAACGACTTAGCAAGGAGAGTCAGGCTTTGCGTGCTGAGTTTAAGTTGAAGCAGCGACTTGCAGAAGAAATTGCTAAGAGCAGCACCAGTTCTGTTGCAGGCAACAAGAATTCCCATGAACCTCGCCCATAGAAGCCCAACTAAGAAGATTTTAAGACAATCTGTCACCTCCTTCGCTATGTTCCATCATCATTTATGACAAACCTTATGAGCTTATAATAAATGCTTTCGAGCTATTTTATTACTTATCGCATTCGATAATAAGTTTCGAGCTAATAATAAATGTTTGCAAATCCTACATTCGATTTATTTTTAAGAAACCGTCGTATTCCCTCGGTTCCCTAACCTTGGGTTGCTGCCTCACCGGCATAAGTGCGCCGCTCGTGCCAGCTCTCCCAGGCACAGCCTTCTTGCATTCGGATATCTCATCCCGCATCTCGGCCATCTCGGCTCTCATCCCAGGATGCTCTACAACAAAAACTAGGTTTTGGGACACAAAAATGTGTCCCATGATATACCATCTTGGGACACTTACAATTCTTGGGACAGATAAAGCAGGTGTCCTATAATTTGCCGTCCCGTAATACCATGGGACACTTTTTGAAGTGTCTCTAAATTGTTGATTCTGAGGACATTTTTATGTGTCCCGTTTGATGTTTCGGGGCATAAATAAGTGTCCCATAATCAGTGAATATTTTTACAAAAAATTATCTAGAGATACTTATATGTGTCTTTTAACTTACTAAAGGACGTTTATTTATGTCTTATAATTTATTACAATTGTTCATAGATGATATTAATAGGTGTTGAAATATTTTTTCTAGGATATCATATGGCTCTAATTCTTGTGAATTTTCATAAATAGATATACAATTTCATATCTAAATTATAAATTTATTGAGTAAAATACAAATTACAAGGAGAGGATATACCCTTACCTCCTAGGTGCAATTACAAAATTACTTCCAAAATAGCCTATGAGAAATAGAAAAGTGAAAAAATTACAAGGATGATGTAAATTAAAGTCACCAAAATTTTGCAGATTCTACATTTCACAATCAGCTGAAAACACAGTGGGAGGGGCAACTCTCTTTATCAACAAATGTATTCTTCTCCCTGTCTCAGTTTGCTTGAAAACAAAACCATCCATTCCTGTCTTCATAGTGACCACATACACCCATGATTGGCTAATCTGAAACCAAATAAACAAGACATTCAAAGACTTAGGTTATAACAATATCCAAATGTATTTTACTAGGACACTATGATAACTACTTTATGAAGAACAAGAACTTTGTAGCAATAGGAAAATCAATTTTCAAGTGCAATCCACTTTTTCCATTAATGTCAACACAAAAGCAATTGCAGTAAAGGGAAAACAGAAATAGAATGCAAGATAGTATCAGTTGTGCAAATCGAAACATACTATGTAAGTATATATGATATTCAACACTATTAATATAAAAGGAATAGATATGTACTTATAAACTTCAAATACTAATAGATAAACTAAGAGACCACCAACTAATACTTTAACTCCCAAAAGTAAAAAGATCTCATTATAGGAAGATATATATATGACTAAACAGATAAGAAACATACTTTTACTTGTAAACAAGAAAGATAGCTAAGATCATCTTGTCAAACTGAAATTGGCAGCAGGTTTGCGGGCTAACTGAAATTGTGAAAGGATTCCCACCAGGCATTAAATTCATCTGTTCCTAAACAAAATCTAGTCATATGGAATAACATATTTAGCAACAGAGTCAAATTTGCAGAAGACGGTAAAAAACTTTTGCCTTCACCTTTACAAACAAACTGAATGTCATGCCCTAAATATATCCTAAGAAATCAGAACTAGAATTTCTCTTACCTCATCGTTGTCTTGTGTTGATTAAAACCTGTAATTGGGCAAGAAGAACTACAGTAAATCCCTGTGGGAAATCAAAGAGACATTTGGTAAGATCCATATTTTTTAGTTTAAGCTTCCATTGATTCTTATTTTGTGTTTCTCCATCCACGGCTATCATTAACTATTTTAAAAAGTAATTATTAGTAGCAACATTCATATATAAATTGAGCTGCATATATGGTTCCAATCTATAACTTATTAAACTTCATATTCAAACCGTAATTAAACATTTATTAAGATCCATGTCGCCAGTGTACTAAAAAAAACTAATGAAAAATCAATCTGAAAATATAAGAAATATTAACTTATTAATCCATTCCTTTATTACATATGAATAAAAAAATAAGGTAGCAAGAAAAGCATTATACCTTTGTCCGGAGAGGTCAGAGAGGAATATTTACCGAAGATATATCCCATCAAATATTTGCTCCCACCACATGAATTTCAGATCTTATCAAATTTGTTCATCTGGAAGTTTTGTTCTTAACAACAATAAATTTTAGTCACAAGGTAAGGGAAATTCTGAAATAAATGACAATCCTTCAAAATCAACTATGGAATCAACAAATTGGAGGATAAAATTAGCAGAAAGATGCTAATTTAGGATTTTTAGAGAAGCTAATTTTAGTTTTTGTTGAAGACTCTGAAAGTACATGCAAATGGACAATTTACCTTTGTGGCGACTGAAGTAACAGTGTGGATGGTGCGGACGGCGGCGGTGGACTCCAATTTATGGTTATGTGACGGAGAACCACTTAGGGCTTGAATTGTATTTGGATTAAGTAGAAATTAAAGAGTTGGGAGAAAAAAAATCTGATTTGAGAGCTTTGAGTTTTTGATCGAACATATGAGATCTAACATCTGACTATCTGAGATTGAAAGAGAAATATGTGAAGAAAGTAGGAAGTCGAAGCGAATTTGAAAAATTTGTGAGAGCCGCTAAATGAAAATAGCCCGCCTTTGCTGAAACCTTTTTTTTTTATTTCTTAGTAAAGTGTCCCAACAGTGAAACGTGTTTGGGACATAAGTTATTATGCATCTCAGGAATTCATTTTTGGGATAGTTAAAAAAAAGTGTCCCGTCTAAAGTGTCCTCAAGTCTATATTTTGTTGTAGTGTCTCCTGCAAGATACGGACCATATCCGTCAGCTCAGCGACTTTCTCATCGGTTTTTACGTAGATCTTCTCGAACCCCTCGAGTTGATCCGTCACAAGTCCCTCCAATATCTCCAAGTTATGATCGATTTTCCCGATTCGAGTCTCCGCCTCCGCGAGAGCATCCCGGGTCCGAGTCCGGCTCTTGGCACGACGCACGGTCCAAACGTTCTCCTCCTTGACGTGGTGCTCCACCTCCGAGTTCACGTGTTCGGTTTCCATGCCAACTTTCATTCGCAAACTCCCCACAGTATATCCCCAGCCCTTTCGGGCACTGATACCACCTGTCACGGACTTAAACTTCTCGTAAGTTTACCGTGCATCACTTAGCCATGTACGCCTCTAGCGATGGTTCCGCCCCTCCATCGGAATTGGCTAAGTCAGCCTCGCCTCGTCCCTAAGTAGGGTTGCTAAGAAAGTTGCTAAGGAAAAAGTAAGAAAGTGCACAAGAGAAATTGGGAATGCTTTGAATACTCTCTAACTTGGAAATGCTTGGATTGATTTGTACAAATGAGCCCTACATCTATTTATACTACAAGCCTCCTCAAATGGATGGCTAGCATCTACTTGATTTAAGGGCTAGGAATGAGTCTCTAGGCCCTTCTACAAAATCCTACCTACACTAGAACTATGTACAATGTTCTAGGTTATTCTACTATATACATACAAGGTTGTGGAGCCTTCTAGATGCTCCTCCAACATGCTACCATCTTCATAAGCCTTCCACAAGGTTCTAGTCCCTTCTGGCGTGTTCTACACTTGTGTAGGCTCTTCCGGTCCCTTCTAGTGCCATCTGGAACCTTCCGAATTCTTTTGGACCCATCCGGCTTCTTCTTGACCCTTCTGGAGCTATGTGGAACTTCCCAGAACTCTTTTGAATGTTCCGGACCCGTGTGGAACCCTCTAGAGTCCTCCGGAACCTCCAAAGGCCTGTTTGGTGCATCAAAATACTTGGGGCCGCCCCTGGGCCGCCCCCTGACGGCCTTCCCATGCCCAAAGGCTTTGTCGTCGCCCGTGTAAGTCCCTACGTTACCGGAGCCACACCCAGGGTAATATGTTGCGCGCGCGGTAAGGCCTCCCACCTTGCCGGCAGTCCCGTGATGTCTCTTTCGGCCTTTGTCGTGATCAAATGCCTCGTTCGCTCGGCCCCCGTGGTCGGGCAAAGTGCTGGGGCGTGACATCATGGTTTGAAAAATAACAATTTGAACCATAAATTAAACAATATATCTCTCATATCTTTCTCTTAATTTTTTTCGCCTATAGGTATAGGAACTTTTTTCTTAAACTTTGTCGCTTCGAATGAATCACAACAATGTCACGTTTCAACCATGAATGTTTTGCAGTCATACAAAGTCTAGGAAAAATTCATAAACATTGACACACACCTCAACCGCTCGTAGGAGAGGATGTGCACACAAAATCTAGCGAACTTGCTTTTGATTGCCCAATAAGTATTATGGTCGATTTTGATAGGGTTGCCGGTAAGATGGAGTCGGGTGGAATGCCCATGTGAACTAACCCAACCCGATCGATACTAAAAGGGGAGGGAGTGATAAGTGATTAACAACTACCTAACTGGGAGTTCAACTCCCACATTATCACAAAGAGGATTCTCCAATTACAATAGTAATATAGTTGGGGACTTCTCCTTTAATGGTCGAAATGACCTATCCTTCTTTTCCCTTAAATATAGTTGAAAAGATAACACCTAATAACAATGTTATAATTATTTGTTGTTTTGATGACAAGATGATAGCTATTACTTGTATATGTCCAAGTTAGTTCTTTTCATTTTATTGATTAGTATGTCTATTGGGTATTGGACGTTGTGTCTTGTAGAGTCTACTCCTTCAAATTGTTGTGACCACCTGGATGCCGATGTATACTTTTTGGATTGGTATCATTGCCTTCTGTATAATTTTATTTGAGTTTTTTTTGTAACAATCGAATTTTTTTAGCAGAGATAGATGTCGTTCAGTTCACACATATTGTAAATGTTGGGCCTATTGATTCGTCGGTTCTCACTCAGTAGGATCAGCACCGGTCTACCAATATTTGGCAAAGGGAAGATCTTGGGTCCATTAAATGTCGTCGTGGGGACGGATCCATTCATTGATCGTCGATTGACGATAGACCAGCCTTATTTGATTAATGCCGAATTTTATGGAATTTATCATTTTGGGGCAATCAAGTACGATTGGGCATTGATTACTGCATTGGTCGAGTGATGGTGTGTGGAAACTTATACATTCCATCTACGCATTAGCGAGGCCCCCATTACCTTACAAGATGTAGAAGTATTACTTAGTTACCCAATTGATGGGGATATTGTTAGTGGAATTGATCTAAACTATTTCACGGAGGAGTGGCAAGCTATTTGCCTCGAATTGTTCGGTGTTGTGCCCCCTCCCCCGGGCTTTTGATGGTAGAATGTTGAAATTAAAATGGTTGATGGCAAGTTCTTTGCCTCGAGGTTCGCTATTTCATAAAATCAGATTTCATAAAATTCAATAGCGATTTCATAAAATCAGATTTTATAAAATTAAAAAAAAAAGATATAAATCGCTATTGCTAATAACGATTTTATAGTAAAACGCTATTAGCAATAACCATGTATAGAAGAATCTCTATTGTTACCTGCGATTCTACTATAAAACCGCATTTACCAACTGCGATTCTTATCACAGGCTTTTGGATGTCCCTGCCTTCGATTCTTCTTTAAAATTTATACCTATTTTTTTAAATTTTTTTATGAAATGTAAAGCAACCTCGGTTTTTTAACTCAAGCGCAACATATATCAAACTAAACAGTCACATACCATCTACACAACATCTAGTACCAAAACGCATAACAATCAACATATTATCTAAAACATGTTCAATACATAAAAATGTCTCAACAATCCTAAAACATAATCAATTCACCATCACAACAATGTAAACTTAAACAAGTTCAATGTATAAAAATGTCTCAACAATATTATCTCAGTCACAGTAATATCTATGAAACTATATCCTATTATTTGTGCATTTGTGACGTGTATGTCCTTCTTTCCCACAAGTAGAACAATGAATCACCCTTTTGTCGGTTTGAAAATCCATTTCATTACGAATGCGCCTTGATTTTGGTCGACCTTTTTCCCATTCAAGCTTGGAGTTTAGTTTGAACACTGGACCATAATACTCATTCCAATAAACCTCGTTCTCCAATAGTTCATCTACCACTCCATGTCCTCGAATAATTCTCAACGGTATAAAATGATGATACAAAAAATAAAGGATCAACATTTTGGTTACTACAACAAGTAAGAACGTGGGAACAAGGAACATGACAGGCTACCAACTTACCACAGGTTCATGTCCTTTCACCAATGCTCACAATATGAACATTACCTCCCTTCGTCATGCTATGACCTGTGGTTACAGAATAAATCCCATCGCCCCCACGTATAGAATTGTTGAAGATTGTTACATGTATAAACCCAACCGTCGAGGCGTTGTGGAGGAGCATTTGATAAAACTTGGGGCTAAATCTATTTTGGGGTTCGGTATTTTGTAGGCCAATATTTTGACGAGCAAGTTCAGCAATACCAAGTCTAGATTGAAAGTAATAAACACAACGATAAAATAAAGTCTTAATAATTGTTGTAATAGGCATACCACAAGCACCTTTCATCACGCCATTGAAAACTTCGGAAATGTTCGTTGTCAATAGGCCATATCTATAACCACCATCATGTGCAATCGTCCATTTTTTTTTTCGGGAGTTTATCCAACCACTTTTGAGCATCAGGACTTAATAGCTCAATTTGATCCAATACAGTTTAAAACTTGCGATCCTGGTGTGAGCAACCCATCATCCACATTAGCCTTTTTAAATTACCACCCGTATGAACTTTGCAAAAATTAGAACGCACATGCATCAAACAATACCGATGTTCCACATTTTTCCATTTCCTTACTCGGATTGTTGAAAATATACATTTATGGCGATCAGAAATCAAACATATATTATGATCCTTCACAACATGTTCTTGCACAAGGTTCGAGAACCATTCCCTAGTGTTAACCGAATGATTAATGATTAACAAATAACTTGATATTTGAGCTTGTTTCTTGAGTTTTATCTTAACAGGAATTATTGAGAAGCTCGTTATTTAAATAAAGATTCGTTTACGAAAAATTGATCAATCAAAGATAAAAGACACAAGCAAGATTGGCTCATTCGTTGATGAATAATCGAAAGCCCGATAAAAATATCTAAAACCCAACAATGAAGGAAGACTTATTTTGATGAAAAGGCTTGTGCGAATTTTGAAGAAATCTCATGAGAAACCCAATTTGAAAAGAAGGCTCGTTATGATTGAAGATCAAGATCGAAGCCCCTAACACCCTTGAAGGGCCCAAATTTCGATTCAAGAAATTTGTGGAAACACTTTGGCCTCTTTCTTAAATCTTTTGAACTAAATCATCCTTCTTCCTTTATCAAATTGAGCCGTGAACATTTTTTAATTGATTATGGTCGAGAATTATTTTTGAATTAAGTCTAATGACTTTTGAAAATTTGATTAATTTTAACTATTAAAATTGAATTCTCTTTCAAGCCAATTTTTAAAGGAAATATTTTCTCAAAATCATTTGATTTAGCTAGCAAGTAAATTTGTCATTAATATTCCCTAGCTAAATCTTACCTTGTTTATTCGATCTTTTGAAAATATTCCCCAAATCCTTTTTATAAGAAAGATTTAGTCTTCATCTTTTATTAAAACTTGTTTACATTTATTTTAAGATTTGAAGACTTTGTCACATGTTTTAATCTAGCAAAATAATTTTAAAAGTGGCAAAATATTTTTTGAATATCTAAATTTTTCCCTTTTGGAGCATTAGTTTGTACACTTGGAAGCTCGTTAGTGCGATAGGACTAAGTGTTCTAGCAAGCACGATTTTGTGCGATAGGACTAAGTGTTCTAGCAAGCACGGTTTTGTGCGATTGGACTGAGTGTTCTTGCAAGCACGATTTTGTGCGATATGTAGTGACCTAGCAAGCACGTTGTTAGAGCGATTGGTTAGTCCTAGCAAGCTCAAAAATCGAGAGAAAGTTTGTAACTTGTAATCTCGTGTGGCGAAGGTTCATCCTGCAAGCCACGATTTTTAGTGAATTTTACCCAGGGGTGCTGGAAGAGAGGAAATAAGCCATTCGGGCGCGAACCTCTATTAAAACGGTGATTGTATTTTTACTTTATTTATTTCTCGCACTTTACTCCTCTAGAACATTGAACTTAATTATATCGAAACTTTAAATATAAACTTTTATAATTAATTATTTTCTTGAACAAAATACTTTGAAAAAAGTTATCAACCTAATTCACCCACCCTCTTAGATAGATCTTAGGTATCAATTGGTATCAGAGAAGGTGCTCTTTTTTATTTATTTAAATGTGCGGGTTAACCCCCGAGAGCTAACGATCTTATGTCAACCTTTAGCAATGATATTTTCGCAGAAGGATAATCGCATAATAGGCCTTCACTATTCGATGGAACTACGTACTCAATCTGGAAAAAAAGAATGGAGGAGTTTATGATATCCATTGATTATGATCTATGGAGCTAGATAACTAAAATCGCGCATCCAGGGTATCGACGTGCTTCGAATTCGCGAATTATTGAAAGTGAGAGCACGAATTATAATATTTGGAGCGCAAATTTTTTATATATAGAGCGTCGTTTTAATTTTTATAGACCGTGTATTATCTTTATAAAGAACTTGCACTACACAATTTTAATTCACGAATTTTAACAAAAAGAACATAGATTTTATAAAGTTTAATAATTTATTGATTTATTTTGTCATTAATAAATACTTTTAACATGGAAGCTAATCAATTTACATCCATACAAAAAAAAAAACACAAATAATACTTGTTACTTTATTAGAGAGTAGACTAGAGACTAATAGTATAATGTATCCATGCTTACACTAATATTGATGCATTAGCTTTTTGACAACTGCTCTTCCATGTCAAGCTATTTTTTGATTTGCCGACAACCAAAATAACTTAAGTTGTAAATGTTTGTTGGTTATTTTGACGCACTAAAGTGCTAGATGTTAGAATCTAGATACCACCATAGGGTGACACTTTTGGAAAAACATAGTGAAGTTGTAAATGTTTGAATTTTGTACTTTTGCAGGTTATTTTGATGCACTAAACTGATAAAAAGCTAAATAGTAGATATCAGTGTCCATGTCAAGCTATTCATTTGAGAAAACATATGTCTATATCAATGAAAATACATTTGCGGGTAAACACCACTAATGGTTCTCCCTATCATTAACTTTTTATATAGTGGTCCCTCTTGTGTTTTTTTTTTTAGTAATGCTAGCCTAACAACCCACAACCGGCTGTACAGATATACAACCAGTTGTGGGCCTAAATTTTCATTTTCTTTTGCCATTTATTTTGATATATATGAAATAAAAAATTATAAAATACAAAATTGCAAATCCTATTTATAAAATAAACCCTAGAACCCTAGACCCTTAAACCCTAAACCCTAACTCTAAACCCTAAAACCCTAGACCCCTAAACCCTAAACCCAACACCCTAAATCAAACCATAAATTAAATATTATGTCATAAATCCTAAATTCTAGGCATTGCAAATACTTTTATATTATGAGTTTATATTTTTATTGTAATTTCAAGATATTTTATATTCAAATATTGATAAATGATCAATTAACCTTTGAAAAGTAAGGAATTATTTTTTATATGAGTAATATAGTATAATTTAGGTGTCCTTTTGTAATTTTTGAAAGTTGAGATATTTATATTCAAATATTGGTGAATGTTCAATTATCATTTGGAAAGTATTGAATTACTTTTTATATGAGTAATATAAAAAAAATTTGCCTCTTTTGTGATTTTTGAAAGTTGATTGAGTTGTTAATAGATTAAAAAAATTATTTAAAAAAAAAAAAACTTGTTAAACAGAAAGCATGTAACACAATTAAGTTTGAAAGCATTAAATAAGGGATGTACAAAGGGCTATGAACATATGGGCTGTGACATAATCATTTTTTTTTCTCATGTTAGTCCCTACTATGAATTATTTGTTTCAATTTGATCATTTTCAGGTGGTCCAATGTGATCTAAAGTTCCAAAATAGTTTTATAAGGGACTAAATTGATAAATAAATAGTTTTATGAGGGACTAAATTAATACAAAATAATTTTATGAGGGATTAAAGTATAACACTATAAGAAAAAGACCCCTTGTAAATTACCAAAGTGAAACAAATAATTCAAAGTGGGGACTAACAAGGGGAAAAAAAAACACAAGAGGTGTCACTCTGTAAAAAATTAATGATAAGGAGGACCACTAATAGTGTTTACCCTACATTTGTTCATGATATTAAGTCATTTTAGATAAATAGATTCATATTTAGTCATCATAGACTATACTTATTAGTTGAATGACATATATTTTGCTCTATAATCTTTTAAAAATGTAGTTGTAATTTATCTCTTTATTATATATTTCTTATTTTAATATCATAAATTAATTACTCTATATTATTAATAATTATTTTGATAGACGCTCTATAGGCGCTTTCACATTCTAAAATTTTAATATGTCACGCTCTCATGCTCCCGCTCCCGCTCCGCGTTTTAGTTACCTAGCTATGGAGTGTGATTCTTGAAGGACCATCCATACCAATGAAAATCGAAGGCAAGAAGAAAATCCCTAAAGCATGGAAGGAACTAACCGACGATGACAAGAAGTTGGTGTCACTAAACTCAAAGGCCAAAAATTTACTAGCATATGCTCTCACTAAATCCGAATACAATCGGGTATGTTCGTGTGCTATGGCAAAAGACATGTGGGATATGTTACAAGTAACTCATGAGGGGACAAGTCAAGTCAAAGAGCAACGAATCACTATATGTGTTCATCAATACGAGGTGTTCACCATGGAAACCGATGGAACTATAAGTGAAATGTATGCTCGATTCATGGAGATTATCAACCCGATGTCTGCATTTGGAAAAGTCTACCCTCAAAATGAACAAGTAAAGAAAATACTAAGTTCTCTTCCTAGAGAATGGACACCAAGGTTACTGCAATACAAGAGGCGAAAGATCTTAACAACATGTCAATGGCTGAACTAATTGAATCTCTCATTTCTCACGAGCTCACTATCCTTTCGAAGGACGAGGTAAACCAAATTAAAGATAAAAATGCTGACTTTAAATCTAACCACGTGCAGGATAATAGAAGTGATCTAGAAGAAGATGAAAGGCATGAAGAAATCAGGAAGCTTACAAGAAGATTAACATACTTGATGAAACTTCCAAAAACGTCTTCTAAGAAACCTCTCAAAATCAAATGCTATGAATGCAATGAAGTTGGACACATAAGACCCGAATGCCCTCTACTAAAGAGGACACTAAAAATGGCAAAATCAAGGGAATGGTAGCATCTTGGGATGAACCGGATTCCGAGGAAGAACAAACGGAGGACAAATCGGGAAATTGTTGCTTCGTGACAAAAAACGAGGTATCTTCCTTTTATGATTATGATGAGTATGATTATAATGATACTGAATATGAAAATGAATGGAATCTTATGATTAATGAATGTAAAAAGGACCTTGAAAAAATCTTGCTTCTAATATCCATATCTTGACTGATAGACTTCACATTTTGAGCAGTATCTTCTATCAGAGAGGTAGGAATTTCAGCAACTTTCTGGGTTGGTTGGCTTACAGCAGCCAACAGATTTGCAGTTACCTTTTCTTCTAACTCCTTCATTGATTTTGAAATCATCTGCTGAATTGAATCCAACAGAGAAGACTGCAAGTCTTGAGGAGTAGAGGCAACTTCAGATGGAATTGGAGGTAAGGCAAGAGGTTCTGTTTCAGTGATATGATCTGCTGAACCAGGAGTGGTCTCCTTTACTTTGGTCTCATCAGCTTGACTGGGGGTGCTTTCCTTCTCCTCAGTCTGATCAGTAGCCTTCTCTTCCTCATTTTCCTCTTTATCTTTGATCTGATCAGCAGGGTTAGAAGTGTCTTCTGTTTCTTTGGTTTTATCAGCTTGGTCAGAAGAGTCTTCTTTCTCTTTATTCTGATCAGCAGGAGGTGCTTTGATCTTCTTAACTTCTGTAACAGTGTACACTTTTCCAGCTTCATCCAAAGCAGTCCTGTGAGTGATCCATGTTAAGTCATCAATGGGAACAAATGGAGATACAGGATCCTCAGGTAGTTCTTCATATGGCCTAATAGCAGGTCCATACACAATTTGCTTCAGACTAGGAAGGGGAATCATGGAGCTTGGTTGTCCCTTCATCTTTCTAGTCTTCTTGGCCCATGTTTCCATAGTTTGGGAAACTGCCAACCTTATTGACCGTTCCTTTAGGTCTTCATCATCAGCATACTCTTCAGGAACTGAGTCATATATCTTCTTTGCCTCAGCTTTCACAATATGACAGATTCTCAATCTCAATTTGTCTAAAAAGAATTCTGAGTCTAATGCTTGGATCAGTGAACCTGTCTCAAGCCACTTCAGCACCCAGGCTTCTTCATCAGCGAAAGCTTTCCAACTTGCAATCTGATCTTTGCTCTTTGTCAGACGATAGTCCCTCCATCTGTTGTAACGGACTTTCTCCTTATTGAACATCGTCAGACGAGTGATCTTTGTATTTTCAGCATCCAACCTAGCAATGAACTCATCAAATGCTTCAGGATTATCTCTGACAATCTCCAATGCCAGTTTTACTTCTGATCTTCTCTTAGGTTGAATAGCAGGAGTTGGCATGACTCGTTTGGGCTTGGTGGGATCACTTGGTTCTTCAATCCTTATTCCACCAGCTTGCCTTGGACCATGAGAGTCCTTGGCACTTGCTTCAATAGCAGCAGCTAACTCTGCTGCTTCAACAACATCCCTCTATGCTTGAGTCATTTTGCTGGCTTCTTCTTCCAGCCTTTTGAGCTCAAGGCTTTTCAGACGATCTTCCTCAGCCTTTTCTGCAGCTTTCTTTTGTCTTTCAGCCTCATCTTGTTTCTTCTTTTCAGCAACAGAAACATAAGGAATCACAGTTTTACCAGTCCTCAGCTTCTTTGCTTCTGGACTTTCTACAACTTGAATAGGAGTGGCAGCCACAGGAATTGGGTGCAGCAGGAGAGCTTCTCCCTCACTTGTTGTGCTAGTCTGCTGTTCTACTCTTTCCTCAGCAGACACTCCAACATCAACAACAGATTCTCCAGCAGGCTCAACAGCAGGCTCTTCAATAATGATCGGCCTTTCAGCTGTTGCTGGAACTTCCCTGACTGATTCAGTTGATTTTTCAGAAAAAGTGACCTTTCTTTTTGCCTTAGACTTGGCAATTCTTCTTGAAGGTTTAGATTGAGGAGGTCCTTTTGCAGCGCTCCTTGTCCTCATTCTCTTTGCAGGTTGAATAGGAACAGCTTCTTCAGATTCTGTCCTTTCTGGAGATGATCCAGTCTCCATCTGCTCAATTTCTTCAGTGAAGTCATCAATTACCTTTTCAGGAATGACAACCTCAGGCTGAGCTGATCCAGCTTCAACAGTAGTGCTTACTGTTTGATCAGCAGACCTACTGGTCTGACAAGCCTTCTTGCTCTTCTTGGCAGGTGCCTTAGCAGTTTTTGCAGGAGCCTTTCTCTTAGAAGTACCCACACTTCTATCTGGCTCATATAGCTTGAATTCCTTGCCACCATGAACCAATTTTCCATTTGCCAGTGAACATCTCAACCGTAGGAACAGATCACTGAGCAAAATACCGTAGTTTGTCTTCTTGTCACTTAGCAGATCATAAACATGAGCTGCCCAGTTAACTTTCAGTCCATAGTAGATGCAAATCATGGTGTAAAATCTCCTTCTGGGTAAACCATCCAGAGAACTGGTGCTACAATCCAACACCTTCGCAATTATGTCGGCAAATCTCTGATACTTATCCTTCAATTGAGTTTTCATCAGAGACGCAGACATCTCATCTCCCTCCTTAGCACAAATAAACCAAAACTCATCCTCTTTCTCAGACCCTAAGTCTGTCACATCTCCTCCTTTGTTGTTTAGCCCATACACTTCACTCAATACAGCAGCTGATATACAGATCTTCTTACCCCCAACTGTGGCAGTCATAGTAGTCTTGTCATTGTTGAATTTCCTTGTTCTGTAGAAATCAGCAACGTCATCCAGGAATACACGCTCGTCATGAGCTTCCAGAATAGGTACAAGGATGATTCTTTGATTTTTACCATGATCTCCCTCATGAGATCCGTGCCAGTGGCGAATAACTTGTCATAGCTGAGATATCTTCCTTCAGTGACATCCATTTCGAGATTAAGTGATGAAAATCTGTAGAAAACAGAGAGCTAGAAAACAGGTAGCTTGGAGAGTTAGAGAATTTTGAGAATTTTGTGTGCGTAAGACGACTGATCTGTTCAGATCGGATTTTATACGTTTTCTTTTGTTTTGGTTATCGTGATTAACATGAACCGTAAGATTTGATCTGACAGTTTTAAATCGTGCGGGTGAGAATTGCGGATTTCAAATTTATTATTTTAATGTCAGACGAGCGGGAAACTCAATCGGCACTTATCTATTACTTATAAAAGCGTGTTTCAAAAGATGCGATTTATAACCATGCTTATATAATGTATCAGATTAGTAGAGTTTAACTTATCTGACAGACGAGTGATCTGTTATCTGATATTACTAGAGAAAGCCAATAGCTAGTAATCTTCCTCTGCTGTTTGTCAATCCAGCAAGATAATTTAATCTTCAATCTTCAAGAATTAAGAACAGATCTTCTGATAACATAACTTCAACTAACTGTCATTAACAAATTTCATCTTTAGAACAGAAGTACCGCTAGTCTTACACGTTCCCCCTGTCTTTAAGAATTCATAAGTTAACTAGTCTGTTGAGAGTTAATCCTTGAATATGATAATGGATGACTGTGCTGATGAACTTCAGTCTTCTGATAAGTTCCCCCTCAGGTTATGCATCCAAATTTAGTAGTCCTAGTTCAGCTCTTAGAGTTGAAAACCTTACTTCACTTAAAGGTTTAGTGAAGATATCAGCAATCTGATTGTTATGAACATACTCAATCATAACATTGCCTTTTTCCACATGATCTCTAATGAAGTGATGCTTGACCCCAATATGTTTAGTCCTTGAATGACTTGTAGTGTTCTGAGTAAGTGAGATTGCACTTGTATTGTCACAGTAGATTGGAATTCCACTGATTTTGATATTGTAATCTTCTAGTTGATGCTTCAACCAAAGTATCTGTGCACAGCAAGCTCCAACAGCTATATACTCAGCTTCAGCAGTAGATATGGATACTGAAGTCTGTTTCTTACTCATCCATGAGATCAGACGACTGCCCAAAAATTGACAAGCACCTGTTGTGCTTTTTCTATCAATCTTGCAGCCAGCAAGGTCTGAATCTGAATATCCAATAAGCTCAAATCCAGACTCTCTAGGATACCACAATCTCAATTCTTGAGTGCCCTTAATATATTTCAGTATTCTCTTGGCAGCTAAGAGATGAGATTCCTTGGAATTTGATTGAAATCTTGCACAAACCCCAACAGAGTACATGATATCAGGTCTGCTAGTTGTTAGATACAACATTGACCCAATAATGCCTCTGTATTTGGTTATGTCCACTGATTTGTCATCTTCATCTTTATCCAAACGAAGACTAGTAGACATTGGAACAGTAGCAGTAGAGCTAGTTTCCATACCAAATTTCTTAAACAGATCTCTTGTGTATTTTGCTTGGTTGATGAATATTCCATCAGGCAACTGTCTAACTTGCAAACCAAGAAAATAATTGAGTTCACCCATCATGCTCATTTCAAACTTATTTTGCATCAGCTTGGAGAACTTGTCACACATCTGTTGGTTAGTTGAACCAAAAATAATATCGTCTACATATATTTGCACAAGTAATATATGGTTCTCCCATTCAATTGTGAACAAGGTTTTGTCTACCTTACCTTTACGAAATCCTTTAATTAAAAGAAAATCAGATAAAGTATCATACCATGCTCTTGGAGCCTGTTTCAGTCCATAGAGGGCTTTCTTAAGACGATACACATTGTCTTCTTGTTGATAAGCTTCAAATCCTGGAGGTTGTTCAACATACACTTCTTCTTGCAACTCTCCATTGAGAAAAGCAGACTTCACATCCATCTGATAGACAGTGAAGTTCTTGTAAGCAGCATAGGCTAGAAACAGTCTGATTGCTTCAAGTCTTGCTACTGGTGCAAATGTCTCATCAAAGTCAATTCCTTCTTCTTGACAATAACCCTTGGCCACTAATCTTGCTTTATTTCTGGTAACAATACCATCTTCATTCATCTTATTTCTGAAAACCCATTTAGTGTCAATTACTCTTTGATGACTTGGTCTTGGAACTAAGTACCATACTTCATTCCTTTCAAATTGATTCAACTCTTCTTGCATTGCTTCAATCCAGAAGGAATCATTTAGAGCTTCTTCAATTTGTTTAGGCTCTATTTGAGATAGAAAACTAGCAAACATAGCATCTTGTGCAACAGCTCTTCTTGTCTTCACTCTATCCAAAGGATCACCAATCACTAACTCTGGTGGGTGATTCCTGAGCCATCTGAGATCAGGTTGCAGGTCTGGATGTTGTCCTTGGTTTTGATCTTGCAACACTACTGTTGGAGTTCCAGTAGTAGTCTGTTGAACATTTGTTGTCTGTTGAACAGTCTCTGGTCTGTCAGCTGTTTGTAACTCGTCTGTTAGACAATCAGTGATCTGATTTTGAACAGCACTTGAGTTGGCAGCTGAGTTGAGATCAAGTAGTATGATGGGAACATATTCTTCATTCTTTTCAACATTCAACTTCTGTAAATCAGTAGACAGATCTTGATTAATATTTTGATTATTTTCAGAAGATTGACTTGGCTCATCAAATACTACATGAATGGATTCTTCTATTAGTAATGTTCTTTTGTTAAAAACTCTATAAGTCTTACTAACAGTAGAATATCCTACAAAAATAGCTTCATCAGCCTTCTCTGCAAATGCAGTAAGGTAATTTTTCCCATTATTTAACACAAAGCATTTACAACAAAAAATTTTAAAGTAATGAATGTTTGGCTTCCTGTTGTTCCAAACTTCATATGGAGTCTTGTTCTGATTTTTGTTGATCATGCATCTGTTCTGGGTAAAGCAGGCTGTATTTGTTGCTTCTGCCCAAAATCTTTGAGGCAGCTTAGCTTCAGCTATCATGGTTCTGATAGCTTCCTTCAGTGTTCTGTTTCTCCTTTCAGCAACATCGTTCTGTTGAGGGGTTCTAGCTGCTGAATACTCATGATGTATTCCTTTGATATTACAATACTCTTCAACTGTAGAGTTTGTAAACTCTGTCCCTCTATCTGATCTGATCTTCAATATTTTTGTGCTTTTCTCGTTCTGGATCAGTTCCATCAGATTAGTAAGATGTTCCTTGGTTTCGCTTTTCTTCTTCATGAATATCACCCAAGTATATCTTGAATAGTCATCCACAACAGCTAGGCAGTATTTCTTTCCACCATTGCTGACTGGATCAATGGGTCCAAATAAGTCCATGTGTAGCAGCTCCAAGATTCTTTCAGAAGATTGGTGCTTCTTGCTTTTGAACGATGACTTGATTTGTTTCCCTTTCTGACATGCGTCACAGAGCTTGTCTTTGCTCATGACTGTTTTTGGAATCCCTTCTACCAATTCATTCTTTATCAATCTATTTATTGTCTTGAAGTTTAAATGATTCATCATTTTGTGCCACAGTCAACTGACTTCACTTGGTGCAGATGCCACCAAACAAACACTTGAATTCTTGTAAGCAGAATTCCAGTCGACTATGTAGACATTTCCTTGTCGTCTTCCAGATAAAATTACCTTCTTTGTACCAATCTGTTCAACGTAGCACTTATCTGTTGAGAAGATGACTGAATATCCTTTGTCACAAAATTGACTTATGCTCAGCAGATTATATTTGAGGCCTTTAACATATGAGACGTCAGATATCTCTATGTTTCCTCTGATCAGTCTCCCTTTAGCTTTAATCTTGTCTTCCTTGCTGTCTCCAAAAGTAACCTTTGGACCATCCACAGCAACAACATCAGTCAGCTCATGTATGCTTCCACACATATGCCTTGAACAACCACTGTCCAAGTACCAAATCTTCTCTACTTTACTCCTACTCCTAATCCTAACCTACACAACAAAAATAAAATTGTTTTAGGTACCCTTATTGAGAGGGTCCTGGAGGATTAGTTCCACCTTTGACAACCCAAGATGTTGATGTCTTAGGCTTCTTAGGCTTCTGAGTTTTGACAGGAGCATGAACAATTTTATTTTCATCATAGTTATCAGATAAGTCATGTTGATGATCAGTATGATAAGAAAAATGTTCATAAGCAGGGTAAGGTGCATGATAAGCAGGATATGCATGCATTGGATGAGCAGGGTAAGGTGCATAGTAAGTAGGAAATTGAGGTGCATGATACATAGGAGGATATGCAGCAGGTTGCACATAATAAGACTCATTTCCATACCAAGCATTTTGATTTTTCTTATTCTTATGCTTCTTTGGTTTACTATTTGCTTGCTCATTAACAGACGACTTAGTTTTACCACTAGTCTGATTCAATTTAGCCTTATCAGCAGACTTCTTAGGACTCTGCTGTTTGGTCTTACTAGTCTGTTTACCTACACTAGGCTCTTTGCTCTTTTTAGCCTTAGGAGTTTTCGTCTCCTTTAATACTTTCTCAGGTGAAGCAGGTTTAGTAGTTTGAACATACAGAATGACCTTACTATTGTCAGCAGATATGAATTTTTCAGTATGATTCAATTCTAACTTATCCTGTTCTAAAAGCATCTTCTGTTTACTAGACATGTGAGTGATAGGATAGTGCCCTGCAAGCCAACAAAATAGCTTGTAATAGGGAACCTTATTTTATCTTGAAAGAATCTTTGATTTATCAATTAATACGAACTGTTTATTTTATTGAGAATTCATAATATAAACAAATGGCCATCTTCATCTTTCGCGAAGACATTTAAGCGATTGGTTGAAACCCTGAGATCACTCATGACTACAGGACTATTCACTTCAGTATTGGGTGCGATTAATCATGAAACAGTCTCAAAGGTCGTGATCTCAAAAATGTTCCAAGTCATAGATTCATATCGAGACGGGGTATCGAATGAATCGTCAAGACTTGTACGATTATGCATGATTCACTTAAAGTGAATTTGTTGTTGTTTCATGAACAAGACATTGTTAATGTCAGTGCATATGACTAGGTGGTTCGATAGGGGATCGGACGCATCGAACGACCCGAACAGAGAGACCCATTGTGGAAGTGCGTAAAAAGCATATCGGTGGTGGGATGTCTCTCAAGACTTATAACAGTGTACGATTTAGTCCTTTGACTTGAGATGCTAGGGCGAATTCGGTATACGGGTGTGCGTACTTTGATTTAGGAGCCGGGCACATAGCTTGTCCATTGTGCGCCTACGTTGGGTACGTATAGTCGTATGCGCGGATGGTTAGCATCAATATAGGATCTACCGACTCATTGTAATGGATGAGGGAATTTCATGTACATTCTTCGATGATACATTCCGAGAAATCCATGGCCATGGTCAGTGACGGATTTGGAAAAGGGTTTCCAGATTTAGCAGTCACACTGGAAGTATTATCCTGAATTAGAAAGTACAGAATCGAGATGATTAGAGGTGCCGACCAATTCACACACCCTAGGTCTCGATCGGGAAATTAGTCGTTAGAGGGACCGTATGTACATGGTACTTATAAGAGGTTTAAGGTTCACTGAAATCAATTCACCTGAAGTTGGGCCTCATGGGCTTGTGGCTAGACATCGACCATGAGGTGTGGGTACTCCTGAATTGATGGTAGATTAATTCTGGAGTGGTCAATTGAAAGTAGTTTAATTGATCGGAGCAAATAATTAAATAATTAATTGCTCATTAATTAAATCACAGAAATGTGAGCCTGCGACCAATTGATGGTGAACCTAGAGGGTCACACACAAAAGCTGGAACTGTGATAGTCAGTGGTAGAACGAAACGATTTAAAGGAGTTAAATCAAGGTAAGGAATTAAAGGGTTAATTCCTAGAGAGAGAAAATTAATTAGATTTATCTAATTAATTAAATTAAATTAAATCTTTAATTAGATTTATTGGATTATTTAATTAAAATGTTAATTAAATAAATGGGCCATTTAATTAAAGTGGTTAATTAAATGACTTGGGCTATTTAATTAAAATGACTAATTAAATAGAGGGATTGGGCCAGACTTATCTGATGGCCCATTATCTAAGAGATAAGATTAGGGATAGGGTTTGAACTCTCCTATAAAAAGGAGCCTTGGAGAATCAAAACCCTAACACAAGCAAAAACTCTAAACCCTAATCTCTCCTCTCCTAGCCGCCGCCCCTTCTCCCAAGTAGCCCTAGTCGCCGCCGCCTACTACCTAGCCGCCGCCGCCGCCGTGGTTGTAGATCGGCCGTGATCCACCTCTCTCCTTCTTCCATTCTACATCTAGAGTTGGATCTAAATCCAACTCTTGAATCTGAGCTACTTTTTTCCTAGTTCTGAGCCTGAGGATTAAAGTGATTGCAGATCCAGCTGGTGTGGACTTTTCTCTAGAGGCACAACACTTGGGGTGCTCTAGTGATCCGACAAGAAGACCGGAGAAACCACCACCTTGCCTGTGGTGAGGTAAAATCGCAATTTTACCACTGTATTTATTTTTGTATTTGAATGCTTAAATAAATTCAACCTTATTCATATGTACTAATAAGATGCCTGGGATGTGGATATAAATATTTTAAATTCCGCACCGTTGTAGTTGACAATTATACCCACGAAATCCCAACAGTGTGTGGATGCAACAGATGATTTTTCATGAGACTCAATAACTTTTTCAAGTTCCATGATTTTACCCTTATAAACTTCACATTCAGCTTTCAGAGATTCATGTTCTTGCTCAAGCTGTTTATATTCAGCTGATTCTCTTGGCTTTTCAGCTGTGAGTTTCAGTAAACTGTTTTGCTCTTTTAGCAATATAATCTCTTCCTTAAGCTTTTTATATGCTTCAGCAATAGTAGTATTGTTAAGCATCATTTGTTCAAATGAATTAAATAATTCATTATCAAGAGGAGTTACCTCATCCTCAGAGTCATCAGATTCCTTGGCCATCAGGCAGAGGAGAGCAGGTTTCTCTTCATCAGAAGACTCTTCGTCTGAAGTGTCTGAGTCTGAATCAGATGAGTAGACAGCAGTCAGCTTTTCTACTTCAGCCATCATTGCCTTGCCTCTCTGATGCTTTCTTTCTTTTCTGATTCTCTTCTCTTCCTCAGTGTACTTCTCTGCTTTTGGATAAGGACAGTCTCTGATGAAATGTCCCAATTTCCTGCAGTTATAACACATTAGTTTGACTTTATAATCATCTTTATCTTGAGAAGAAGAGTTAGGTTTAGAAGTAGAAGCATTGTTGTATTTGTTCTTCATTTTTCTCTTGTAGAACTTCTTGAAATTATTCATCAGCAATGCTACATCTCCAGCTGTGTACTCCCTTTTGTTGAGTAGTGTGGCTTCATCAGATGAGTCCACTTCTTTACTTCTCGGTGCTGGCCTTCTTGGATTTTCAGCAGCAACTAAGGCAGCTGTGGGTCCTGAAGTTGAGGTTTATTCAATTCTCATTCTAGGCAGTTTATACTCGAATGCCTTGAGTACGGAGAACACCTCTGTAAGAGAAATCTTCCCCAGATCTCTTGATTCTTCCATAGCGGTCACTTTCATGTTGAACTTGGGAGGCAGAGCCTTCAGTACTCTGACGGTGATCTTCTTGTCAGTGAAGGTCTTTCCCAACTTTAGAACTTCATTGAGTGTTCTGGTGAACCTGGTATCCATCTGATCAATGGTCTCTCCAGACTTCATCTTGAAGTTATCCAGTTTTTCCAAAGCAACAGTAAGCTGATGCTCTTTTATTGCATCATTTCCTTCACTCATATCACGAACTTTATCCCACATCTCCTTTGCAGTCTTGCAATGTTTGACTTTGTCAAACCGATCATTATCCAGGGCTTTAGTCATGATAAATCTTCCGACTTTATCCAGATTAAATAGCTTTATTTCCTCTGGAGTCATCTCGTGAAGGTCTTTTTCCACCATGGTATCAACTTCATTTATCTTTATCGTCTTGGTGAATCTGAATGGACCTTTTATGATACATGTATACATGTTGTCATTATAAGCGGCTAGAAAAATCTCCATCCTGATTTTTCAGTCTTCAAAAGACATACCAGCAATGTGGGGAACATGACTGATACATTCCATTTTTCAAAAAGTTTTGATTTTTCAAAAAGATGCTCTTTTGAAAAGTTTTGAAAACCTTGGAAAAACACTTGGATCAAGCTCGTTGATCAGGCAGCTGATTCTAATGAACCACCTGCTCTGATACCACTTGTTGGTCCCAAGTGGTCAGATGAGGTCTAGAGGGGGGGGGGGTGAATAAACCTCTGAAAATTTTTAGACTTAAAAACTTTTCAGTCTTTTGTCAGCAGACTAAGCTTATGAAGAACAATAAGCTGACTATGCTGATCGTGAACAAATCTTGAACAGCAGAGTGACCACTCTTCTTATGATAACTTAGCTGTTTACAACCAAAAACAGTTTTACAAGAGTATACTTGCAGCGGATGTTTGAAAGTGTTTTTCACAAGTAGACTAAGTCCTTTAAAAGATTTTATCCCCAGTTTAAAACTCCTTTAAAATCTTTAAAACAATTCAAAGTGTTTACTTATGCAATTTTGAAATATGCAAGAAAACTTAAATGCAAAAACAACACAAATAATTTTTATAGTGGTTATATGGATAAAAATCCTTTAGTCCACTCTTCCAGATCACTTAGATTCTGGGTTATACTATAAACACACAGTTTACAATATTTCTCCACTTACACCTAAACAACAAATGAAAAGGCTATAATATATTCCACCAATCTCTAAACTAAATTTCATATGTATAATATAAAGAGAACAAAAAGTGAAAAAAAAAAATAAATGATACATACCTCTTGAATATGAAGAATGTTGTTAGGGCTTCAAGGGAAAAATTTGAGCAATTGACGAATTTTTGTAACAATTATTGATGGAGACTTTGTGATAGTTGCTGAACGAGAAGAAAATCGCGCTGCTTGGTTTTTTTTCTTGAGTGTTTGGCTGAAATGAAATTCGTCTTTGGACATAAAGGATCTTAACTTAGGGCACATAATCGCTATTGCTAATAGCGATTCTTCTGAAGAATCGATATTGCCAATATCGATTCTTTCCCAGAATTAATTAGTCGCTAATTATTATAATTAATAAGAACCGATGTTACTAATCTCGATTTTTAATAAATCTAATTTTTTTAATTATCAAATATAATTTATAAATCGATATTGGCTGTTGCGATTTACCTTAAAATCGATGTTCCCAACTGTGATTTTACCTAAAAGATACATTTAGGAAAATACTTTTCAGTTTGAATCATATTGGGAAATACTTTTTTGTAAAAGGTTATATAGGAAAAAAAATTTGTTTTTGTGAGCGACGCAAAATCAATTCACGGACCAAAATTTTCATTTTTATCATCTAAAACTTCGAAAATAGCAAAATCAACTCATGAAATGTAGGCTTTTACAATCAAGAATTAGAATTTCTATCTTCTTCATCATAAATATAAAAAATATTCCCTTTCTAAAACAGTAAAAACAAAAAATAAGGTATATAACTGAAACTTTATATTTGCCTTGAAACTTTCTTTTTTCTTAATTTAGTAATTTTTTTCATAATTTTTCCTAAATTTCCGAAAGTTTTCAATATTCACCTAAGCTAACTTACAGCAACATCACATGTAAGTAAACTATTTCCTCTTATAGTAAGTAATTGCTGATCTATTCACCTAATTTTCACTGCATAAATCAAAGTTATCCAAGAGAACAACATTATTGATACAAATAAGACCTACAAAATTAATTACATTTAAGGAAACTGGTTGGTTATTCACAAATATTTACCAAAGCTTCGCCTAATATTTAAATCAAAATTTCATCGAACTGGACCATTCCATTCATGACGGGAGATAATTTAGGTGTCACTCCAGTTACCATCGTCTTCTCCATCATCACTCCCAACAGCCTGAGTTAGCATAGGTAAAAATAGTTATTATATAAATATAAATTTCAATTTACCACCTGTGATATGCATAATATTCAATTTACTCCATATGATTTGAAAAGAGCAGTTTACCCCTGTGAAAATTTTAAAGGAGAAATTTACCTCTTTTCAACAGAGAGTGAAACACTCTCAGCCGAAAATGAGAATGAGCATGAGAAGTGTTGCGTAAAAAGACATAAGTAACCTAGGGAATAAAGTGTCACATTTATCATAGTACAGGGGGATAAAGTGCCAACTTTACACGGGGTGTGAAATGCTACATTTATAATAACACAGGTATAAATGCCACATTTATAATAACACAAGGGACGTAAAGTGCCAAATTTATGAGTTCATTGAGTCAATATATAGTAAATAAGAGGGGAATTTTTGTCAATTCGTATTCATTTAAGTTTAAAAATTCTAGGGAGGCGGTGTGAAACTTTTATAAGATTATATATGGAGGTAAAGTGCTATTTTTCAAATCACGAATGGTAAAATTGAACATTATGCATATACAAAAGGTAAATTGACATCAGCTTTATATGTATATAGTGAGAGAGAGAAAGAGAGAGAAACCTGGCGTATTGCATTTGCCTTCTCCAGAATTGCAGTAACTTGGACATTGGCAGAGCCCCCTGATTGCGCATTTGTTTTTGCTTTTCCAATTGGTCTCAGATTGAATGACTGAAGCCACAATTGAAAGTATTGATCAGTGCTGAAGGAAAAAATGTAAACAAATATGCATCATCTTCAAGTTATTATTATGGTACGACATAACATTTGCCGTTATGTAATTTTAGGCTTAGTAGTTTTAAAGAAAATCATGAACAATGACAGTCTGAATTACATTTCGCGGACAATCCACAAACTTGGTGGGCACTGAAGTATTTTGGACGAGATTCATATTCTGCACATTACATAATACTGTAGAGTATTTTTTCCTCCTTTTATACAACAAAAGAAGTATATTATTTTACACAAAGTAAAGATTTAGTGAGTTTCTTAGGTTGGTGAGGTTCTAATTCTATTACACAAGTCAACAAGGAATAAAATGAATGCATCTACCACGTTGGTGAGGTTCTACTTCTATTACTGACATACAATCAGATTTTAGACAGGACAGGAGATAAAAGCTTAACTTACTTTTGATCTAATTTGGTGCAGAAAGTCCTCCTTTTCATCTATGATCTTGCCCTGATTAGCTTCTTTTTGTCCATTTGACTTTTGCGAGCTCAATTTCTGAGAAAATATACAATATAATCATTAAAATTCCATCCAATTAAAATAATTAAATTAAGAGCAGAAAACAAGAAAGGACATTGAAATGTTAGACCTTGCTCTTGTGCACCTTTGTGGTCTCCAAAGATTGATCCTCACTGAAGGGGGCTCCTTTAGGTTGCTGGGAAATTGTAGATCCTGAATGCTCATAATTAAATACATAGTTTGAGTCTTGAGGCATTTTCTCAGACTCGTATCCTATAACATCCATATTGGGCTTCATACTCCGCCACTGAAAAGGAGGTAGAGGTGGAGGGCCAGGACCAGGTGCGATTTGCGGCTCCACAAGATCCTTGACATAGGTATCATTTCTTAGTTCTCTGAATGAGTGATTTAGTGTATCCAAACTTTGAAGATCAAATGAGCGACAAGATTGAGAATTTTTCATGTTATTTTCGGTGGGAGGAAATTGAAGTCCACTGTTGTGATGGATATCATTACGGACTGCACTCTCATTTTCCGGAACAGTTGAAACCGATTCTGTCAAAGAGATTTTCCGAAGGGAGTCATACAAGTCATGGTCCTTGCTACTTGGAGATTCTCCAGACTCCCACTGCTCAGAATTTGATTCAAAGTGATGACTATGACAATCATCTGATAGAGAAGGTGATGATTTACAGAATGTATCATCATCTGAGTCTGAACCAACGTTATGCCGAATAAAGTTCTCCTCTGGGACCAACTGGAATGAAGGAAAGATCACTTTGCTGCTTTCATTATTAGTGTTTCCATCAGGGAATTTCAATTTCAGCTTGGAAGTCTCAAAGCCATCTATTGGCTGGAATGATATTTTCATGTGTTCAAGTGGTGGTGATGAAGAAGGTGACGGTATAAGAGAGTCAACCCCTAAAAGATCTTTAGTTCGTCCAGAAATTGTTTGATATGAAATATTTTGACGAGTTTTCTGCTCAAAAGCATTAGGGCTGCAGTTCTGATCCCCATTAGGCAATACTGTCTTGCTAGATCCGGTTGTAAGCAATCGATTACTTAGTTCGAACATCCTAGATGAACTTCTGCCATTTTCTTCATGTTTTCTGCCAGCCTGGAAATCTGAATTGACAGGCAAGGAACTTCCAGACGCCATTACACTGGCTCCAGTACAACTTGGATTATTTGGATAAAGTGAATCACTTGGTTTTCCGAGTTTGACATGTAAATCGGAAGGCGAAATTTTCCAAGATGTCTTCCTCCTAAATGAAATACCACTTTCTTGGTATTCCTGGTACCCATCCGTATATGGACCCTCTTCGAAAATTTTCGAGTTCTCTGTCTGATCTGGGTTCCCAACATCTTTATCACTATAAATAAGATGCTTACTAGAAGAACTGATCGTTTCATCTTTCTTGAATACATGATCTTCAGGAAGAGCATTTAATCTACTCCAATCTGGTGGTTTAGATGGCTGGAGTCCTAGCAAGCCACCGTTAGTCCAGAATGTAACTGGAGCAACATTAGCAGTCTCAGGTGCAGGTTTCTTAGATTCAGGACTGCTCTTTGTTCCATTAATATCTGAAATCCTTGAAATATTGTCATTGAAGTTTGTTGAAACTGATTCTACAATTGTTGCATCATGGATGGTATCCTTCTCAGGAGACTCAACACTCTGCGGACTGCATGGACTTCCTGGATTCAATAAATCTCTAGACCTTTGAGCAGATAGTAAAGCATTATCTACTGGGGAGACCGTGTTGTTTTCATTCTTGACTGCTACTTCATTAATAGAACAATAAGCTGCAGAAGGGGATTTTGGAGTCACTTCAATGAGATCATGACCACAGCTACCAGTCAGAGTACTGTTGGCCAAAACATTAGACTCAGAATTTGAGGATTGACAATCCGAGTGGGGTTTCATGAGCTCACTTAGTCCATCATCCACTGCTTTGTCCTCCAGCTTAGTGTAATGCTCTAAGTCTTGCTTTCTTGTGCATTCAACATCAGTTTCAGACTCTGGCTCAATGGTATTAAGTGCATCCATGAAATCATCTGTTTCACTTTCAATGTCCTCAGGATGGACATCACCAGAATCCACTGCTGGCACACCTTCATTAAAAAACTGGATATCCATTTTATCAAAAGTTTCGAACTTCACAGGCTTATTACCCACAGTTTCTAGGTCCAGTTTTGGGGAAAAGGATTCTAGATTTATATCGTGATCCTCCTCCTGTGACATGCTATCATGGTCATAACCCTGCATAGTTGGCTCCAATGTTTCAGTCTTTTCATCCCAAGTAACAGAAGATGAACTACATCCAGCTTGCTCTTGTAATTGATTGACCTGAATATCATCACATGGAACTGTATGTTTTTTCTCCAGGAAATTGAAATCTAAAAATTCATTATCATGTCTCTTAACAGGAGACGAGATAGATACTCCAGATTCTTGTTCTTCGGGTTGCGTTGAGTAACTTGGCCGGAAATCAGCCTCATTGTAACGGGAACCATTCCTCAAGTCCAAATTTGATTGCGTACCCAAATCTGATCTTAGTGTAGTATCGTATGTGGACGTTGTTGGAGTTGGAGAAGTATGCCCACCAGCATTCATTTGGGAGAAATGCGTTCTGCAATCTCCAAAATAACATGAAGTTAGTCATAATTATATGAAACCACAGTAGATGTTCGTATTAAACAAGTCATATATGTTCATTCCATGTTTTGGCCACCATTTCCATGTTACTTTTCTTCCCAATTCCACTTAGAAAATCGAGTATAAATGGTACCTGCCACTATGGTAGGAAAATGATGCACCACGTGATACTTCTCCATTCCTTGTCCTAGACCTTCTTTTCTGCTCAAGTTTCAGCACAGCTCAGTGTCAAAATCAAACAAGCACTTTATGAATTGGTCAAAAAGAATTAAGGCAAAACAACTATTAACTTTAAGTTGGGATGATCAATCTATGTGCTATTGCATTTTAGGTTCTAAATTTGTTTTCTGTTGGTGCAATTAGATACCAAACAGCAATTGTTTTCTATTTTCTTCAGAAATCCTTAGCATGACAGCATGCACAAAGAAAGGCAGACCTAATACCAAGTTAGTTGATAGGAACAGTTGCCAATGTGAGCAGGATTATCTTACTAGGTTAACATAAGTAACCACCCACCCAGTAATCAACAGCACTGTCATTTCCAAGGTGCAAAAGTTGTCTAGCATCAGATAGTATAAAGCTGTCTGTCTTTTAAAGACAATCACATTGTAACTGAATAAATATAAAAATCATAAGAGAGATTTGATCAAAATTGACTCGAAAGGTTAAGTGGGAAGGGAGTAGAGACTTCAAAATTATTAACGTCTCTACCTGCACATCCCCTAACTTCGGAACCACAACCCTCCCTTCGGAGGCCAGGCATGTAAAAGAACTTCTAATATTTAGGTAGTAGTGATAGTTGAACCCAGTTCCCCTTAATTTGGTGGTACCAAATTATCAAATCACTTTGACTAAACCTAATATATATTTTTAGAGAGCATTTAATAAGTGCAGTTCAAAGGTAAACCATAGACACGCGATATTCTGTAATTGTTCACACTAAGTATTACCTTAATCTTGTGACCATTCTTATCAACTGGAATTTTCTCAGTAGTTGCTTCACCAGATGCCACTGATGCTCTCTTAAAGAAAGTTGGATCAGAATATCTTTTCAAGCAAGATCCAGGGCCACCAGAATCAAACCTAAGACAATAGCAGAATCTTAATTTTGCATGGCTGAGAGTGAGGAACAGGATATAACTTCTGTGAGTTGACATACCTATCAAGCAAGTGCAAGCGTGGAGGGTCACGAGAGTCCTCATAAGAATCCATAATAAATTGGGGGACATCACCATATACAAAATGATTTTTTTCGCATCTGATACGAGTGTGCCAATTGGAACCTGCATTGCAATAAGCTTTTCTCATATGCACCTAAAAAGATGGAATAGTGATGCAGCAGAAGGATTATGGTTCATGCAGGTCTATGTAGGAAATTGGACATTGGACAAAAAAGCAGCTTGATGTGCATATGGGTTAGGACGCAGGTGCAGTTGCTATACAATCACTTGATAGAATTTAGGAAGGGGGCAAGGGAAATAAAATATCAATGTTTAAGATGTCAAAATCATGATACTAATCTTACCGGCTGTATAAGCAAAGTGTAAGTGGCTCCTTTGTGCCAGTATAGCCTTCTCAAGTGGAGAAAGAGCAGTTTCAATTCTTTGAACACGAGCCATCAACTTATGGCTTCTCGAAGATGTTATTGTCACTTCTTCTTGCAGGCCATGAAAAACTTCTGCTGCAAACCTACCACATGGAGAGACGCTATTTTCAGCTTATATTGTGGTCATAAATTCAAAATTAGAAGTTGACCTCCATTAGATATAGCACTGCTACAACGAAAGTTGTCTTTTCAAGTTATTCCTTTTTGGTGGCGGCAAGATGGGTGAAGAGGGGGGGGGGGGGGGGGGGAGTGGACATGGATCTAACATAAATAACATAACTATAGGTTGATATTGTGTTTATATCTTTCCTAAGAAGAACCAAATTAAAGAAGCAAGCTGAACTTATATTAAGACAAAAAATTTAAGATTTGCTCAAGTAAACCCGTGTGCCATCTCAAGATAGTTTCGGCATACATTAGTTAACATAACTCGATATTTTAATATCAGTAACTGTTGTGGCCAGGGAGTTCATTCTTGTTTTTCTTGTAATACAATTATAAGATTCTAACATGCTACTTGGCAATACTAAATTTCATATACATTCAGTGTAATTTTGTTTCCTAGAAGAGATCTTTCACATTTTCTATTCAGAATGCCCTGAATCCCTCCTCTGGTCTAACTGAAACGCACATCAAGATACTTGATACAACCATGTCTCAACAAACATTCACCTCTTAGCATGCTCAATTGTAAATGAAGAACTTCCAAACACAGCATACAATAAACAAAAAGGATTCCTGGCCATATTCACAAAATTTTGGCTGATAACAAATTTTTAACAAATCCTATTATGTGCTACCAACTACTAACTAGCACATAATTACAAAATTAAAATTCATACTAACTAGCAACCTAAAATAAGCAAACAAGATATCCAATTCAAACATAAATTAAGCACTGAAATGCAAAATAAACCATCAAAACAAGTTCAAAACATCAAGCAAAGAGTTGAATTAAAAAAACAACAAAAAACCAGTAGTCGGAAAAAGCATACTCCGCGAGATCCCCTAGCTGACGTAAGACGCCGATCAGTCCGGCGACAGCCACTCCTTCGAGAATCTCCTTCGGATCTTCCTTGTTCGCTTCTCTGTACAGCTCCGGCGCTCCAAGTGCGTACTCATTCCTCACCTCCACTCTCACCAACGGCATCGTTTTGTCATACAATCGAACAGAAAAAAATAATTCCAACGGACTCAGCAATTTTTCTCTCTCTCTCTCTTTCTGGCTGTAGGTGCACAAAACCAGAACCACAACAGATATATAAAGGATAATGCGCAATGAATGCTTGTTACATTAAATGAAAAAAGGAATGGTGAAATTAATTATAGAGAGAGAAAGAGAGAGTACAATTAGAGAGAGAAATTAGGTAAAAGGACTGCAGCAGCTTAACTACCTAGAGAGTGATACAGCGCTGCCTGTATGTATATGTATCTATATGTGCGTGTGCGAGTGAGTGAGAGAGAAAGAGAGCAAAACTAGCAAATAAGAAGACATTGCCAACTCTGCAAGCCATTGTGCGTTGTATGATGATGACAGTAAGAGGACAGTGGGTAGAAAGACGAAAATGGGCTTGGGGTTTTGAATGAGTTGATACTGAAATGACGGAATTGACCTTGGTGAATGTGGAATGTGAAATGACGGAATTGTCCTTGGTGTTGGGGGTCGTGGTTCCCATGACAGTTCCGGTATTGTTTAATCCGCCGTGTAGGACTCGTCACGGCGCTGATTCATTATAATAATTTTGTTTTGGGAATCTTTTTTAATTATTTAGTACTATTATTAAATTTTGGAAAAGGGAAGGAAATCATTATCTTCTTTTTATCTGGAATGGGGAACCAATAAAAGTAGCCGAAATTATTGCAAATGAGATTGTGGAATTTTGCTTTTCTACTTATTTAAATTGAATTTTCTTAATTATTTATAAATTTTTGTTTTTATCGTATCATTGTTTAGGAGATAAAATTGGCAAAAAATTTAAACATAGTTTTGTAACTTTGGGTTTTATTTTCAATAATAGTCATATAACTATATTAAACACGAATTTAGTCCTTTAACTTTCACTCAATTTCAGTTTGTCATGTGCAATACAAATTTATTTCGTCCTTTAACTTTCAACAAGTTTAAATTTTCATGTGCAATACAAATTTAATTCGTCCTTTAACTTTCAACAAGTTTAAATTTTCGTTCTGCATTTATAAATTTCATCCTCTAACTTTCAATAAGTTTATTTTTCGTCTTATAATTACGAACTTTTTCTCTGGGAACTAGGACCAAATTTGTAATTATGGGATGAAAATTAATACTTATTAAAAGTTATAGGACGAAATTTGTTATGCATAGGACTAAATTAAAATTTGGCGATAAAAATTGCTTTTATTTTATCATTAATTAGGAGATAAAAATTGGCAAACTTTCAAAAATAGTTTTGTAACTTTGGGTTTTATTTTCAATAATAGTCATATAACTATATTAAACACGAATTTAATCAATAATAGTCAAATAACTTTGTTTCAATAATAGTCATGTGAGTTTAATGGACAAAAATTTACTCATTTAACATTTCCCCAATTTTAATTTTAATTATATGCATAACAAATTTAGTCCTTTAACTTTTAATAAGTTTTAATTTACGTGTTGCATTTACAAAATTTATCCTCTAACTTTCACAAAGTTTCTTTTTTTGTCCTATAGATATGAACTTTTTCTATGGTAATAGGACCAAATTTGTAATTGCTGGATGAAAATTAAAACTTATTAAAAGTTAGAGGACATTATTTGTTATGCATAGGACTAAATTAAAATTGGAGAAAATTAGATGACGAAGTATAGTTACATGACTATTTTTTAAATGATTTAAAAGTTATAGGACATTTTTTAAATTTTGCCGATAGAAAAGAATACACAAAATAATATTTATTATGTGTCAATAATTTCTTTAACTCAGTGCACAGTTTTAGATATAAGTGGGAAAAAAATGTATCTTTATACAGTTAAAATAGTGTTTATTTTTTTTTCCCGGTTTCCCAAGAGTTTAATTCCTTTCGAGGCAGGTTGAACACATTAAGTGAGTATCTCTCCCAATAAAGATTCAAACCTAAGTCTGCTACTTTATGACTATAATCTTTGGATTAAGATGTCCCAAAAAACAAACATGAACACAACATGTACAAGTCAGTACAACTAGGAACTATAGAAGTTTATTTGAGTAAAATGTAAAATCACCCCCCATATTTTATTTAATTGACAAAAAAAATTCCCCAAGTAATTTTTATAAGAACAAAAGATTTGGAATAGAGACGTAAACGAAATTTATATACTTGTAGTAATGTTTCCAATTGAGATTTTTGATGTCCGTTTTTTATACAATTGGTGAGGAATCATATCTTTTAGCTCGAGAACAACCGGAAAGCTAAATGAGAGCTAAACCCTTCGCGTGGGCTTGACTTGCCCTTGTATGGTCTAGGGAGGCTTACTACTTTCGTCCCTGCTCGACGAGTGGGTCTTGCGTGAAAAAATATGTTAGACGCGCTTAATTGGGTGAAAATTTTGAATTAGATCCAAGTGCATATCGGCTACCTTGCATGGAATCCATTTATTCAATTTAAAAAGAGCAATAAACTCCACACAGTCAACACATAATTTTTAGATTATGTAATAACATATGAATTTTTTTTTTCAAATAGAAAAAACACATAAATATTAAAATAAGTATCAAATCTTTGGATGTTAATGTACTATATAATTAGATTGGATATCTACCATGTGATTTAGCCAGAACTAGTAAGTAGTAGTTAATAGATGTGATTTCTAATTATTTAATTCAAGATATAGGCATGTTGGTCTCGCATTTCCAAAGCTATTTTATATTTGTAAAAAGCAAGATAAACATAATTTTTATTTTTTTAAATAAATATATTATTTCTTAATTTTATCAAATTATTTTATCAAAAGTCAAACAAATAATATATTTTTTATTTTTTATCGTCTCTTGGACATAAAAGTCTTATAACTACAATCGAAATCCTTCAAGAAAAAACATCTATATTATTTCATAAATTACTATATATCCCAAACTCAAACAAACAATATATCGCAAATCGAAATTATTTCACAAATATTTACTATTTTCCCAAATATCAAACATGCAGCTCATATGTATTAGTGGTAAGTTATAACTTTTTTACTAATCGTCACACAAAATTCAATAAAATTCATATCAATATGAAGCATATAGAAAAACAGGACATAAAAATTGGAAGATAAAGAATAATGTGAAGGCACATGCAATAATCTTAATTTTCTTATTATCATAATATATATGTAGGAAAATGTAATAAAATCACAGACAGTAACAGTTCAATGCTAGATTTGTGGTCATATTTAATAATCAACAGCTATCAATTGTTGAATTGAAGTGGTGGATCAGATCTTGTTCTCTTCCTCTTGTCCATGTTTCAACATATGATATCCAAAGATTACTAGATCTAATTGCAATTTTAATAATATTGGGACATTATTAAAATTGAGACATCTTCAGCATGTCAGTCAGTACCAAGAGTTGACTTTTGACTGTTCGGTATGACTTGTGATTTTCCGTAGTTCACTTAATTTTAAATGTTCGGAATCTTTTGGCTTTAATTTCAGCCCTTTCCTTTTTTTCTTTTTTTCCTTTGTAGGTTGAATATTTAACGACTTGACTCCACTAGCTGCATTAATTAGCCCAAAAGTCAAATCTCAAACCTATTTGATCATGAATAGTTTAACTATTGCTCAAATCGAGCTCAGGAAATTTCAATGGCCATTTTGTTTGGTGTTTGGGAAAGTAGTTCGAAAGAGTAGTTAAGGTTTGTGAAATAAATATTTTTCGTCAAGCACATCTCCAATCTTGAGCTTGGCCTCGGCCTTGAATTCCTGGGGCTGCATCGGTCCTTATTCTGGCTTCGGTCTAGTCGTCTTCAATTATGAAAATTTTCTCTTTAATTAATTTAAATTTCAACTTTTTCTCCTTCTCACTATTATAATAATAATTAAAAGAATAATTATAATAAAAATACTAAAAGTAATAATAATGGTAAGGGTAATAATATATTTAAATTATTGTTTAAATTGAATCATATTGAAATTTATTTTCAAAAATTCGTCTTAAATATATATCCAATTATATTCTAATTGAATTTAAAATTAATAAATTTAGAATTATACATTGAGATAATGTTGATGATTTATTTTTTTATTATAATTTATTAAAAAGAACATAAAATTTCAATACAAAAACTTATAGGGGTTGTGCACCATTATTTATAAGATTAACACAGGAAAAAACTAAAAATAAGAAAAGGAAAGGGAAATTTACGTCCATGAACGGCTTCTGCTTCAGGGAAAAAAAAAAAAGGAGCATGAGAGCCTTCAAGGTTAAGGATGAGCTTCTTCAAGCTCCTCATTCACCCCATCTCTACCCCAAGCCCTAGGATTGGAGATGCCCTAACTTGTGAGTAGATTAACTGTTAAGTGACCTATGATGATATGGGTATTTTGAAAAAAAGTTTGGTTTTGATGGGTGATTGTCATTTTCAATAGAATTCAAGTGTGTAACATAGATAATGAGAGAGTATTTAGGATCTGGAAAAAAAAAAAACAATTACTTTGTATTAATGTGTGTACCTTAGTAAGGTTGATGTAGGAGCAAGATCCGCATTACAAAACAAAATTAATTAGAACAAAAGCCCCTCGGGGTACTATGAGCGAACAACTAAAACTAGTGAACTCGAAGTGGTTAGATGCTAAACTATTACACTCCGAGCCTTGGCTCAATCATAAACAAAACATGCGCTCGCTTGATAGAACAAGCGACACAATGACCCAAGGAGACAAAACTCTCGTCAAAGTAGGACCCTCGCCCCCTTGAAAAGGGGATACACATACTGATGTAGGAAGCGACCAGTCGCACTACGATCGCATAACCTAGCGACTTCATCAGTTAGAAATAGGACTCTCGTGCACTACTATGAAGTCTAAGGTCGAGACCCAAGGTTGCAAGACCCCACTCAGGGAGGATCTTCACCACGAGGCCTCCCAGTCTCGAGCCTCCAACTCCATAAAGAATGGTTTGGAAAATCCAGACTCCTAACATCATTAAGAAACATATCCTCACAGATAAGAAAACTAGCATGCTTACACGTAAAAATACCACCAATTTCGGGGTCTCCTACCAGAATTAACTCACTCTCTCAGGTATAAACACCCCTCGTAGGTATCAGAAAAACATAATCACTCTTTACATACTCCAATACTCTCTGCATATTTCTTAAGCTCCGACAATATCCCGATGACTTAAGCATCGGAGGAGGCTCCATCAGCAACCTATCGGCGCTTAGTGTTTGTTTTGCAGGATTTGGAAGCACAGAGCATCCATCCTTGAGGCAGAGCTACCAAATTCAGAAATCCGATATCATACCTACATCAATTGTTCATCACGTAATATGGAACAAAATACCCAGGGGCGGATTCAGGTTCCAGAGTTGGGGTGGGGAGAGGGAATTAAAAACTTACTAATAATTTTTTTGGCCAGGTACTAATTCAAACAATTTTATTTACATAAATTCGTGAGAATAAAAACATTTTAAACATTTTTTTTTGAGATTTTTTTTAAAACAATGATAGTAAACTAAAACAAGTCAAATTGATTTTCTAACTTATTTATGATTAAACAATTAGGGGAGTATGTCTTCGGTATGAATAAGTTCAGGCATAATAAATTGTAACACGCATACAAACTACAAAAATAAATTAAAGAAGTTATCAAAATTTTCATCGTTTTCATATAAAATCACGAAAAGGTTTTAATTTTGAATCAGTGAAAAGAAAATAAGGTGTAATTCCAGAAATTCTTTGTATGTCTTGAAACTCTACTATTTTTCTTAATGTAGTATTCTCTTTGTAATTTTTCCTAGAATTTTAAAAAAAAAATATTCAAAATTTTTCAATATTTAGCTAACCGTAAGATACACTCGAAACTAAATCACTAATTGACAAGGTTAGGGACAAAATAAAAGCAATTAATTATGAGCATCAGGGACGGACCTAGACCATGTTTGCTGGGGGTGGGGGAGATCCTCTCGATACCATATTTGATATTTTTCGATATTTTGATAAATGACAAAAAGTAAACTAAAATAGTACTATAATTTTATACAACAAAATGTGAAAATCTAAACTAGCAAAGTTTTCTAAGAATATGAATTCTTACGCTAAAAAAGAATGTAAAAGATGTCATCCATTTGGAAAAAAATAAATAGATATTACTTAGACAAAACATGGAAACGTCGAGTGTAAAAAGTATAACTATATTTCATATTTTTCTATAGTATAATTAAGTTCTCATAGTTCACCATAAAATTATATCTAACATAAATTAAGGAACTTGAAAGTTGAATAAATATAAATTATACAATTAATTTTGATTTGTTGTAGATTTTAAAAAGTATTGTAAAATTGTGCATAACACAAAAATTATAATGTGGTCAAATAATGTGTTTAATTTGACCACATAATATCTAAAATAAATTGAATTCAATCAAAAAGATAAAAAGAAGAAAAATATACTTTCACATTTTTTAAATCATTCCCTCCTTGAAATTTAGAAAGACACCGGTAAAACAAGCACTATTAGAAAAAGACAAAATTTTGATGGATTTTTTTTTTATGTTGATATATGTAAATTTTTCATATAATATGGATATATGTTTATTAGTTGGACAACTAGAATCCAATTTAATTGCTATTATATGTTTCTTCGTTTATTTAATAACTTTGTTTTTACACTTTCAGATGTGGACAGAGACACAAGGTGTGTTTATATATATATATATTAAGACATATAAGAGCCTAACTTTTTGCTCTACAGTAAAGTTTCGTCCAATATGCCCCCTTTTTCCTTTTTTTTTTTTTTTTTTTTTTAATTTTGAGTCCACTTCATCAAAACGACGTCGTCCTTTGTCAGCTTTAAAGACTAGAAATTCAAAGCCGACTTCATGTTCACTCTTATGAGACAATGTTCAACGGAGTTACTTAACAGTGGCTTCAGTGTTTGCAAAGTCGGTCAATTAACGGTGATTTATAACTTGGTCGTTCACGGCCACTCTCTATAACTGCCACCTAGGCTTTGACGCTTTCTTCAAGAAGCATGGAATTTCCCTCCTTGGTACTTGGTGCTGTTTTATTTGCTTTGTATCAGTTTATTTGTATTTTAAACTCCAGATGCGGTGTATTTCTTCTTCTTTTACTTTCTTCTTCTTGTAAGGAAAATACATTGTTCTTTTGTCTGCCGTATACATCTGTGAGTTCCATGTTACCTTCATTTCTTTTGTTGTTTATGTTTTGCGTAAACATCTATATGATGTTGCCTTCCGTATTATAATACTATTAATTACTCTATATTAATTAGATGGTATTTTATATATCTATATATCTGTGAGTATTGTTGTATATTTTTTTATATTTTTGTGTCATGCAAGATATGTTGGAAATTTGTTTCAAACCATATTCTACAACTTCGTAATTTTACTCATCCAAATAAATTTATTGTTGACTTAAATCGCTAAAATTGCTTCTGGGAATTCTCCAAAGTATATTTCATGTATTTGAGAATATTTTAAAAGATAATGCACAAACTATTTGTTTTTTACCTAGCGTTAAGTCCTTATCTTTGAAATATATTGAATCAATTTGTTTGGGTGGGAGAACGAAATGAAATTAATGGTCGATATTCAAGGTAGCTAATGTAATATACCATACCAACCTAATTAAAATTGAAGGACATGCTCTCTCATTGAGAAACTAGGTTATCATGACAACAATTGCATTTGCCTGTGTGTACGAGTCATTTTTTTCCCTTGTGTTACTCTATGTTCTTCTGTGTACAGTTGTTGTTTGTGTTGGAATGCTTCTGTACATGTGTTTTATTCTCTTTTTCTTCCTTATGTTGTCTTAGGGTATTGTTATCCACAATTTTCTAGCAGGTATTACTTATTCTTTTTCTGCTATAGATTTGTTGGTCTCAAGTGGTCAGATGAGGTCTAGTGAGGGGGGGGGGGGGGGAGGGTGAATAGACCTCTGAAAATTTTAGACTTAAAAACTTTTCAGTTGACTGTTAGCATACTAAGTTGATCGTAAACAGTAAGCTGACTAAGCTGATCGCACACAAAGTTTGAGCAGCAAAGTTGACCACTCTTTAGATAAGTACTTAGCCGATTTCAGCAAAATCAGTTTTAATTCAGATTACTTGCAGCGGATGGTTTAAGGAATTTTTCACAAGTAAACTAAGTCTTGTAAATATATTATCCCCAAGTTTAAAACTTCTTTTAAAATCTTTAACAGAAAACTTCAAGTGTAAATTTATGCAGCAAGAAAACTTATGCAAAATGAACACAAGAATTTTTATAGTGGTTATATGGATTTAAATCCTTATATCACTAGAAAACACACAGTTAAAAGTATACAAGGAAATCACAAAGATGACCTAATCTACAGAATTTTATCACTCACTAAGACGGATAAAACTCCTCACAACACTCTCTAACAGAAATCATTCAGATTTATATGTGTTTCTTTGATTTTCAACTTCGGCTTATGTCAATAAATGACTAAGCTGATGAGTGAGTTGTTCGTGAGTTCTTGAGACTTAGAAGAATTCTGCTTCGAAACTTTCTCTCAGAAAATATGTTGTTGTGTAGCTTCTTCTTTTCTCAAACTCTTGAACTATTTATACTCTTTATTTGAAAAGTGTCCGTTGAAGAGAGACAGGATTCAGATCCTCGAGTACTGGTCCTTAAACGGCTATCTAGGGGTGAACGCGGTCGGGTTTTGGCGGGTGTCGATGAAAAAATCAACCCGACCCAACACATGCGGGTTGCCAAAACTTAAAACCGCACCCGCATTTTCAAGTTCACAAACCGCACGGTTCGGGTGAGGCGGGTGCGGGCGGGTCGGCGGGTTGAAAGAAAACAATGACATAAAATCATTCATAATAAACTACGACATAAAAAATACGACATAAAATCATTCATAACATAGTTATTAGTCTCAAGTTTTCCAACTATAATAAACTAGTACAAAGTCTCATTTCTCAACCATAATTAAATAGCACAAAACTAAAATGTCTCAAGTTTCTCAAAATAATAAACTAGTGATGATTTTTCTTCAACTTTGACACCATCAACAAGCTCTTTAGGAACCTAGTGAACAATGAAAAAATGTTAAGAATCATCAAAATAATTGAAATGAAAATAAAAATGATATAAAAAATGTATAAACTTACCAACAAAATAATTCATTCATCAAATACTTTTGATTTGCCCTTTGTAACACCCGAACTCTGAAATTCTAAAAATATACACAAGTATAAGAGAATTAATAACCTCATATTAATATGATATAAACATAATTAAAAAAAGCATGACAAATAAAAACATTAAAATGACATAAGAAACATTATATTTACCTTTTATAATTTCATCATACTTCTCAACTTCTTGAAGTGGCACTTGTCTCATTGATTCTTGAATATCAATTGTAATTGGTTTTGATCTTAACCAACTTTGACAACATACAAGAGCCTTCACCATTTCTGGATTAAGAGAACTTCGATATGGATCGAGGATACGACCACTTGTACTAAAGGCGGACTCAGATGCCACTGTAGAGACGGGAATAGCCAAGATATCTCTAGCAAATGTAGAGAGAATCGGAAACCTAGTTGAATGCTCTTTCCACCACCTCAATAAATCAAATGATTCCACATTCTTTTCACAATTTTCTTCCAAGTATCTAGTAAGTTCCGACTTAGTCTTAACACATTCATTTTCCTCCAAATGTTTTGCGAATTGAGAAGCTAAAGAGCTACATCCCTCATCATCATCATCCACGTCCATTAGAACTTGACTTGAGCTTGTAGAAATAGTTTGAGAACTTTGACTAGAATTAGAGTTTTGATAACATTCGTACAAACGAACCAAAACTTTTTTCACTTGTTCTTCCATGAAACTAGCCAAAGTACTATCATTGTCATAGGCTTGGTTAAGACAAAATCTCACGAACCTCAATTTATAGCGTGGATCCAATACATTTGCAACAAACAACAAGAAATTGAGTTTATCACAACTTTCCCAATACTTAGTGAACTTTTTTTGCATTTTCAATGCCATTTGATAAACTTTGGGATCACGGTGCTTAGATAAAGATCTCAATCTACTTTGGACAGCCACAAATTCTTGAAAAAAGTTACTTGAAGTTACATGCAAAGAACCCGAAAATTGCAAAGTAACATCATAAAAAAGCTTCAAAAACTTTACAAAAGATTTAGCGACATTCCAATCGTCTTCATTAGGAGGACCAATGTATTTGCTATCTCTTGTCTTACCTCTCTCACAACTCTCTATATTTTCATCATCTTCTACAACTTGATTTACATCTCCATCATCAATATCTTTGTCACCCAAAGCAAAATACATTCGATAGTTTGAGTCATCTTCCTTAAGACGTTCAAAAGCTTTTTCAAACTTTATAGCCGCTTCTAGCATTAAATATGTAGAATTCCACCTAGTTTCAATATCAAGGCAAACAAGACTCTTGCTATCGATCTTTTCTATATCGACACATTTTGTGAATGTTTGAAGTCTAGCCGGAGATGATCGCACATATCTTATGGCATTTCGAATTTTGAGAATTGCTTCATTTTGTTGTTTTAAACCATCCTTCACAATGAGATTCAAAATATGTGCGGAACACCTTACATGCAAAAATTCATGTTCTAAGACAGTGGTTTTCCAACCTTTAGTGTTCTTCTTTACATAATTAATTGCACCATCATTAGAGCTTGCATTATCAACTGTGATAGTTAACAATTTGTCTATTCCCCAATCTAACAAACAAGATTCAATCATTTTACCTATTGTCTTACCCTTATGGTTAGGAATGACACAGAAACTTAAAATTCTCTTTTGCAACCCCCAATCTTTATCAATCCAATGACCAGTGAGACACATGTAATTAATGTTTTGAATTGAGGTCCAAGTATCTGTAGTAAGACATACACGCTCAGACTTAATAAGGCTTCGAAGTTTTTTCTTCTCATCAATATAAAGTTTCATGCAATCCCTAGCAACTGTTATCCGACTTGGAAGTGTAAATCTAGGTTGTAAACAAGTTGAATATCTTTTGAACCCTTCACCTTCCACAATTTTGAAAGGATGTTCATCAAGAATAATCAATTCAACTAATCTCTGCCTACATTCTTCGTAAGAATAGCTCGCAGTTTTAAAACTAACACCAATATCACTATTTCCTTCTTGTTTAATTTCAAAAGCAATAGTCTTTTGTTTTTCATCAACAATCCTATAAGGATATTTCTTGCACTGATGTAGTAAATGGTTACTTAAGTTAGTTGTGCCATGTACCTTTGAATGAGCTGCATACTCATGACTACAATACTTACAAATTGCCTTTCTATCTTCTTTTTCTCCAATCGTCTCAAAATGATCCCACACCCATGAACTTTTTTTGGCCCCGATCCCAGCACTTTGTTCATTTTGTTCCTTGGGTGGAATTGCTCTAGCTTTTGTAGCTCTTTTCCTTTTTCTAGAAGCAGGTTTCCAACGAACTGGCCCTGGAGGTGGTTTGTCAATTGATTTAGATGTACATGCTCCTTGAGTTTCAATATTCGAAATACGATTCTGACTTTCAGTTGCATTACTTCCATCTTCCATCTAAAAAGTAAAATCAAACATAAGAACACAAAAAATAGTATTTTGCTCTAATTGACATCTATTATCTTCAATACCATAACACAAAAATAAATGAATGTCTATGCAATTAAATTTAAGTGGGTCGAATAATATAGTATAAAAGACAAACAATTAGTTGTTAAGCCTGTAATGCAATTTTTAATATTCCACTAAGGGGTAAAATGCAATTTGGTATAGAATTGGTATCAATTAATTTTATGCATAGATCATTAAATTGGAAGAAAAATATTTACCCAAATCCACAAAACAAACATATATATGACTGGGTCATTCCGAATTGGAAAGGGTTTAGTCGACCCATTAAATATTGAGAAACATTTATATATATATTAGTTATTTAATTTATGGCTGATTTGCTCAGAACTATAGTTAATCTTCGTCCAATCAGCCTAATCCATATAAATCAAAATATAATAAATTATTAAATTTTGGTCAATGACCAGATTAACCCATAATGGTTTTTTTCTCCATATGCATTATATATATATATGAACTGATTCCAAAATCACAAAGGCAAGAAACTATAAAATTAATAATTTCTATTAGAGTCGATCTCTAACCTTTAACAATATTTAAGCTCCTCGCCTCCTCCTCAATGAAAAATTAATTCGGACAGTACTGACTACTGAGAAGCCGCAGCCCGCAGGGAGAGAAAAGAAGTGGAGGAGAAAATGAGCAGCCCGTAGGGAGAGAAAAGAAGTGGAGGAGAAAATAAGCCCTAATTTTGTTCTGTTTTGTACGCATCTGCTGTTGATATCAGGTAAGTAAGTGGGTTTATGAATAGGATATAATATGGGTCGGGTTAAGGGGTATATTTTAACCTTGAAAACCGTAACCCGACCCGTAGCTTTCGGTGACCCATATTACAACCCATTCTATGTTTTTTAAAATAAAAACCCATCGGGTTCGGGTCGGGTCGGTTCGGGTCGAGCGGGTCGGTCGGGTCCAGCGGGTTAATGAACACCCCTACGGCTATCTGCGACTGATACAGTACAGTCTGCTATACTTTCTGTCAGCTGCATTTAATGCACCTAGCTGATACGAGGATTTCTTCAATCATTTGCCATAAATACCCTCATTCTTCAGCATTTATTACTCCAAGTGCATTTATTACCGTTGAGGAGACTTCCTGATCTTCTTCACTCAGCTGATTAAGATCTCTCGTCTAATGATGTACTGAGCTGATCTCAACTTGAACTAATATGATTTGAGTCAGCTGATTTTCACCAAACTGATTTCTTCCTTCAGCAGCAGATCAGTAGTCTTTTGGACCAAGTGGAATTTTGAATTGTCTGATTTGTCTTTTAAGTTGGTCAAAATTCTTCCAATGGATTTTACTAAGTGTTCCTTACTTAGCTGATTATGATGTTTTGGAAATCATCAAAACCTCCCTTTAACTTCTAACTTTCTTGTCCTTCTATCTTCATCTTCATCTTCATCCAACAATTTCCCCCTTTTTGATGATGACGAAACTTCAGCTAAGTACCTGTACCTAAACTAAAGTTTTAATCCTCAAGAATTTTTGAGATAGAAATAATATGTTGGAGTAAAAACTTAAACTTTTATTGATGATTGAAATTTCAGTACAAGTTACAAGTCTTTAAGATGAGATAACAAGAAATAAAGTAAACTGATACAAGAAAACAGATAAGTTTAATAATCTGATTCATCAATGACTTCTTCTTCAACTTCTTCATACTCTTCCTCTTCACCATAATCAATGCTTTCATCTTCTTCATCATTCACATCATCAGAGATAATATTTTTCTTGGCAGCTTCCATCTTTTCTTGACGTTCTGCTTCTTCAATCTTTCTCTTGATGCGATCTATATTCTTGTACTTCACAAATGGATCAATTTGCTCTTATGGTGTATCCTTGAATGCAGCAATCTCCTTATCAGATTTTGCTGGTTCCTTGGCTTTTTCTTCAGCAGCCTCTTCTTCTTTAGCAACTTCTTCTTTATCAGCTTCCTTAACACTTACTTCAGCTTTAGCTTTCTTTTCAACTTCAGCTTCTTTTTCAAGTACATGCTCTGATTCTTCAGCAATTTTCTTTTGTTCAGCAGCAGAGTCTTTTTGTTCAGGTACTTGAACAGTTGTTGTAGCTGACTTCTCTTCCCCCTTTTTGTCATCATCAGTGGGGTTGAGTTCAACAGCTGAGACGTTGACAGCCATGCATAGTCTTCTGATGTTCTGATCCACAGTGTCAAGTTGAGCCGTATGATGATGCAAGGTAGATCTGAGTGTGCCAGCCTGGTCATTGAGGCAATCCATGTTCAGTTGCAATGTAGAAACTTCATCATGAACTTTGTGGGCAGTGGAGTTCATTTCCTGCACCAGTAAGATGTTCTTTTCTGTTTCTGCACTTGAAACCTTAGTGAATAAACCTATCAGATCAGCAATATCTCCTTCATTTCTCTGAAGAGCTGTGTGAAGGTGATTGACATTAGACTTCGCATCTTCAATATTCTTGTTTAGGCTGATCAAGTTCTGAGTCAGCATCAAGGAGTTATCAGGCGGCAATGGGAAGTTGTCAATGGCGTCTCTGATCATTCTTCCGTTCTCTTCTTGCATCTGTCTCATCATTTACCTATTTCTTTCTTCCATCTCCCTGAGGGAGTGTTCTAACATCATCTGAAAAGATTCCATCAGAGATGAGTGTTTGTCAGCTATTAGAATGGAAGATGAGGCTGGTGGTTCTTCATGGTGGATTGGAACATCTGCCAGAATATCTCCAGTTTCATTCTGAACAGGTTCTGCAGCATCTTGAACAGCTTCATGTGGAACAACAGCTTGTTCTTCCACTTGACTATTTCAGGAGTTCCATCTTCTGATATTATTGTTGTCTAATGGATGACTTTTGTAGTTGAAGGCATAGATCCTTGGGCAGGTGCCTTAACTACTTTCATCTCCTGAAAAGTACTAACCTCAGGACCAAATGTAATATGTTGTACACTTGGTAAAGTGGGAAGGTCACTTGGGGATCCTTGAAAATATATAGACCTTTCAGACCACTTCTCTAAGGCAGTGTAGACAGCAATCTGCACAGCTCTCTCGATGGGATCATCACTTCTTCTCCTTTTAGCTGGCAGTGCCTTCTTGATCTTTTCTACTTCCCTGACAACAATCCCCCTTGTGTAGTCGTGGAAAACATCCCTTACATGATCAGGATACAAAGCCTTGGTGATGGAAGAAGTCTGGAACCAGCTTAGTATCCATTTCTCTTCATCATCAAACTCTTTCCAAGACTTGATCTCTTCAACAGATTTGTTGACTCTATAATTCCTCCATTTGTTGTATCTTATCTTCTCTTGGAGAAACATAGTCCTTTGTTGCAGCTGCTTATCAAAATCTGCAAGGGCAGCTTCAAATCTGTTAAAAGCACCAGGGTGAGAATTTACAATATTTAAGGCCCATTTAACAGCAAATGGACACTTCTCAACCCTTTGACCAGCAGGGAGTATTTCTCTAGCATTCATAGTCTCTCCTATTTTGATTCCTCCAACTCTTCTTGGCATGAGCATCCTGTTTGCTAAGCTCAAGAGCTTTAGCCAGATCAGCATCCTCCAGTGCTTTCAGCTCATCTTCAGTTAGCTGTTTTCTCTGAGCAGCTTTCTGAGCATCTATCTTACTTAACTCAATTGCTCTTTTGAAGTCTTTATCATCCTTCTTTTTCTGCTCTGCTTCCTCCTTCTCTTTTTCTCAGCAGCAGACACCTTTCTCCTCACAATTCTTATTCTCTTGGGTTTGGTGGATGTCTGAGCTGGTGCAGTAGCAGCAGCAGTTGGTTCTGGTGCAGCAGTTGAAATTGGGGCAACTGCAATTGGGTTGATGATCTGCACATCGGGATCATCTTGAGGTTGGGCAACCTCAGCTGTTGGAGGGACTTGGACAATTTGTTGAGTAGCTAGTACAACAGCTAACTCCTTAGCAGTAGACTCTTTGTCAGCTCCAGCAGGCCTCTCTGCTGATTGAGGGCTTTCCTGACTAAGTAAGATAATTCAGTAGGTGATGACACAAAGGTCATCCTTTTTCTGACAGTGGCTTTGGTGTGAACCACTTTTCCTTGAAAGGGCTTTGATGTTGCTGAGTCTTTGAGTTGACTCCTTGTCCTGGCAGCAACATTTTCTGCTGGTCTCTCAGCAGAAATGGTTCTAGATGGAGAAGCCTAAGCCATGTCTTCAATTTCCTTTGCTGGCTGAGTTATGATAGCATCAGCAACAAGTTTCCTTGCCTCTTCTACTGTTCTGGCTTTAACAGCTGGCTCAGCTGTTTGAACAGAACGCTTGGACACAATCACTTTTCTCTTCTTTTCAGCAGCTTGCTTCTTCGGTGCTTCAGCTGCCTTTCTCTTAGGCTGCTCCGCAACAGCCAGATAGGCATGCATAGCCTTGGACTGGTGAATGACCTTGCCATTGGTCATTCCACACTGAAGATCCATGAACAGATGACTGAGGAATATCCGGTGGTAGGAATTCCCCTTCTTGATGTGATCAACTAATATGTACCAGACGAATGTAGCCCAGTTCACTTCCAATCCGTAATGAACAGCAATCATCGCATGGAACCTCTTCATAGGTACGCTGTCCAGTGAGAATGTGCAATTCTCAATAATCTTGGCAAATATATCAGCCATCCGCTGATACTCATCCTTCGGTTGCTTTTTCTTGATGTTGCCAGCAAGGATCTCTCCTTCCCTTGCACAAATACTCCAAAATTCTGATTCCATTGGCTCGGCCATTGTTGAGATGTCTGTTCTTCCAACATTTGGCAGTCCATACTTCTCATTCAGTAAGGCGGGGGTGATGCAGATGTTCATTCCCCCAACTGTAGCCTTAATCTCCCTCTTGTCAAAATCAGGCTTACCAGATGAGCCATAGTACTCCAGGATTTGATCAATATAGACCCTATCTTCATGGGCTTCCATGAACTTGACCAGTTTAGCCACTTGAAATTTTTCTAGAATTTCTTTCATAAGAAGGGTTCCAGATGAGTGGAAGGTAGAGTAGATGAGATATCGTCCTTCTTCCTTTGCCATTTTTGAGATTATCTGAAAAGATTAGTGAAAAGAGTATATTTGCAGAAAGTTGGAATGCAAAAATTCTCTCTAATTGCTCTGAAAAAATTTGAGGGTGCGTAAAAGAACAGTGAGCTGATCAGATCTGAATTTAAAGAGGTGAAGGCGCGTCGGTTTCCATGTTTCACGCGAACCGTTAGATCAGTTTTCTGTCAGCTTTAATCGTAGGGCGAGATACGCGGGTTTCAAATTTCAAAAAGCATTTAATGACTGGTGGGAATGTGAACCGCCTCAGTCGACTTGTAAAAGCGTGTTTATAAATATAACGTTTTAAGATCAACACTTATACAAATAATCAGACGAGTAAATTAATACTTATCTGACAGACGAGTGTTCTGAAAAACAGATATTACTAGTGAAAGCCAATAGCTAGTAATCTTCCTCTGTTGTTTGTAAATCCAGCAAGATAAATTAATCTTCAGTCTTCAAGAATTAAGAACTTATCTGATGGAAACTTAACTTCAACTAACTGTCATCAACAGATTTCATCTTTTAACCAGAAGTACCGCTAGTCTTACACGTTCCCCCTGACTTTAAGAATCCATAAGTTAACTAGTCTGTTGAAAGTTAACCTTGAAGATGATAAGATGAGTAAGCTGATAAACTCAAATCTTCTGATGAGTTCCCCCTCAGCTTATGCATCTAAATTTAGTAAACCTATTTCAGCTCTTAGATTTGAAAACCTTGCATCACTTAATGATTTAGTAAATATATCAGCAATTTGATTATCAGTATGAACATACTCAATTATAATGTTTCCCTTTTCCACATGATCTCGTTTCCCTTTTCCACATGGTCTCTGATGAAATGATGCTTGATCTCAATATGCTTAGTCTTTGAGTGACTTGTAATATTCTGAGTAAGAGAAATGGCACTTGTATTATCACAGTAGATTGGGATTCCACTGATCTTTATGTTGTAATCTTCTAATTGATGTTACAACCAAAGTATTTGTGCACAGCATGCTCCAGCAGCAATGTACTAAGCTTCAGCAGTAGAGATAGATACTGATGTCTGTTTCTTACTCATCCATGAGATCAGACGACTACCTAAAAATTGACAGGCGCCAGTTGTACTCTTCCTGTCAATCTTGCAGCCAGCAAGGTCATAATCAGAATATCCTATAAGTTCAAATCCATATTTTCTAGGGTACCATAATCCCAATTCTTGAGTGTCTTTAAGGTATCTGAGTATCCTCTTGGCAGCCAGGAGATGAGATTCTTTAGGATTTGATTGATATCTCGCACAAACCCCAACAGAATACATAATATCAGGTCTGCTAGCTGTTAGATATAACAGTGACCCTATTATGCCTATGTACTTGTTATATCTACTGATTTGTCATCTTCATCTTTATCCAAATGAAGTCCAGTAGACATAGGAACACTAATAGTAGAGCTAGTTTCCATACCAAATTTCTTGAACAGATCTTTTGTGTATTTAGCTTGGTTGATGAATATTTCATTAGGCAATTGTCTAACTTGCAAACCAAGAATATAATTTAGTTCACCCATCATGCTCATTTCAAATTTGTTCTGCATCAGCTTGGAGAACTTGTCACACATCTATTAGTTAGTTGAACCGAAAATAATATCGTCTACATATATTTGCACAAGTAATATATAATCCTCCCATTCAACAGTAAACAATGTTTTATCTACTTTACATTTTCAAAATCCTTTGATTAAAAGAAAATAAGATAAAGTATCACACCATACTCTTGGAGCCTGTTTCAGTCCATAGAGAGCTTTCTTCAGACGATACACCTTGTCTTCTTCTTTGTATGATTCAAATCTAGGTGGTTGTTCAACATAAACTTCTTCTTGCAATTCTCCACTAAGAAAGGCAGACTTCACATCCATCTGATAGACAGTGAAGATCTTATGAGCAGCATAGGCAAGAAACAGTCTGATTGCTTCTAGTCTTGCTACTGGTGCAAAAGTTTCATCAAAGTCAATGCCTTCTTCTTGGCAGTAACCCTTGGCCACTAATCTTGCTTTGTTTCTGGTGAAAACACCATCTTCATTCATTTTGTTCCTGAATACCCACTTAGTGCCAATTACTCTTTGATGACTTGGTCTAGGAACTAAGTACCAGACTTCGTTCCTTTCAAATTGATTTAGCTCTTCTTGCATAGCTTCAATCTAGTTAGAATCACTAAGAGCTTCTTCAATCTGTTTGGGCCCAATTTGAGATGGGAAGCAGACAAACATTGCATCATTTGCAGCAGCTCTTCTTGTCTTTACTCTATCCAATGGATCACCAATCACTAATTCACGTGGGTGATTCTTGAGCCATCTGAGATCAGGTTGCAAATCTGAATGTTGTCCTCTAAGTTGATCTTGCAACACTACTGTTGGAGTTCCAGTAGTAGTCTGTTGAACATTAGTAATCTGTTGAACAGTCTCTGGTCTATCAGCTGTTTGCAACTCGTCGGTTAGACAATCAGCAGACTGATTTTGAACAGCATTTGAGTTAGCAGCTGAATTGAGATCAGGTAGTATGATGGGTACATATTCTTCATTTCTTTAAACACTCAATTTAGTAGACAAATTTGGATTAGTACATTGATTCTTTTCAGAAGATTGATTTGGTTCATCAAATACTACATGAATGGATTCTTCTACAAGTAAAGTTCTTTTGTTAAAGACTCTGTAAGCTTTACTAACAGTAGAGTATCCTACAAAAACAGCTTCATCAGCCTTTTCTATAAAAGTAGTAAGGTGATTCTTCCCATTATTTAACACAAAGCATTTACAACCAAAAATCCTAAAATAATGAATATTTGGCTTCCTGTTGTTCCAAACTTCATATGGAGTCTTGTTTTGATGTTTGTTGATCATGCATCTGCTTTGGGTAAAGCAGGTTGTATTTGTGGCTTCTGCCCAAAATCTTTGGGGTAGCTTTGCTTCAGCTATCATAGTCCTAGTAGCTTCCTTTAGAGTTCTATTTCTCCTTTCAGCAACTCCATTCTGTTGAGGGGTTCTGGCAGCAGAGTACTTATGACTTATGCCTCTGATGTTACAATACTCTTCAACAGTTGAGTTTGTGAACTCAGTCCCTCTATCTGATCTGATCTTTAATTTATTCATGCTTTTCTCATTTTGGATCAGCTCCATTAGATTTGTAAGATGCTCCTTGGTTTTACTTTTCTTCTTCATGAAAATCACCCAAGTGTATCTTGAATAATCATCCACAACAGCTAGGCGGTATTTCTTTCCACCATTGTTGATTGGATCAATGGTTCCAAATAAGTCCATATGTAGCAGCTCCAAAATTCTTGTAAATGATTGGTGCTTCTTGCTCTTGAAGGATGACTTGATATGTTTACCCTTCTGACAGGCATCACAGAGCTTATCGTTGCTCATGACTGTCTTTGGAATTCCTTCTACCAGATCATTCTTGATTAGTCTGTTTATGGTCTTGAAATTCACATGATTCATCCTTTTATGCCACAGCCAACTAACTTCACTTGGTGTTGATGCCACCAAACAAATGTTTGAATTCTTGTCCAAAGAATTCCAGTCAACTATGTAGATATTTCCTTGTCGTCTTCCAGAAAAGATGACCTTCTTTGTACCGATCTGTTCAACATAGCACTTATCTGATGAGAAGATAACTGAAAATTCCTTGTCACAAAATTGACTTATGCTCAACAAATTGTATTTGAGGCCTTTAACATAAGAGACGTCAGATATCTCAATGTTGCCTTTGATTATCTTTTCACATGCTACAATCTTGCCTTCCTTGCTGTCTCCAAAGGTTACTTTAGGACCATCCACATCAACAACATCAGTCAGCTCATGTATGCTTCCACACATGTGACTTGAACATCCACTGTCCAAGTACCAGATTTTCTCTACTTTACTCCTACTCCTAATCCTAACCTACAAAACAAAGTAAAATTGTTTTAGGTACCCTTTATTGAGAGGGTCCTGGAGGATTAGTTCCACCCTTGACAACTGAAAATGTTGATGTCTTAGGCTTCTTAGGCTTTTGAGATTTGACAGGAGCATGAACAGGTTTATCTTCATCATATTCAGCAGAAGTGTTATGTTGATAATCAGTATGATAAGGATGATGTTCATAAGCAGAATAAGATCCATGATAAGCAGGGTATGCATGCATTGGATGAGCAGGGTAAGGTGCATAGTAAGTTGGAAATTGAGGTGCATGATACATAGGTGGATATGCAGCAGGTTGCACATAATATGACTCATTTCCATACCAAGCATTTTTATTTTTCTTATTTTTATGCTTCTTTGGTTTACTAGTTGCTTGCTCATTAACAGACTACTTAGTTTTATTACTAGTCTGATTGGTTTTACTCTTATCAGCAAACTTCCTAGGACTCTGCTGTTTAGTTTTACCAGTCTGTTTTTCTAATTTGGGCTCTTTGCTCTTTTTAGTCTTAGGAGCTTTCTTCTCCTTTAGTTCTTTCTCAGGTGAAGCAGGTTTAGTAGTCTGAACATACAAGATGACCTTACTATTGTCAGCAAATATAAAATTTTCAGTATCGTTCAGTTCTAACTTATCCTGTTCTAAAGGCATCTTCAGTTTACTAGACATATGAGTGGATGTAACAGATGCTTTATCATGAGACTCAATGTCTTTTTCAAGTTCCATGATTTCACCCTTATATACTTCACATTCAGCTTTCAGAGATTCATTCTCTTGCTCAAGCAGTTTATATTTTGCTGATTCTTTTGGTTTTTCAACCTTAAGTTTCAGTGAACTGTTGTGCTCTCTTAGCAATATCATCTCTTCTTTAAGCTTAGCAAATGCATCAACAGTACTAGTGTTATTGACTACCATTTGCTCAAATGAATTAAACAATTCATTTTCAAGAGGAGTTACCTCATCCTCTGAGTCATCAGATTCCTTAGCCATCAGGCAGATAAGAGCAGGTTTCTCATCTTCAGTAAACTCTTCATCAGAAGTTTCTGAGTCAGAATCAGATGAGTAGATGGCAGCCAGCTTTTCTGCTTCAGCCATCAGCACTTTGTCTTTATGATGTTTTCTTTCTTTTCTGATTCTCTTTTCTTCTTCTGTGTACTTCTCAGCTTTTGGATATGGGCAATCTCTGATGAAATGTCCCAATTTCCTGCAGTTGTAATACATTAGTTTGGATTTATAAGCATCCTTATCATGAGAAGAAGAGGTAGGGTTAGAAGTAGAAGCATTGTTGTATTTGTTCTTCATTTTTCTTTTATAGAACTTCTTGAAGCTGTTCATCAGCAATGCAACGTCTCCAGCAGTGTACTCCTTTTTGTTGAGTAGTGTGGCTTCATCAGATGAGTCCACTTCTTTGCTTTTGTGTGCTGTTCTTCTTGGATTTTCAGCAGCAACTAGGGCAGCTGTGGGGCCTGAAGTTGAGGTTTCTTCAATACCCATTCTTGGCAGTTTATACTCGTATGCCTTGAGTACGGAAAACAGCTCGGTAAGAGAGATCTTTCTCAAATCTCTTGATTCTTCTATGCCTGTCACATTCATGTTGAACTTTTGAGGCAGAGCCTTCAACACTCTGACAGTGATCTCTTTGTCAGTGAAGGTCTTTCCCAGCTTGAGAACTTCATTCAACGTCCTTGTAAACCTTGTATCCATCTGATCAATGGTTTCCGTAGACAGCTTTTCCAGCGCAACACTCAGCTGGTGCTCGTTTATAGCGTCGTTTCCTTCGCTCATGTCACGAACCTTGTCCCACATTTCCTTTGCAGTTTTGCAATGCTGGACTTTGTCAAACCTGTCATTGTCCAGGGCTTTGGTCATGATGAAACGGCCAACTTTGTCAAGGTTGAACAACTTGATTTCTTCAGTTGTCATCTCTTGAAGATCTTTATCCACCACTATGTCTACTTCATCGACCTTTATAATCTTGGTGAATTTTAATGGACCTTTAGTAATGCATGTATACATGTTGTCATTGTAAGCAGCTAAGAAGATCTCCATTCTGATCTTCCAGTCCTCAAAACTCATACCGCAAATGTGGGAACATGGCTGATACAGTCCATTTTCAAAAAAATTTAATTTTTCAAAAATAAGCTCATTTGTAAAAGTTTGAAAACCTTTGAAAAACCCTCGGATCAAGCTCGTTGATCAGGCAACTGATTCTAATGAACCACCTGCTCTGATACCACTTGTTGGTCCCAAGTGGTCAGATAAGGTCTAGAGGGGGGGTGAATAGACCTCTGAAAATTTTAGACTTAAAAACTTTTTCGTTGACTGTTAGCAGACTAAGCTAATCGTAAACAGTAAGCTGACTAAGCTGATTGCACACAAAGTTTGAGCAGCAGAGTTGACCACTCTTTAGATAAGCATTTAGTTGATTTCAGCAAAATCAGTTTTAATTCAGATTACTTGCAGCGGATGATTTAAAGTGTTTTTCACAAGTAAACTAAGTCTTTTAAAGATTTTATCCCCAAGTTTAAAACTTCTTTTAAAATCTTTAACAGAAAACTTCAAGTGTAAATTTATGCAGTTTTTAAAATATGCAAGAAAACTTATGCAAAATGAACACAAGAATTTTTATAGTGGTTATATGGATATAAATCATTTAGTCCACTATTCCAAGTCACTTAGATCTTGGGTTATACTAGAAAACACACAGTTAACAGTATACACTGCTTGCGTCAATCAACAAATGAAAAGGCCACAAGTTCACACTAAGGAAATCACAATGATGACCTAATCTACAGAATTTTATCACTCACTAAGACGGATAAAACTCCTCACAACACTCTCTAACAGAAATCACTCAGATTTATATGTGTTTTTTTATCTTCAACTTCGGCTTATGTCAACAAATGACTAAGCTGATGAATGAGCTGTTCGTGAGTTCTTGAGACTTAGAAGAATTCTGCTTCGAAACTTTCTCTCAGAAAATGTGTTGTTGTGTAGCTTCTTCTTCTCTTTAACTCTTGAACTATTTATACTCTTGATCTGAAAAGTGTCCGTTGAAGAGAGACATGATTCAACCCCTCGAGTACTGGTCCTTAAACTCTGCAAACGGCTCTCTGCGACTGCTACAGTACAGTCTGATGTACTTTCTGTCAGCTGCATTTAATGCACCGAGCTGATATAAGGATTTCTTCAATCATTTGCCATAAATACCCTCCTTCTTCAGCATTTATTACTCCAAGTGCATTTATTTCCGTTGAGGAGACTTCCTGATCTTCTTCACTCAGCTGATTAAGATCTCTCGTCTGATGATGTATTGAGTTGATCTCAACTTGAACTAATCTGATTTGAGTCAGCTGATTTTCACCAAACTGATTTCTTCCTTCAGCAGCAGATCAATAGTCTTTTGGACCAAGTGGAATTTTGACTTGTCTGATTTGTCTTTTAAGTTGGTCAAAATTCTTCCAAGGGATTTTACTAAGTGTTCCTTACTTAGATGTTTTGGAAATCATCAAAACCTCCCTTTAACTTCTAACTTTCTTGTCCTTCTATCTTCATCTTAATCCAACAAGATTAATATTTTTTTTTGTTTATCGTGGGGATCTTATGTAACTGTCTGTTTATCTTTTGTATTTTGCTCGATGGATTAGGTGTCGTCTGTGTTTTCCTTCGACCGACGTGTTTACAAGGTAATTTTACTCCGTATGTTAGGTTCCTCTAATTTGTTTTCATTTATTTTTCCCTTCTGTGTGTTGTACACGTAGGTTTTGCATCCTATATTTATGGCACATTTATTGGTACAGGTTTATATTTTTTGCGTCTTCTTTCTTATTTATTATTTTGTTATATTACTTGGCTGCTTGAGTTTACGTTATTTTCTTTTCGTCTATGGACTTTGTTCCGCTCGGTATTTTTAGTCTACATTATAGTTTAGTTTGTTCTCAAGTAATTCTCCTCAGGCCTTGCGTTAGTTCTCAATTTTCATACCACGGTATTCCCTACTTGTTCCTCGGCTTAAGCCTTTTGTTGTGTAAGTTTATTGTTTAGTATCATCCAGTATGTCGCATGGATAGTGATGAAAGAAAGAGGGAGCTTCGTAGGGAGCGAAATCGTTGGTGGTATGCATCTCGTTCGGACGAGCAAAAGAATGCCGCATTTGCAAGGCGGCGTGCTTTATATGCTCGTAGGGTGTCTCTTCGTAATTTACCGTCGAGCGATAGTTTGGTGGATCCAGTGTCCAATCCCGTTAATCCTCCTCCTTTAGATTCCCCGGTTAACTTCCAGGTTTCTGCGGTATTGTGTGAGGCTAATTCTTTGGACCCGCTGATGCCTAATTCTGTCGAGTATGAGCCTTTTCATCAGTTATTCGTTAACACAAATGCTACGGAGCCACTTACCGAAGAAAGTCATGCACACAACGCACCCCCCGACATTGGTATGTATTATTTTAATTACGCGATATTTTCTATCCTGGTTTTAAAAATTTGAAATTGGACTCTCTGGTTGCTTATTAATGGAGTTAGAAATATGTATCTTAATTTACTTGTGTATATTAGGTTCTACTGCGCTCTATCCGACGGCTAATGTGCAGTTGCGCATGTCTGCTACTTTGTGCCCTATTAGTTCAGCTTCTTTCTCTCCTGTGTTTGAATCTGGAGAAGTTTCGCGATCCTTCATTGGTGTTCCTCACGGTTAGACCTATGTGTAATGTATGAAATTTGGTGTCATTTTGGCTACGTTTTCCTTTGCATAATTTACTATCTTACTTCCCTGTAGCAGCACTCCCTGGGCCGTGTGGATCGTTCCCACAAATGTGTTTCCTTCGGCCGAGGAATATTTGCTCGGTATGTTGTGTTCTTTTTTCCCAGATCTTATTTTCTGGTTCTTTTTTTTTTTTTTTAAGTTTTTGTATTCCTAACTGTTGTAGAGTGCTTTATTTTTGCTTACTACTTTTTGTTTTTCTTCTTCCTCGGACGTTCTTATTTTTTTTTTCAGTCATAATTCCTTATGATTACTTGCTCTCCTCGTGCTTTGCAGATTCTACTTTGAATATATTGGGATCAGACACTTTTTCGATGTTATATATTGTGCCACATACAGATCAACAACCATTCCAACAGGGCCAGTCTCAGGAACCTAATGACACTGTTGTTCCCGAAACCTAGAATGATTAGTTGTAGTTAACAAGATGAATGCTCGTTCATTAGGTTTGTAGTATGATCGTATTTTGATTTTGGAATTTCGGTTCTTGAACGGTTTGATGTATTTGAATGTTGATGTTTAAATTTGATATATTGTTGATATTTAATTAGAATTAGTTGTAGTTAACAAGATGAATGCTCGTTCATTAGGTTTGTAGTATGATCGTATTTTGATTTTGGAATTTCGGTTCTTGAACGTGTTTGATGTATTTGAATGTTGATGTTTAAATTTGATATATTATTGATATTTAATTAGAATGTATAATTTCAATATGAACAGGTGTGAATAAGTTTAAAAAATAATTAAAAAATAAAAAATTCCGATCAATTAGGAATCAGTCAAAAATTCCGGTGAAAATTTTTCTGTTGTAATACAAAAATTTCGACGTAATATTTTCAGTAGGAATTTTTGGAATTTCAGTTCAAACATTAGTCGAAATTTATTTTCGACGAGACTTTTTTCGACCGATGTTTTCGATCGAAATATGAAATTTTCGATGAATTTGATGAGAAATCTGCGAAATTTCTGCCTTTTCTAGTAGTGAACAATATCACATATAATGATATAACTAGAGATTTATAACATTTCATGAATATTGATAAAATAATAGTAGAAGCGCAATTCACATATAACCAAGGGTGAGCATTTGGACCGGACCGGACCAAATAGGATCAATTTTGGGTATATAACCGGTTCGATCGTTTCTGGACCCCGGACCGTTTATCAGACCAAAATTTTCAGTCCGGTTCAGTGAAAAAACAGTTGATCTAGAAATGGACCAAATTGCAATATGGCCTTATTTTATTAAAAAGAATTGTCATTAAAGTCTAACCATTTCTTAAAAAAGGGGGGGTGGAAATCACAACTAAATTGTTTTAAACCAAGTCACAACCAAATTGTTATAAACCAAATCACAACCAAATTGTTATAAAACCATACAAACTCTTCAAAGTTCAAACATAAATTATAAATGTCAAAAGTCTTAAAATCATACAAACCCTTCAAAAAGTCTTAAAATCATACAAACTCTTTAAAGTCTTGACACCAAACTCATCGTAATTCTTAAATTTACATAACGATTCACCAAAATCTTGTAGATTATTCACCATTTCTTCTACTACACCAACTACCAACCCTACAATGATTTAACAAATAAGAAAGTAGAGGCAATATTAACCAAAATAGGGCAATGTAAAACAAGAATATACATAAGTTATTTCTTGAACAATTCATTGCACGTTGATGGATCCAATGATCACATATTAACCGACTCTTCACTAACTAATGAACATGATGCAATCACATCTACATGGATAAAAATGAAATGATTAGCATGAAATTGATCAAAGTAAATAAATGGAAAATCAATCAAACATTAAATTTATTGTAATAAATGTTACTAATAATATCGGCCTCACTTTCCTACTCCAAAAAGTCAATTGGGGCTTGACGAATTCAATCTTGCCCACAAATCAAGGCTTGAGCAGTCTTTGGTGCCAATGAAGCTCGATAATCATCAATGACACGACCTCCACTGCTAAAGGCAGACTCTGAAGCAACTGTAGATATGGGCATGACAAATACATGACGTGCCAATAACGATGACACGGGATATATTGGAATGTGCACTTTCCACCACTCCATAAGATCAAATGGAGGAGAATCTTGCTCTATGTGTTGACTAAGATACCTTTTCAATTCATTTTGATCATTCATCCCGATCTCGGACAACATTCTTTGATTTTGCTTTCTTCCAACCCTCTTATTATGTCTATCACGTTCAGCCTCACTAGTTTGAGATCCACCGGTCATCGTGCTTGAGCTATCCAAACTTGACACATCAGGTACATCCATTTTATACACATTAAACAACTCGGTCAGTGCATCCTTTGACAAATTTGCAATTCTTGACCCTTCATCAGAACTACACATATTTTTCATAACATGGTTCACATAACTAAATTTGTTACGTGGGTCAAACATCACAACAACATACAATATCATATTCATTTTATCACTATCCCCCCAATACTTATCAAATTTAGCTTTCATGTGTGTTGCTTTCTCGCTCAACTCATTACCATCAGACTTCATTCAATCTTTTATTAAGTCATCTACATCTCTAATTTCATCCAGAAAAGTGTTCGATGTCACATACAAAGAACCCGAAATTCGAAGTGTTAGATCATGAAGTATTGTAATATCTTCACCATTTTCTCAGCAACACGCCAATCCTCTCTTGTGGGCAAACCAATTTTTCCATAAGTTCCAACTGAGCGAAAATCTGCCCGAAGCTTATGATCACACAATTCATAACATTCGAAGACGCGTTGAAAAATCAAAGTCGTCTCTAACATCAAATACACATAATTCTATCTTGTTGGAACATCCAAGTACAAAGATTTCTTACTTTCAATCATTTCTTCACCTCGGAAACTTTCAAACTTTAACAATTGAGCCAATGATTGCCTAACATACCTCACCACATTACGAATCCGGTCGACTGATTGACTCATATGAGCCACATATCTCATGTACAAGTACTCCCCCCCCCCCCCCCAAAAAAAAGTGTCGTCCCCTTTTCAATAAATTCATTTCTCAAACATGCCACACTCCTATCATTGGAAGAAGCATTATCAATGGTAATTGTTAATACATGAGAAATACCCTAGTCACTCAAGCATTTATCAATCAACAAACCAAATTCAACACCTTTATGACTGGGGCATGGAATGAAATTAATAATTCTTTTATGCAAATTCCAATTATCATCAATAAATTGTGCAGTCAAACTCATATAGTTTAGCTTTTGGTTAGAGGTGATTTGTTTTAAAACACTCTTTCAACTTAGTTTTTTCATCAAGATACACCTTAAAACAATCTCTAGCAACAGTTGTTCTATGAGGGACAACGAATTGGGACATGCAACCGACATCATATATCTAAAACCTTCTTTTTATACGGTTCTAAAAGGGTGTTCATCAACAATAAGAAATATATTTACAACTTTTCTAACGGCTTCCTGATCAAATTTCTACAAATAAGACACCTCTTTTTGGTTCCCATCATCCCCAACCCCAGTCACACTACAACAAAATCTATGAATGGTATGACTATCATGTGTACTATTAACAATATTGTCATGGTGTTTCTTACATACCGACATGTGTTTGTTCATTCTCGAAGTTCCGTTCTTTCCTGACTCACAAGCATAACTCTTGTCACAATTTACACTGAGCCCTGACTTTGCCATTACCTTTATATTCAGTGAAGTGTTGCTATACCTTAGCTCTCTTCTTACCAGTTTGCCCTTGTTCTTCAGATACTTCTGGAGGGGGAACTGATAATGAATCAGGAGTTGGTGTTGGAATAGTTGTAGTTTGAGCGGAGTATAAGTTGGAGTCTGAGGAGGACCCATAACTTGACGACGTGCATTTACAGTTTGTTCCTGAATGTTCAAATGAAAAGGTAGACGTCCCAAGCCTGAAAAAGAAATCCTGTAAATAATTTGAAGTTGCTTTAAAATCATGAAAACGGACTATGTTGATAACAAAATTGGATATAAAAGTAAATTGAATAATAAAAAAATAAGTTGATCTTGAATAAATATGTATCATCCTAACTATCTAATGATAAGCAAATGCCTGTAGCCAGTAAGTCATCTAACTAAAAAAACAATATACACCATTACTTCTAGTTGAGAAAACATAAACATACATGTATTAATTTTATTCTAATTAAGAAACAAAAAATTCCAACTTTTTGATAAAAACATTCAACACAAGGCTTGTAAATTGTAACAATGAGTCAATGACAATTAAATAATCACCAAAACATACTATTGTTATCATAGGATTTAATTTCATATAAACAAAGGGCCAAAATAGTGCAATCAATTGTTGGATTATATTATTATATATATGCCTAAAAAAATAGCCAACTAATTAATATGCACAAATTCAATGTTTGAATTCATTTATTTTATAATTTTACATATATATATGTTAAAAAATAAGATTTCTTGTACATTTATATATATATTAAAAAAAAATTAAAAAGGTGAAATCTCGGGTACACAAAATCCAAAACACGAAATACCCAAAAATTTTGAGTACCAGCCAGATCGGATCGGGTTTTGGATGTGAAAATTCAATACCCGCCAGATTGGGTACCTGACCAGTGTCCAGCCCTAAGTGCAGTGCACCGATGGTGGGTGTGCGAGGCGGTGGTGGCGGATGGTGAGACGAAGGCGGTTTGAGAAGTTAGGTTTCTGGTTTGGGAAGAAAAAATTAATCGGGTCTTTATTTTATTATGATTTTCGAATTGTTAATGAGATGAGAGAGAGAGAGAGAGAGAGAGAGAGAGAGAGAGTTTTATGAAAAATAAAAAAAATAAAAAATATATATTTGGTCAAACAGGTTCGGTTCAAGAAACTGACCAATTTTACCGAAAATCGATAGTAAGGCTGGCCGGTTCTGGGGTGAACCGTGAATCGGACCCAAATTTCGGTCCGACAAACGGTCCGGACAGAAATTTTGGTTCGGTTCAATCTGGTCGATAAACTGGACCGTGCTCACCCCTGCATATAACTAGACAATTAGAATAACAATGGCTGAAAAATGATTAAAACAAATAGATTAATGGTGATACCAAACTGGCCAAAGTTTGATTTATGTCATCTTATACATATTTTTTGGAAGACCGTGGCCCCTAGTCCTTAGGTGAGCATAAACAATTCGCAACTGGACACAAATAATTAAAAGAATAAAATAATCGTTTTAGACATAAGACATTAATGATGTGTAATTTTTATTTTATTTTGCTTCATGAAAATAAACCAATGTTCTTAATTGAGCCATGTAATTATTTGTGTTAAACAACACAAATATAACTACATTGAATTTGGTACTCTAGTGTCCTGACATGGGTCTGCCCAACTATCTACGATGAAATTTAGAGATCAGTACACCCTAATTCAACCAACCTTGGTCTCAACCTAGTAACACAACATGAAGAGATTCTCATATGAGTTAGAAGACAACATAGACTTAACGTTTCAATGTTATCTCAACCTCTACTATATAAGTCTCAGTAGAGCAAGATGGTGTTTTTCATGTATATGCCACTGCATGATGGGTATCAACTCCTCCAGATTCTCCGACATCCTTACTGATGGTTCATCAAAAAGGCTATTGGTAGTAGTGCTCTAGCAGCCATGGGTGCAAAAGGTTGATTCTAGACCCATGGCCCTCCAACATCGCATATTTGAACTTTTCAAAATGTTATCCATTAAATCTCATTCTTGTAAATATCAAAACGTAAAATTACCTAATATATATTTTTTAATTTAAAAAATAAATAAACCCCAACTTTGTCCCACCCGACCCTCATCTGAACCTCCCACCCCCACTCATACTTTGCTCCTAATCCCCAAGAACCGTTTCGATTTCATGGGTCATTGAGGAGCCTAGGTCGTCGTGATGACCTGGATTGTTGCAGAATTCATGTTTTCGTCGCCCTCTAAATTGCTACAGAATCCAAGTAGTTGCAGTGACTTGGCTCTGCAACTACTTAACTGCCATAATTGCCTGGGTAGTGCAAAGCTCAGGCCACCAAGTTTGGGTGTGGGTGGGGTATGTGGATAAGGAATTTCATATTTTTTATGTGATCCCAGACAAGCGGCCATGTGATCTTTCGTTCTTCTCTGAGTAGCGAAATAATTAAGAAATTTGGTGCACATGATCTTCAAAAGAGGTTTATCGACCCCAAAGGCTGACTTACAGTCCAAGCCTTTCCTTTTTGTGTGGTCACAAAAATCCTGAATCAGATTGATTGCATAGTTGCATTACCAAAGTGCACACATCTGATACTTATAGCTCTGATCCCATCATAATTTTAGAGCCCACTCAATATATATTCGTAATTAGCCAGGTCGGCTAAGATTTTCTCAAGAAAATTGCGAGATACCCTTCCTCGATGTGAGTCCGATGGCCTTTTTCTTCTCCGGCTGGGGGGGAGGTGGTGATGGTTTTAACCAGTGTTTTCAAAAGCGGACCGGTTAGAAAACCGAAAGCTCTACTGGTTACTGGTTCGATCGGAATAACCGGTGTGACGTAATTATTATTTAATAATTATATATATATATATATATATATATATATATATATATTTAGACTATCTAAAATACAATTGTAATTAAAACAATGTCATTCTTTGTCAATATAAATTCAAATTGTTTCATGCAAATAATTAATGTGTCTCAAAAATCAAGAACAATTACAAAACCATAAATTTCAAATATCCTTCAAGTATTCATACATCCAAAACATAACATGGTTAAAAACAACAACTCAATGTTCAAAACTTAGAATAAAGTATCACATAAATAAATAACACTGACTCAAAATTAAAAACTAAATTCCATGGAGTCTTTTGAAGGTAAGACTAAAATATCTAATCATCTTCATCAATAAGCATATGTATTTGTTGTCTTAAGATGTTAAGTACTTCACGATCATTAGTGCTTGAGCTCCCACCATCAAATCTTGAAAAATCAACATCATCATTACCTATACAAAGAATTATAAATTATTGTGTTAATAAAACAATATATGAATACAAGTAAATGTTAAATAATTTTATGATTGACATTAACAACCTCTATTGTGGAGTTTCATTACTAGTCAAATCTTCCTCGAGCATCTACGACAACCCAAAAGTCCACTTTATCAATGCATTCATAGTCAATGAATCATATTGTTGTTTTCTTTCTTTGCTACTACAAATGTCATAACATTTAAAAAGAAGCTTTCAAACCAAGTATAAGAATACTAAAAATTGAACACATATGAAACTCAAGTAAATGACATTACATGTAAAAATAAATCCATACCGTTTTTGCAATTGCAAATTATAATGCACGAAAACAAGATCATTTAGCCTTTGATGTTCAAACCTATTCCTCTTCTTGGTATGGATACACTCAAAAACACTCCAATTGCGCTCACATCCGGAAGAAGATGATGTTTGACTCAAAATCTTAATAGCATGTTTTTGCAAATTTGGAGCATCTGAACCAAATAGCCTCCACCATTCATCTAAAAGATATTTTGTACATCATAATAAGCAAAAACCAATCATACTAAACTTGAGTAAACTTACATCATTACTTTAAGTTAAAGGAAAAAAAAAGGTTAATAAGAAACAAAAAACATACCAGGGCAGGTATTTTTCACGTTCTTTTGAGCTAATCCTCGTCCAAAACTTTTTTTACGCTCCCTGAACATACTAATCTCATCCATTATATTATGTGCTTCAGGGATAAGTTTCTCCACACAATCAAGTAAACCATTCATAACCTCAGGACTTTGACAAGGACTATCTGGATCATATTGAAATGCAGGATTTAACCAAAATGCAGCTGCATGGAGACGTTTACGTAACATTTTGTCCCACCTAATATTAATAATATCAGTGTAGGTGCTATACAAACGCTCTTTGTTTCTGAATAACTCTTATATGCCCTTAATTGCCCTCCATATTCCCTCATACACATAACCCAATGAAGGTTTCTCATCAGAATCACACATGCGCAAAAGTCTCATAATAGGACTCATAATCTTCACCACAATTGCACAATTTTCCCAAAATGTAGTATCCAGAACAATTTGCTTGACATCTCTGCCTTTCTCTAACTTTAAAAAACTTTTTAAATCTCGCACTTACAACCATAGCTTCCAAATATTCTTTGTGATCTTAAAGACTCTTCAATGCTATGAATGTCGTGCCAAAACGAGTATCTCCTGGACTAATTATTTCAGTCCATCCAGGCCTATCCCTCAATCATGCATGAGTCCATTTATGATTATAAACAAAAACCGTGACCCTTGAAGCAAGTAATGCCAAATTTTTCACTATAGGTAATTCCCCAACATCTTTCAAAATCAAATTAATGTAATGAGCAGAACAAGGGGACCAAGAAACTGTTGGATATTTTCTAGTTAACAATTTTTCAGCCGCTTTATAATTGCTTGCATTGTCACTAATCATATGAACAACCTTTTTAACACCAACCATTTCAACTATTTCAGCAAAAAGATTGCACAAGTTATCGGCATTTGATTCAATGGAAGAAACATCAACTGATTTGATAAATGATATCCCATCAGAGCAATAAACCAAAAAGTTAATTAATGATCTACCACTACGGTCTTTCCAACCATCACCCATTATAGTACAACCATTTTGAACCCATTTGGTTCGAAGATCATCGATTGACAATTGTACTTGTTTTTTGGCTTCTTTAAGCAAAGGGACTCTTAAAGCATGATAAGTAGGACCGGTGTATCCGTGACCCATGGTAGCTATCCTACTTATCGCTGCTTCAAAAAATGGTGAGTTCACGGCATTAATTGGAATACATGCATCATACATCCATAAAGCAAATGCCATATCGGTTTCATGCCATCTTTTCTCTACTTTGCAATTTTACTTGTATACTAGGTTGAGTTGAATTAATGTCTGCACTAGCTTTCATGTAACTTCCTATATTCATTGTTTTTCTTCTCTTATTGCTATCACCTACATCTTCCTTATCATTTGGATTTGGGATTTCTTCAACATCATCATTTTCTTGTTGTGAGGAATCATCACATGAAGCTATTCTAGACACTACTTTATCATTTTTAGTTTGTGAAATTTCTAGTAATGATCCTCTAATCTCAAAATGTACATCTTGAGGAACATTCTTACAAGGTTTTACATTACCATGAATGCCGGGAAGATGTTGCTTCATCCGATTGATTCCTCCACCACATATAACTTGATCACAATAACCACATTTGATAGCTTTTGTCTTTCCGCTCACTGGTGGCACCTCATAACAATGCTTCCACGCAATGTCAATCTTTCGTCTAGGATTTAGAGCGGAACTACCTCCACTTTGTTCCATCTCGGGATGTGTAGATGGTGTAGATGAAGCATTGTCCAAATTCTACAATTTCAAAGAAACTTCATAAAAGAACTAAAAGAACTACAATTTCAATTCTACATTTTCTCTCTTAATTATACACATGAATATTAAATTATACAATTTCAACTTCAGAAACCAAATGGCTGAATTCCTACTGCCCCCACCCCTTTATCTTTTATAAGAACCTACCCATAATTATGTCTTTATTTTTCCTTCGTAGTGGTTACAATAAATACTCCTACTCTTAATTATCAACAAAATAATTAATGTAAACAATAGTAAACAATAAATACTCCTGCTCTTTATTTTTCCAAATTTAAAACTCTCACCAAACCTTATTAGATCTCCCCTTCAAACGGTCACTTTTGGCAAATTTAATGTAAACAATAGTAAACAATTTATGATGTTCATCATCAATTTAATGCATAATATATATAAGAATAAAGAAATTAAAAGTCAGTACGTACATGATACTGAACTCAGAGGCATGGCACGATTAACATAAATAATTAACATTTTCTTTTGGAAAATGCAGGAATTAATCAGTGAGGTTAACGTGTCTAAGTACTTATTAATTATCACAATTCAGAGTTAAGACCGACCATACCTTTAAAAACCGTGGAATGGTTCTCCAGAGTTCAAATCTTTATGGAGACAAAGTAACAATTACCTCCAAAGTTGGGTTCAAACAATAAAGATGAGCAAGAAGAAAAAGAAGCAAGAAGAATAGGAAGAACTTGAGCGGCTGCTCTTTGATTTTCAGATTTCAGATTGAAAAAGCGTGCCCTAAGTCGATTTTCAGATTTTCATTTTATTTTTTATTTTTTAAGTGAACCGCTGGTTCACTAGAACCGGCGGTTCACCGGTTTTACCGATTTTGGACCGGTTCAGACTGGTTTATTTAAGAGATGGTTTTTAGAGATAAACCGAACCGAATTGAAGACCGGTTAGCAGTTAAACCGAGCGAACCGACCGATCCGGTCCGGTTTTAAGAACACTGGTTTTAACATGACAGCTCAATTTGTCAAGCCGTACCACTTTCTCCTTCTTTGACCTCTCTTGATGGCGAGTAAGCCTTTGTGCATGACTAGAGGCCTCCACTCTATCGTCATCCCTCTTAGACCTTCTACTTAAAGGTGGTGGGCCTTCCACGCAGCTCGACTTTTGACAATTTTACCCCACACTTAGAAGTTGCAAGTGGCGGCGATATGTTTGCTACAACAAGCTTTAATCCAACATTGTTGGTATTTGAGCATGGGAACTTCAGGCCCAAATCGTAGGGCTGTATATGGATATATAGGTTTCGGTTGTTTTCATTGAGTTTTGGTATCAGAATATTGATTTAGATGGTTTAGGTAAAACCTTTGAGATGCAATTTGGATTGAGTTTTTAGGGTTTTGAAAACTTGAGATGTGATTTATATTGAAATTTTATATCTTTTTATCAAAGATTTATATTGAGTTTGGATGTTTGGGTTTGTAACGGCCCAAAAGCGGCACGTGCCTGCTTATCTTGTTGTTAGATCCTTCGAGCCATCCCCACCGCTGTTGCACATCATCGAGGTAACACCACCATGCTCAGCCGTGCCACCACGTTGCCGTCACCTCCTTCATAATCTTCTCCTACTCGCCGCCCCACCAAAAAATTAGTCCAACCACCATCTCACTTTCTTATATTCCTATACTACAACCCAATTTATTTTTCTTCCTTTTCATTTTTGTCTCTTAGATATTATTTCGGTTTTCTTCTTCTCCATCTATTTCTTTCTTCTTTCTTGTCGTGTGGAAATTTATGATTTGGATAATATCTCCATTGCGATAGGTTGCTACTCTCAGAATTAACAAAAAGGAAAACTTTTAAAGTGTATATCTACATTAATTTAGAAGATGACAAGTATCTAATCCAAACCAACAGTCACCCAATTTCCTCTATTGCGTTGCCGAGTGTAAGACATATTTGGGGTGACATCTATTTTATTATATATTCAATTATTGTAATAAAATGTTGTAATTTTTGTAACTTCAATTGTCAATTGGTACTGTAGTATATATATATATATACATAGATATATACTTGCATATAAGATATAGAAGTATACAACTAATATTAATATCAAACTACAAATTTCACATTAGGTCCATAATTTTATTTTGACATTCATATTACCCTTATTTATTAATGATCTATTCGATTGACCCCAAAAGAATTTAATGAGTCTTATATTCTCTCAACGAAATCATTGAAGTCCAACTAGATTTATTATCATCCAAACTTAAGAAATTAAATATCCTGTTTTAAAATGTATTCTACACTTATTTAATATATTACGGGTATTACAGGGTTTATGAAAAAAGTCGATGGTATATATCAAATCAATAATGTTATAAAGTTTGATATGAAAATGATAAATTCTAGGTATCAAATCAATCAAATTAATTGATAACAACATGAAGGGCGCATTTATTTAGCGGATGTAAATTCTATATTTCTTTTGAAAAGCTCATTGTCTAATCTAATATTTCCACTCCAATAGTCCCATTTCATATGAGTAAGATCAAGTTAGTATTCTAGGAAGCTAGCAACCTAGGCTCCTTGTCGATTTCTTTTGGCCTAGTTTTGTCGAAAGTAGCCAATTCAATTCATGTTTGGACGAGACTCAAGTGAAATTTAATTCAGAAGTCAAATACCTATTATTCTAAGACCACCTATTATTTCCATCCTAAATTCTATAAATGTCATGGATTTGATACTTAGAGTTTTATAGAGGTATATATTTAGGGTTTTTTGCACTTTACACCCCCAAAATATGGGAAATAGGCACTTTTTACCCTCGAAACATAGATTTAGCACTTTACATCCCAGAAATATGAGCAATTCAGCATTTTGCACCCTCTTTTATTTTTCTCGAAAAATATAGGGATAATATAGGTAATAAATTTTTAAATCTTTTACACATTGCACCCCTAAAACACGAGAAATGGATATTTTGCACTCCCAAAATAGAATTAGCACTTAGCACCCTTGAATTAAGATCAACTCATCAACTTGCACCCTCTAAGCACAAGAAATGGACACTTTGCACCCCCTAAACACAAAACTAGCACTTAACACCTCAAAGAAAAACTCGACAACTAGCACCTCCTCATTTTTTTGGGCAAAGTTGACAAGGGGACAAAAAATCTAAGGATAAAATAGGTGACTCATTGTCTTTTTTCCTTAAATTTGAAAACACAGTTATGAATATTAGAATACTCATTTCTCTCTCCATCTTAAAATTTATTTTTGTGATATGATTCGGTTATTTTTATGTATTAACTTGCTAGAAACTTTTCGAATTCTTTTGGATATTTTGAGGACATTTGAAAAATTGGTATTTAAAGAAATATGTTAGCAAACGAATATTCTAGTATTCATAATCGTATTTTGCAAATTTTAAGAAAAAATAAATGAATTACTTATTTTTCCCTAGGTTTTTTTTACCCCCGTGGTCAACTATCCCAAAAAAATGAGAGAGTGTTAGTTGTTGAGTTTTTCTAATTTGATGTGCTAAGTGCTAATTTTGTGTCTAGGGGTTCAAAGTGTCAATTTCTCGTGTTTTGGGGGTGCAAATTGCTGAGTTGTTCTTAATTCGAGGGTGCTAAGTGCTAGTTTCGTTTCGAGGGTGCAAAATGCTCATTTCTTGTATTTCAAGGATGCAAATTGCAAAATATTCATATATTTATAATATTACATACGGATAAAAAAATATTATAATATAACGAGAAGGTTCATGATTCAAAATTCAAATTGACAAAAAGTTTTTTTTTTTTTTTTTTTTTTTCAAGGGTTTAATCCCTTCCGAGGCGCGTCGGGCACATAAAGTGGGAACTTCTCCCAACAGGAATTCGAACCTGAGTTCGCTACTTTATAGTGACTAGTCTCTTCCACTAGACCAATCATATGTTGGTGCCAAAAGTTTACATAAAAACTAGTCACAAAAGTTGAATTTTGATTTGAATTTACATGGAAAACTAAACATTCTGTTATAAAATTTAGGATAAAAGTATGAACAAATTGTAGTAAGCAAAGTAATATGTAGAGAAAACTCTTCAATTCTTTTCATTAATTTCATGTTATAGTTGTTCTTGTACAAATGATGAAATGAACTCACCTATTTATAGAAGTTCAAGACTACACATGTCTTACAAAGAAAAGTGATGGGTGGCTTTCACTAGCTAATACCACACTTAATCCTTCATGTCTAGCCACATCATATGCAATGCCATACTTTTTCTTGTCTTGAACATAAAGAGATATGTGTTAATTCATTATACAACCAAGTGCAATAATATTGTCTTGACACCATATAACAGGAAGTATAAATTGCAATGGCATCCACAACTTATATATATTTCACAACACTCCCCCTTGGATGTCCATTGCTTCTGGAGTATGCCTCATTAAAACCTTGTCAAGAAAAACCCATTGGGAAAAACTTGAACGAAGAAAAAAGAGTACATATAAAAAATGGACTTATAAGCGTGTAACACTGCCTCATTAAAACCTTGCCAAGAAAAACCCATTGGTACAAAAACTTGGACGAAGGAAAAAGAGTACAGTGTAAGTGTCGTTAATTACACGCTCCCTCTGATGCCGACATAATATCCACAAGTCGCCGCATTCTAATGTTGTAAACCATTGTCTTGAATGTTGTAGTCAGCAATGCTTTAGTGAATAAATCAGCAAAGTTGTTACATTATTGAATCTGAAGAACGTATATATCACCCTTTTTCTGAAGCTCGTGGGTAAAGAATAACTTTGGTGATATGTGCTTCGTTCTGTCTCCTTTGATATATCCATTTTTTATTTGAGCAATACATGCGGCATTGTCTTCATATAATGATGTTGGTATATTCTTTGTTGAAGGCAACCCACAAGATTCCTGAATATAATGAACCATTGATCTCAGCCATAAACATTCTCGACCTGCTTCATGCAATGCCAAAATTTCAGCATGATTGGAAGAAGTGGTTGCTAGAGTTTGTTTAACAGATCGTCTTGATATTTCAGCGCCACCACAAGTAAATACATATCTACTTTGTGATCTACCTTTGTGTGGATCAGGAAGATAACCGGCATCTGCATAACCTACTATATGTGCATCGGCATCTCTAGAGTAAAATAAGCCCATGTCTATTGTTCCACGAAGATAACGCAAAATATGTTTAACTCCATTCCAGTGTCTTCGTGTTGGTGCAGAGCTATATCTTGCCAACAAATTAACTGAGAAAGCGATATCTGGCCTAGTACAATTTGCAAGATAAATCAAGGCTCCAATTGCACTTAGATAAGGTACTTCAGGACCAAGCAATTCTTCATTTTCCTCCCGAGGACGGAAATGATCTTTCTTTATACCCAAAGATCTAACAACCATGGGACTGCTCAATGGATGAGCTTTGTCCATGTAAAATCTCTTCATTATCTTTTTCGTGTATGCCGATTGATGAATAAAAATTCCAGTTGATAAATGTTTGATCTGCAGGCCGAGACAAAACTTTGTTTTTCCGAGATTTTTCATCTCAGATTCTTTTATGAAATAGTTTGCAGTCTATGTGAGCTCTTCAGGAGTCCCCACAAGATTTAAGTCGTCCAGGTATACCACAATAATGGAAAATCCATTATCAAATCTTTTAATGAAAACACATGGACAAATCGGATTGTTAACAAATCCTTCCTTTACGAGATACTCACTGAGCAGATTATACCACATCCGGCCGGACTGTTTTAATCCGTAGAAGGATCGTTGCAATTTAATTGAATACAATCCATGAGACCTTTGTTTATGAGATCCTTCAGGGATTTTGAATCCCTCAGGGATTTTCATAAATATATATCCCTATCAAGTGATCCATATAAATATACGGTAACCACATCCATGAGACGCGTGTCCAGTCCTTCAGAGACTGCAAAGCTAATCAAATACCGCAACGTGATTACATCAATCACAGGGGAATATGTTTCATCATAATCAATTCCAGGTCCTTGTGAGAATCCTTGTGCAACAAGTCGTGCCTAGTATCTCACAATCTCATTTTTTCATTCCATTTTCATACAAATACCTATTTGTACCCGACCGGTTGCACGTCTTTGGGCGTGCGAACTATCGGTCCAAACACTTTATGATTTTCTAGCGAGTTCAGCTCAGCTTGAATTGCATCTTTCCATTTTGGCCAATCATTTCTATGTCGACATTCATTAACCGATATCGGTTCGGGATCTTTGGGATCCTTATTTATAATATCTAGTGCGACACTATACGCAAAGACATTGTCTACAATCATTTTCTTTCTATCCCAGTTTTCTCGAGTATTTAAATAATTCAAAAAGATCTCTTCAAATATCGCCTCTTCAGGGGCATCAGTTTCATTTGCCTCTTCCGGGGCATTTCTTAATCAAAATTGATCAGCTATTTTTTCTATAGCACTTTGTGTTGAAACAGTTTCCTCTCCAGGAGGAATACATACTTCTGGTATCTTTTTCCTTCGGGGATTATTGTCTTTCGCACTAACCGGGCGTCCACGTTTCATTCGTGGTTTTCCATATTGTCCTGCAGGGACATGTCCTTCAGGGACATCAATCGTGCTGGTGCATTAAATGCCGATATATAAGATTTCGTTTTTTTTTTTTTTTTGTATTAACAAATGCATCGGGCAATTGATTTGCAACATTTTGCAAATGTATAATATTTCTTACTTCTTGCTCACAATTATTTGTACGTGGGTCATAATGAGACAAAGATAGCACATTCCATTTAATTTCACGCCGTTCTTCAGGAACCGACTTCTTATCTCCCCCTAACGGTGGGAAAACTGTCTCATTAAAAATACTATCAGGATATCTTGCTTTAAACATATCACCCATCAGGGGCTCAAGATATCTGATAATAGACGGGGAATCAAAATCAATGTAGATCCCAAGTCGTCTTTGTGGACCCATTTTTGTTCGTTGTGGCGGTGATATTGGAACATAAACCGCATATCCAAAAATTCTCAATGAGAAATATCAGGCTGCTGGCCTGTCACAAGCGGCATCATCAAGACGGATTGTCTTAATCGAATAATCAGGGAATTGTGCCCTTAATTTTATAATTTAAGCAAGAAGCTTGGCAAAAGCCATTGTACGCGTTGATACTAGGCATACATGAGACCATCTCGAAGATGCGTCTATCAGGACCATAAAATAACGAAAAGGTCTGCAAGGTGGATCTACAGACCCACATATATCTCCATGGATTCGTTGTAAAAACATTGGGGATTCAGCACCAATCTTCATAGGAGACGGTCTGATAATTAATTTCCCATGTGAGCATGCCACACACACATTTTCTTGCGGCAAAAGAATTTTCTGGTTCTTTAAAGGATGCCCGCTTGAATTCTTTATTCTTCGATGCATCATAATTGCTCCCAGGTGGCCAAGTCAATCATGCCAAAGCGAGCAAAGTTTTGAATCATTGAACTTCCAGTTCAATACAACATTTGATTCAAAAACTCTTATGGTCGCATAATATAAACCCGATGAGAAAACTAGGAGTTTTTCATTTACATGCTTCTGGCATGATCATGGATGTGATACAAAAGATATTCTATATTCCCCTCATTCATGGTCTCAATATGAAATTCATTCAAACGTATATCTTTGAAACTTAACAAGTTTATTTTGGATTTCGGAGAGTACAACGCCTCTTTTATCAAAATATTTGTACCACCGGGCAACATCATATGGAAGAGCCTTCAATTAATGTTGTAGTACCACAAATTGTAATAACATTAGCCTTTGATAATTTCAAATTCGAGAAATACTTCTTATCTGGAAGAATCGTGTGTGTGGTCCCACTGTCAACCAAACAAATATTTTCATCGTTCATGGCTTTCTTTAAAATGTACTCAAATCTTTGGGTTTGAGTCTTTCACCTAGAATTTCTTTCAAGTCTAAAATTTTTAAAATCTTTGAAGCTTTCTTTCAAGCTTAAAACTTACTAGGCCTTCTTTCATGCCAAAAATGTTCTCAAATCTTCAGGTTTGAGTCTTTTGCCTAGTGGAGGCACACAAGTACTAGGCTTTCTTTCAAGCCGAAAATATACTCAAAACTTCGGGTTTGAGTTTTTGTCTAGAGATTTTTTTTTTTCCAAGTCTAAATATTTTGAAGCTTTCTTTCAAACTTAAACTTCATAGCTTTATTTCAACCTTAAAACTTATTAGGCTTTCTTTCAAGCCGAAAATAATTTGTTCATATTCGAATTTCAAGTTATTTATACTGCAATAAAGTATGCATATTACTTATTTGTTGATTTTAATTCTTCCGGATAGAGGTAATTGCTACTTTCTCCAACTTTTTTCTTCAACTTCTGATGGATGCCGTGTAGCCTACAAATGTTGTAAGGACGATCCGAACAGTCAGAATGAAGAGTCTGGTGTGAGGAACCTTCGACTAAAATTTGAGCCTGATCCAACGGTTAATATAGTCGGAATGATGGAAAAGCCGAAGCTGTTGTTTGAAAATCCGAGAATATGCCTCTCAAAAGTGTTTGCCTATTTTCTCACCTATTTGTGGGATATATTGTGATAACTTGAAATCGAGTTATAGAGCAAACTCGTGCTGATAACGTGTTATAAAACTTAGGATAAAAGTATGAACAAATTGTAGTAAGCAAAGTAATATGTAGAGAAAACTCTTCAATTCTTTTCATTCATTTCATGTTGTAGTTGTTCTTGTACAAATGATGAAATGAACTCACCTATTTATAGAAGTTCAAGACTACACATTGTCTTACAAAGAAAAGTGATGGGTGGCTTTCACTTGCTAATGCTACACTTAATCCTTCATGTCTAGCCACATATCATATGCAATGTCATACTTCTTCTTGTCTTTGAAGTATAAATTGCAATGGCATCCACAACTTATATATATTTCACAACACATTCGAATTTATTTGAATGTACCTCAAGACTTCTCAATACGTTTTCCCTATCTTGTGCTGTCGTTTACTCATTCTTACCTTCTAACATTTGAAAGCCAAAAGAAAAGAAGAACGCTTAGCAGTTAATAAGTAGTAAGACCTTAATTACCCGCCCAAACCGAATTATTATGCATTTGGTTTGTCCCAAATGTTCAATTCGATTTATTTATAAAAAAAAAAACACTCAAAAAACTATTGGGGGTTAGTTGTACAAAATTTTAAAATATTCAAATGTCATTTGTAATTCGAAAAAAAATGTCTAGTTATACTTTTGTACGAAAATTCAAATTTACAGGTTCTTTTAATGAAATTTTCATTAATTCTAATTGTTTTATTTACAGAAAAATCATCTTTATAGTAAAACTATTTTAATCAAATCAAATAAATTTGAAAGTAAAACAATAAGAATAAAAAAATATATTCCAAGACTAAATTTAAATTAAGAAATAATTACCAAGGTAAGGAAGTTCTATGAAAATGTGCTTTGAAATGTTAATAATCAGTAACTTAAATAAATAAAATTTTGTGCAATTAGCCCCCGAATGTTTAGAATTATTACACTAAAACCCAAAATTGCATTTCTATCCTTCGAAATCCAACAAAATACTAACCGGAGGCACTGTCATTTTTTTTATTTATTTTTATATTTTTTATCGAAAACTTGTATCATTCATGGGGTCAGTTCTTTGACCTAATTCGTGTCTTTTAGATAGCCCGACAAGTTAGCTTTGAAGTTCAGAAAATACCTAACGATGGAGATATATATTGGGAATGGTTTAATTTGTAATGTGATAGCTCAATTGCAATTATATTTGACAGCTTTGGATAGCGACTTCATATTTTATGGGTACGTATAAAATGTTATGGTATGTATTAATAACATATTTGTACAATGAATTTAATGCTTTATCCTCCTACAAATGGTTACAACCATCCTATTTGTGTCAGTCATTAACAATTACTCACATTTTTCTTCTTTTGGGGATGTCCTGAAAAATTCTGACCGTTAGGTGGAGGAGAAATTATATAGTACAAATTTTAATGGTTTAATTCCTTTCGGGCGCGTCAAGTACATCAAGTTGGAACCTTTTTCGACAGGGATTTAAACTTGAGTTCGCTATTTGTAGAAACTAGTCTCTTCAATTAGATCATAACATGTTGATATTATATAGTACAATCGCTGCATCACGTCATCAACTAAATTTGGTGTATTCGATTACATGTAATAATTGCATTTATCAGACAAAAATCAAAATCTGAAAATCAACAAAGATAAAGCGGAAGACTTACCTGCAAATTCTATGTTTCCACTTTCCACAAACTTGATTGAAGAAAGGGTGAGGTATTGAGGATTGCTTATCCGTCTTTCGTTTTTCCCAAATCTAATGTTATTAGGGCTAAATTGATTTTTACCGTTGAATAAGATAAACGGTTTTAGTTGTTTGTAGTTGTTTTCACGGTTGTTTTTTTTTTCTTACTTCTTTTAGATAGGTTTATTTTTGTATAAATATAGGGGCTCCTTCCGCTATTTTGTAACAATTCATTCATTCATTCAAATGCAATATTATTTCTGTTTAATCCCACTTTGCATCCTATAAATAGAAGTATTTTCCACTTTGCACCCTACAAATATTATATCAATAGGTGATTGGTTTTCTCTAGCGAAATGGTCTAGTCTTAACTCTGAACAATGTGGCGAACACAAATTTGAATCAGTGTTTTAGAAAAATTCTCACTTAAAGTGTCTATGGGCCTCAAAATTAATTAATTCAAGTCGAAGACATTATATCATTGGGAAAAAAAAGGTTTAATATGTATGTCGCATGATGTTCAATCAAAATTAACGGGCATGTTTGTTTGGTGTTTGGGAAAGTAGTTTGAGGGAGTAATGAAAATTGGTGAAATAATCTGGATCTGCATAATGTTGTTTGTTTAAGTTTTGAGAGAGTGGTTTGAGAAATAAAGTAGGTGTAGGTTTGTTTAGAAGAGTTAGGTTGTGCGTGTAAGTGTATAAAACTTTATGTAAAATCATGTTTGTTATGTGAGATAAATTGTGTGAGAGATGAGTTACTTTATGTCAAATCCGAGTAGAGTTTGTATAAGAGGCCGTTTGGCCTCACGTTGCAACAGTAAAAATCAACGTTTTGGAGCCCAAACGTGAATTGAGACTGTTTGGCAGAAAAAGAAATCACAGCCACGTTTTCTCTATATGGTATGAAACTCACGGTACAAAAAAGTAACAAATTAGTTACTTTTTCCAACGTGACTTTGATATATGTGGAAAATGTCTAATTTGCCCATAGTATTATTATAATCATTTCTTTTTCATCAGCTGTATCTATCTCAATTTCAATGACAAAAAGTTAGGCATATATTTTTCTTTTATAGTTCTTGAAATATTATGGTTGTTATGTTTTTTTTACTATTTTATTCTGTTTTTTAATCATGGTCCTAAGTTACTTGAAAATAAAATGAAAATTTGAATTAATTAACTTTTTTTAATAATTTTAATATTTTTTTATAAATAATTATTATATTATGTGGTTGTTAAAGAATAATATCGAATAAACGGATATTATTCCTTCTTTTTGGAGGAACGGATATGATTTCCTAGCATACAAATAATGTTAGTTATTAGTTATGACAGATAAAAAAATAAGGTTAATTATGTAAATTATAAAAAAAACTACATTTTCATTATAGATTTTGAATAATTGAAACCAAACGCTAAATCAATTATAATGAAAGTAATTCTCTTAAAAGCAATTGTATATAATCAATTAATTTAAAAGCAATTATGCAATCGCTAGGCCAAACTAGCCCTAAGTTTTGTTATAGATTAGAAAATTATTGTTTGTTTTGCTTTTGAGAGAGTAGTTTGAGAAAATTGAGAAATGAAAAATTTAATATTTCATAAAGTAGAAAACATGTTTGTTTGGCATTTTCCAAACATAAATTTTTTTAGGAAACACCAAACAAACATGCCCAATAATTTTATTGATTCATATATAGTATGAGTTTTATCTAAATATCTTGTAATGGTCTTTTTTAATCTTCTTAAGGAAATCTTGTAATGATGTGAGTATGATCAAATTTAATAACATTGAGAATTATCAAAAAAAAAAAATTTAATAACATTGTTAGATAAAATATATGAAAATGACTATAAATATGCTCAAATCTATTGTAAATTAGACGAGTCAAGTGGTGCGATGTGACCACATTGAAGATTTAGAAAATTCCTACTCACATGATCTTGGAATTTTTGCTAGATTTGTTCTAGGTTAAAAATTCCCCCAAATCCACGTTTGAGCAAGGCCACTTCAGTCCTCTCTCAAATTAAGTTCCATTTATATGCTTTATGACATAATTGTTTTAGAAAAGTAAACCATGTTTTCAAAGGCTTCAACTTACACGAATTATCTATAAGTTATGGGTTTTTGGCATTTTGCATCATGAAATTATAGAGTTTTGGTTTTTTATATTCTGACTTAAAGAGTTTTGGCATTTTACACCCTGAAAATATAATTTATTTGGCACTTTGCACCCTAGTGTATGTTTTAGTGAGAAAATTCATTGATAGAAGGGTAAAATACTTATTTTGAATTTTATTTTTCACTTTGCACCTTGGCAATATAGATTTTGCACCCTTAAAATATAGAAGCACCCTAAATTATATAATATTAGCATTTTTCACCCCGATTTAAATTTTTTGGCACTCTGCAACCTAAAAATATAATTTGTATGACCTTTTGCACCCTAATGTATTTTTCTTAAAAAAAAAACTCATGAATGTCAGCGATGTGGAGATAAAATGGTCATTTCTATGAACAACAATCATAAACTTGTGATTCTAAATGTATTTTACTTTATAATAACTTATTTTAACATTTTCTCCTTGTAAAATTTAGATTAAAAAAAAACATTGTCTTTATTTTATTTTCAAGTATCCTCAAGATTATTTACTTTATATCTAAAATATACGTTTACATATCTAACATATAATTATATTACATATTATTTACATAATTTAGATTATCATATTAAGTCGGGGTTGAAAATGCCATAAATTATATTTTTTGGGTGCAAAGTGCCAGTATTCTATATTTTAGAATGCAAAGTGTCAAAATATATGCTTTTAGGGTTTTAAGTGCTAAAAATATTCGAAAATAACTATTATACTCTTCAATCAATTAATTTTTTCTTCAAAACACACACTAGGGTGCAAAGTAGTTAGCAGTTCCAGCTCCGTATCAAGGTCACGAAATTTTGTGAACAATGCAGAGTCAGAAAAAAATCATTGGATTTTTCAAAACTCCATGGACATGCAGGATCTTTCAGAAAACGGATTCTCTTTTTTATAACATAAATATTGTTAGGAGCCCTTATGGTATGAAAAAATTTTGTGTGCCAACTAAATTGTATTTTCAGCATGCAAAGTGCCAAAACTATTAAGTTAGAGTGCAAAGTGTCAAAACTCTATAATTTCAGGGTGCAAAGTGTCAAAAGCCCATAAATTATAGTATGACATTTTATTTCATGAACTTTATTGAGCTCACCCTCAATTTCAACATTTCTTTCTCTTTTTGCATAAAAGACAAATACTTCAATTTGGGGATTTTATTCCTTTTATATGTATATTCTGTTTCTTTTTCCTTCTTTGTTTTCTTTAGTTAACGTTAAGTTTTAGTGCCTCACCTTTGTATATATATGGGGTTTGAATCCTACTTTTAATACACACAAAACACAATTATTTTTCATTTTGCTTTTGATATTTCTTCTGTTTTTGTCTAAGATCAAAATCCCATTAATGGAGATTACGAATCTGACTAAGTACATATTATAATAAACTTATAACTACATAAACACTAAATATTAAACATTATTCATTTATTTTTCAGAAGGAAGAAATTCGTAAGAAAGAGTTAAATCCAATATCTTATCTAATTAGAGCATCAAAACATCCAAAACTAAAAGGCAATGTCTTGTGTAATAATAAAGAAATTCATTTGTATTAAATACGAGACTGGAGTTCAAAGAAAATAATATGAGAGTGCAATTATGCCATATACGTATCTAATTGCAACATGGAGTTTAGAACAAGAGATGACTGATGATATAGGCAGGAATGCATTAAAGTTTCGTTTTCGATGTATATTTCGGTCAAATGAATATAGAAAACTTTTTGAAAAAACTAGAAAAAAATTATGGAAAAGATTATTTAATTAAAAAAAAAAAGAAAGTTTCAAGGCAAATATAGAATTTTATTTTCGTTTCGATTGATTCAAAACATAATTTTTCGATGTTTGTGACGAAAAAAATAAAAATTTGATCCATGGATGGGAGACGAAGATATTAAGAGAGTTAATTATCAGAGAGGAATTCGTATATAAATTTATTGCCTATTGGCTACATTTATGTGATTGGATAATTTTAATCTATCATATAGTAAATATATTACACTTAGTCTCGTAAATAAAAGAATTTGGTTAGGATAAGAACTACTAATTATTAGTGTAATTATTTTTTTTTAAATTAGTGAACATTCATGCGTACAGCTTAGCTAGTTCACCTCATTTATTTTATAGTTCACCTCATAAAAGAAATTGGGCCTTTATTTTCATCCTTGGACTAACAAATAGGGCACTAGAATTATATGTTAGTGAGCCCATTTCATTAACGAGCCATTCTAGAAATTGGGCCTCTAATATCATCCTTCCTTTTAGAGTTTCTTCTCGGCAAAGTAGCAAAATATCGTTTCAAATTAATTATTGATTTTGGATTTTCGTCCCAAACTATTTAACTTGACGAATTTTATCTCGTAATTTAATATTTTTTTAGAATATCATCCCTCCGTTAATTATAAGACGAAAATTGCGCATTTGCCGTTAAATTATCACATGGCTGCTTACGTGTCATGACGTTGTAAATTTTAACATGAATAATTATATAATATTGCAGAATTCTTTCCAAACTAATTACAATATTGAACCGTCATTTCCATTAAATTAGAAATTTAATGTTGGGACTAAATTCATACGAAATGATAAATTATGGGACGAAATTCGGCGAGTTGATATAATTTGAGACGAAAATCATAATTAGTAATTAGTTTGGCATGATATTTCAAACAAATATTAAATTGCGGGACGAAATTCGATGAGACAATATAATTTGAGACGAAAATTCAAAATCACTAATTAGTTTAAAACGTTTTCTGCAATTTTACCTTTTTTTTTCCATAGAAGTCATTTTCTATGTAACAAAGAATTATCAAATTAAAATTTCAAAATTCTGTTAAAGAGATGACATTTGAATACAAATGAAGTAGACCAAAAACGCAATGTTTTAAAAATCGGACTAGACATCGAACCGATAGTCTTATTAGTTACTGGTTAGATCGGTTTAATCGTTTTAACCACTGGTCCAACCGGTGTGACGTCATTACAATATAATATTTTAATTTTAATTTTAATTTTAATATATATAATCAACTATTTAAAAAAAAATTATTCATTTTTTCAAGTTTATTTCCATAAACTAAATGTTTATCTCATGATCAATTATTTTTCCTACAAAATTTGAATTAAGAATGAATGATAGCAACAAAATTACAAGTATGATAATATGATATCGACGCAATAATTCAAATTATAATAAACATCATATCAAAAACAATAATTTTATTACTAATCACCTATGAAAAAGAGAAGTTATTGATGAATTTTGTCATTGAATTATATAAAAAAAAATACTTGAAGTTTGTGAATAAAATGACTTTTCTAATAAATTTGATACTCAAATATATTTATATAACTTATTATATATAAGATTTTTTTTGTTTCTTCTCGATTTTGTTTAATTCAAAGTGAAAAATAGAAGAAGACATGTGAGAGTATTGTTGAAGTTTAAAGGTCGTGGAACAGAAATAAAAATCCGTAGCGTAAACTTTTTATTTTTATAAGTGAACTAGTGGTTCAATGGTTCACTATTGATTTTACTGATTTTTGATCGATTTTTTTCGGTTCAAACTGGTCAGGAACATAGCTGATTTTGGAGAATTAACCGGACCGGATTGACAACTGGTTACTGGTTAAACCGGCCAGTCCGGTCCGATTTTTAAAACACTGCAAAAACGTCGACTTAAATTTGTTTAACGTTCTCAAAATTATTTATCTTTTTGAAAAAAAAACATACAAAAACTTTCCTTTAATTTGACATAATCTATCTTTTACATAACTCTCATAAAACAAACATGCTTTGACATAAGGTATTACACATCTTACACCTAGTACTTAAACTATTCTAAATAAACTACATTCACCTTATTTCTCAAACTCCAAAATCCAAACAAATAACATTATGCAAATTGAGATTACTTCACAAACTACTCTCCCAAATGACAAATAAATATGCCTGATGTGTTTCACCAAAAGATTATAACCCATATATTGAGTTCAATAAACTAAAAGATTAATTTTGAATAAAATTATGATCGAATAGAGTAAATAGCAATTTACTCCCGTAATATTCATAATGTTCAATTTACCTTTTTGTGATTCGGAAATGAGCACTTTACTCCTATGTAATCTTATAAAAACATGACATCGCGTCCCCATCATTTTTTATGTATTAGTTACCCTTGGGTTATGATAATATGACAATTTACCCCCCCCCCCCCCCCCCCCCCCCCCCGTATTATAATAAATGTGACAATTTATTTCCTTATGTCACAAAACACTTTTCAAGCCCTCTATTAATTTCGACAAATGAGTTACATTATCCAAATGAAGGGAGTAAATTGCTTTAATTTTTTTACCGGAAGATAAAATGCTCTTTTTAAATCACATAGGATAAACAGAACATTATACATTTCATAAGAAGAAGTAAACTGTCATTAACTCTGACCAAATATGTCAAGTCCAATGAATGAAAATCATTTTGTCACTTAAAAGTTAATTAACTAAATATGCAATTATTATCATACTATAATAAATAAATAAGTCACAAGGGACGGGAAAGCAAACAAACATTAATCAGTTTTCTAACAACACAAGGCATTCTAGTTTTGTAGTTTCATAATAGGTAACTAGGTAAGACTAAACTGCATTTGCATCTGCATCATCACCAGACAATAATAATACCAATGTATTACCGTTAAAGAGTAACTAAATACTAATCATTTTACCAAATGGGATTTACTTTGGCATAGCAGAAAACATCAAAAGATGCATCCCACTACTCTAACTCAGTAAATTCTCAGTCAAATTAACCAGGAAATGTAATCTTGTCACATTTGCTTCAGTTCTTTCAGTTTAGGAAATCTTCCTCAACTATTAACATGAACAATAAGTCAAGTGATTCATGTGCCGCAACTTCTACAAAGGATGCCATCAAGTCTTCTTCGTCATGGCTAGCTATACATATCTGCAAAGCATTGACACGAAACCATCGAGTAAGAAATGAAATTTGAAACAAGTAACATGAAATAGATATAAACAACCAGATATGTTCGTGACAGAATGCATTTGAGTTCCCTCAAGTATCTAATGTTAAATTAAAAACAAATGGAGAGGTGAAACAACTTTGGGGAGGGGATGATGGAAACATAACTAAAAACAATATTTTTTCAAGAAGCTCAAAGCTTAAGCTGAGACCAAAGATTGCACTAAGGTTAAACCCAAAATTTAGTAAACTGTTTGTGGTCCATGCAAGTTGATGTACCAGCGGATGCTAAAATATTTAACCCTAAAGTACAGAAGGTATATGACTAGCCCAAGTGAAAGCAAAATATAGTGTAATCTCAGTTTACCTTCATTATGAGCAGCAACATGAGGCCTTATTTCGTTTGAAGTAAAATGAGATGTATCAGGTCATTTCAGTGCCATTATTGTGTTTTTGTATTGGCCCATGTTCATATTTGAAATGAAATGAAACTTATTTGTATTTGTCTCTCTCTGAATTTCCAAGAAAGTTTTCAGAAAATATAAATGGACAGTTTGGGTCTGAAATCCGCAGCAGTCTCCTACTACTACTACAAAATTACAAAAGCTAAAACAGCTAGAGGAAATTTCTACACTAAGGGAGAAGTGAAACCTCAGATCAAGAATGAAAGACCTAAAAAGAAACAAAATTTTATCTTTGAAAATGAAAACGGTAAACAATCAGGACATCTTTAGCTCATGAAGAGTAACCAATGAAGTGAACGCTAAAGCTAAGTGCAGCTGAAAATCCCCCCAAATTCTCAGCAGTATACACTAGACTAATTCTACTGAGATGAAGCCGAAAGCTTTCTCAGCAGTAGTTACTCAAATTAACATCAACAGCCTCTAGAGAAAATGAACAAGGCTATGGACCACCTCCAATTACATTCAACCAGATAATATTATTACTAATTATTATTGTAAGTCAGTGGCATTGTCATGGCATACAACTAAGAAGAACATGTGATTACAAAAATTAACAGAAGAAACAAAAACAAATCCTAAACCCTTACAAGACCCCGACATTTCAGGATGCCTTATGCAACAACACTCAAACAAACAGGAAATAACAATGAGACTTAAATCTCATTCCTATGAACCAGCAAAATATTTTATCCTCTAATCCATAAGAACAACACACACACACACTCACACATGTATCGCAAACAAACTCAAATCAGCAAACAAGTTCGAGAAAATAGAAATACCGAGGTCACGTTTAGCAAATTAATTTTCCAAACAGATAAATAACAAGTGAAGCTACTATGTCCATTCATGAATTAATTAAGTAAAGAAAAGATTTGAGAGTGAATACCATCGGAAGATCCAGATCGTTTTGCTTGCTTAATCTTCTCTAACTGGAGCTGGGTATCCATAAACAACTGCATCCTCTGAACCTCCAAATCTTTAGCAAACTGCATCCTCTGCTTCTCCAACTCAACCATTTGCCTCTGCTTCATACTCTCTACCTTCTCATATATCTCCCCAAACCTCTCTATGGCCTTAGCCAATCTCTTCATCCCCTCTTCCCCTTCCTCTACTTCTTCCTCTTCATCATCCACTTCCACACCCCTAACATTATCCTCGGCCGCTTCCTCCCCCTCCGTCTCTCCATCATCTTCATCCTCAGCAGCCGCAGCAGCAGCCGCCATCGCCGAATAATTCCTCCTAAAATACGACTCATCCACCGCCGAAGGCGGCGGCAGCGTCGGCGTCGGCATCGGCGTCGGAAACGGACGCTTCTGCGGCAAATTAACAGGCGTAATCATCGCGGAAGGAAGCGAAAGCGGCTTACGGTATGCTAACGGCAGAGCCAACGGAGGCGGCGGCGAAGGCAGAGACATCATCGGCAGCGGCGAGTGTTTGTTCTGTTGCTTGCTGAAATTAGATCCGATTAAAAGTTCCAATCGAGAGAAGAACGGCCACGACGATGAAGTTAGGGTTCCGTTAGATTCCAAGATCTTCGTCTTCTCAATCTTATACTTCTTCTTCAGAGTATCGATCCGGTTTTTACACTGAACATCGGTGCGACGAGTCTTCTTCGTATGTCCGTGAAGTGCGTTGACGGCGTCAGCCACCTCCTGCCAATCTTTCTGACGGAGATTACCACGGTTCAGCTCCAAGTAACGGCGTCCCCAGGCGTCGACGAGCGTCGACGTCGCTTCCTCCGTCCAGCAATCCTCACGGAACGGAACTTGTCGAGACGACGGCGGTTGCGGAGTCGACGATTCTGTAAAATCAGCCATTGATGAAAACGATTAGATTTTTCTTAAAGTGAATGAGAATGATAAAATAACGACGGAGAAAAGGCGATAGAAAATTGGGAGTAATAATAAAAAGGTAGGGGGAAGAGGATAGGGCTGACTGGAGAGAGGGTATCGCCGGGGGAGAGCGCGTGGGGACGACGGCCACGCGATTTTCACGCGATTTCGGCAGCAATGTTGTCATTGGTAACTGCGTTACGTTACGTCGTGATTTTTCGTTTGGTCACTGATTTGATTTTTGCGGTAAGATTTAATTTTGTACTTTTTTTTTTTTTTAATAATTTGTGATTTGGGCTTATGATAAATTGAACGGAACGGGGGCACGGGCCGATGACGAGATTGGGGAGGGTAGAAATTGTCCGGTTTCGCTATGTCAGGTCATCAGATTGCCGTGCAACTGATTAATTACGGTTTTACCCTTAGGCAAATTAAAGTCGTTTGTGGGTTGACCGGGATGTCCTAATTTCGCAAGGGAAAATAAAGGGGTTATTTGCACTATCACCTCCTGAACTATTGTTATTTGGCAATTACGCTAATTGCTTGGTGGCTTGGTTTCAATTAAGAATATTAACTTTGAGACATTAGATTTTTTTTTTTTTGTTTTTTTGTTTTTTTATCATTTATACTACATTTTTACCTACAAACAATCAAACACAAAATAGAAACATGTTTCTTTCAAACTTCTAACCCGGTGCCTTCGAAACATGATCTCGTGTCGTAAGGTTTTGGGTTAAGTCCTGCAACTAATGCAACCCTCGTGTTTAGTTGCCGTTGTTGAGTTTGGAAAATGGTATTGAATTATAATATACACGTATTGGATGTAAAACCTTCTTGATGGGTAAAAAGTATAAAATGCACATGTATTTTGGGAAAATTGAACAAAATCACTCTATTAATTTTATTGCATAAAATTCTCTTGTATTTTTCAAAATGTGGCATACTACCCCTTGTACCATTAGTTACCTAACACTTTTACTAAAATAAATTGAAATTTCTCTTTTACCCTTAATATATAGAAAGATTAATAAAGGCGTAAAAAATATAAAATCCTCATTCATTTTACAAAATGTAGCGAAATCTCTTTTCCGTCCAAAATAGTGAGAAAGTTTACGGACGTGTCTCTCACGCGCATATGATGCGACTAACATTAAAATTGACCTTATTTATTACACGAATAAAGAGATTTCGTGGAAAATTTTGTAAATCACAATGGAAATTCATGAAATATTATCAATACCAGAGGATGGAAAAGGAGTTGTGAAAGTTTTTCAAAATACAAGTGAATTTAATGTTTTTTACGCTTTGATTAATTTCTATATATATCATAAGCAAAAGAAATTTCAAAATTATTGCAAATGTGCAATATTTTATAAAACAAAAGGTTATTTTATGCAATAAATTAATATATGAGTTTTTGTGTTCGTCGTCTAAAACACATGTGAATTTTATGTTTTTTACCTATCAAGAAAGCTTTATATATCCAGAATGTCAAGGTATATTTTAATTTATTTGATGATTTTGGCTACAATTTTCTACGTAGAAATTTCAACTATCATTGTCTGAATTTTTGAATTAGAAGCATGAGAGGAACAAGTTTTTTTGTTTTGTAACCAAAGTTGCAATATAATTAATGCAATATCTAATGCTCCAATTAAAGTTCATATTCTTTAATTAAAACCAATCCAACTAGCCATTACGGGATGGTAATTTGGACATTTAATTATTTTTTCATGGTGAAATGGATGGAAGGTTAACATAAGGGGTGCGACCGGCAAAATACAAAAGATTTTGAGGGTAACTGTAAAATATCAATAGGCTCAAGGGGTGTATATAAGTACAAATAACCCGAAAATAAAGTTCTTAATTAATTGTTTTTAGATATTTGGTTATCAGGAAAATTTGGAATAAAATTATTTTATAAATATTCTTAATTAATTAGGAATATTTTCAGAATTATAAATGATAAAAGAAATTGTTTGCAAAATCAGTATTATCATTTAAAGCACAAAGTGGGTTTTTTTTTATATAGTATATAAAAGTGAGTTTACGGAATCAAATACAAACAAACAATAATGTAAGAAATGAATTAAAATAACTTAAAATAAAAATAAATTATAAAAATCACTACTATAATATATACACACGCACGTTTGCATTATGATTTAAATTTAGGGTTAAATATAATATATCATCCTAAAGCATGAGGTGTACAAATGACCCCTTAAGTATCAGTCGAAATACTCACACCCTCCATATCTTGTTATAGTCAAAGTTAAACTTTTTCTATTCAAATTACCCTTCCCTTTATACCCAATTAAACTTAATCTCAACAATTTTATACCCAAATGTAATATTCTTTGTGAATTTTTTTCTTTTTTCTTGTAATAAAAAGTTATCAATAGTTGAAATAATAATAGGAGCTTTTTTTTTTTTTTTTTTGCAAGAAAGAAAAAATTCATCAAGAAGAATAAGAATGTAAAATATGAGCTTAAGAACAAATTTGATTTGAGGTTAAAACTAACAATACTTTGCATATAAAAGGAAGGATGATTTGGGAAGAAAAATTGTAACTTTGACTATAACAAGGAATGGAGGGGATAAGTGTTATAGTTTAGGGGATAATTGGTACACCCTCTATTATGTAGGGGGCAAATTGCATTTAACACTTAAATTTCTAACTTTTTTTGGGGGTTGGGGGGGATTATGTAAAATTTAATTGGTGGTGTCTTTTGTTATTTGTGTATTTCTAGTTTCTAATAGGATAATAATTACATTTTATTTTCTGTTAAAATATTGTATGAACATTTTTTTTTTCACCTTATCAACTTTGTTATAAATTAATTTGAACTTATTGTTTATTTTCAATCACCGAATCTACATCAATTTTGAAATATTTAAGATGTAGAGTTGAGTTATATGTATTATTGAATTACACATATGCACTAATATAAATAAAATAATTATGGTAAAGACAAAAATAAATTCTGCTCTCTCTGTTTCAAATTATTTGTTATTTCACATGTTTTCGCACATATTAATATACCCACTAAATAGCCTCGGTTTTAGGAAAAAAATAAATCATATACCTAAAATACTCTTATTATTTATTTATCTCACTATTAGCTATTTACACGTTATTTAAGTTTTACACTATATCTCTTACTTTTTCTCTTATAATATATACATAAAATACGTAATTAATAGTACCTTGAAATCATAAAATGACAAATAATTCAGAACAAATTTTTTTCTTCTAAAATGACAAATAATTTGGAACAGAGGGAGTATCAATATATCTTAAAAAACCTCTAGGATTTCCCTACAAATTGATAAGACATAAAAAACTACATTTTTCTCACTTCCTTTCACTTTCATGTCAATCTGTTTGTTTGAACCAATTAAAACATAGCACTCTCAACTGAATAAATTACATTGATAAGATGAACGAATCTGCTACAAAAAATTTAAGAGGGACGAAAGTGCAAAATTTGGCCCATAAGAAGGACCAAATATGCTATTCACTCAAATATAAACTAGTTGTTGGAGTCATGGATTAAATTTTCCATCTTTTTCGTCGAAAACATCGAAAAATTTCTGTTTTTGAATCAATCGAAACAAAAATAAGATGTATTTTCGAAACTCAATATTTGTCATGAACCTTTCTTTTTTTCTTAATTTAGTAACTTTTTTCATAATTTTTCCGGAATGTTTCCGGAAAATTTTCGAAAAGTTTCTTATATTAAGCTGACCGAAACATATAACGAAAACGAAACTTTAATCCATGGTTGGAGTGTAGAGTAAAAAGTGGAAATATATAACACTATTCACCCTCAAATTTTAAGATAACCGGTCTGAATTTAAGAGTTCTGTTAGAGATGGTCTAACATGATATTAGTTTTTTCTAAAATTATAATTTTATTTAAAGTAATGATTTGATACCACCAATTCTTTACCACTAATTTTGAGAAAATAAATAAGAAGATGCCTAAAAATTCTACTTTTCAATTCTTACCTAAAACTTTATTTCAAAACTCATGGGAACAAAATAAAAGAGAAGAAAGGAGAAATAAATAGAGCAATAAGTAATATGGACTATAGATCTGTCAACATTAAACTCTAAAACCTCTGAGCCCATCGAGTCTTGCCGAATTTCATATCCAACATTTCCCTTGTAATGCGTTGATTTTGTTGCTATTCAACTAGAGTTCCATTCAAAATGAGATCTATATATATAACTAATTTCATAGGCAAAGATGAAGTACCCATTTGGTTAGGTTTTGGTTTCACTTGATTTTTGTTTGGAAAAATTGGTTTGCATAGTTTTACTTAAATATTTGGAAATCCCGTTTGAATGTTGAATATTTTATTTTTAAAAAATTGTAACCGTATTAAGTTTAAATATTGGGGTTCGAGAGATAAATGAGGTGATAGATGTCGAATCAATTTTTTTTTTTATAGAGAAAAATAGGTTGTATATGTCAAATCATTATCCTTTATAAGTATGAGATTAGTTATGCTAAATTGAATATATAAGTTGAAGTCTGGGTTTCGCAAAACATATAATCAGATTTTATTTAGAATGATTTTGAGTTAGTTTCGCAAAATTGCAGGACCGAACCAAAACCTAAATAAATTGGACCTAAATGACCATGATCTTCCAACGGTGAATAGAGAACAGTAGCTAGGAAATGAGAGCTCAAATTTATATTTATCCATCACTTTTATTGCAAGAGCGTTGTATGGATTAAAATTTCAGAATATATATATATATATATATATATATATATATATATATATATATATATATATATAAACTCGAAAAAAAAAATTATTGTAAGTTAATTAAAACTAAAATATAGAGTAGTTTTTACTTAAGCAAGTATTTAAAGGACCGAAAAGCGTAGTGATGAATTGAATAATCAAAGTTCATGATTAATTTTTTCCTCATTCATTATTAAATTTTCTTAAAACAGTCGAGCCATAAAAGTTTTGCCAGAATTAAATTGATCAGGAGTTAATTAGTCGAAAACTTGAAATTAACAGAATTTTTTTATATTCATCTATTGATTTAGGTCTTGCTATTTAGAATTTTCGAAAAGATTTGTCAAACAAGATTTATTGTAAATATCAGCTGTTGCGTATGTTTGTACCCAATAAATTACCCTTGATTTGTAGAGGAATAACGGCTCGATAGTGGGCCACTAAGTAATAATGGACCGAAAATAACGAGGCCAACAAGACATAACGTGTCGGGTCAGTCTAGGCCCAAATGGCTAATCCAGCCAAAATCAAACTGGTCAATGGATCACATGATCGATCCACTTTGGTCTGGAAACGGGTCCTACCTAAATTAAGCGGGTCACAGACCCAATTCGAAATATGGCCAAATTTTTTGCTAAGATTTAATTATGGTCAAGTATAAATTAATTAATAAGATAAATTAATTAATTTATGGACCAAAGTTGATTAATTAATAAAGTCAAACGATAATATAAAAATAAGTAGGCTCAGTGAGCCCAAGAGATTATTTTGGCCACGATAGGTTAGTGAAGTTAATTAATTAAGGATCGACCCATATAGTAATCAAGGCCAAGTAATTAATTGGATAATTAATTACGATTAGGGAATACAGATTAATGGCTTAAGATTGCCGAACGGGCCAGAAGCAAGGCGGGCCCAATTAACTGAAAGAGTTATTTCGACCTGGTTAATTAATTAATTAATCCGAGCCAATTAATAGATAAAAGGCCCAAGTGCAATTAAAGGCCCAATTATTGGTATTGATCCAGTAGCAAAAAGGACTACTTAATTAAATATCAAAAGATAATTTATTAAAGTATAAGTGCAAAAGCCACGTGAGAAGTTGGCTTTTATGTAACCACTTAATTGTCTCCTAGTTGGTTAAAAACACTAAGGAAATCAAAATTGAACAAGATTCAAATCAAACTGCCACATTCTCTGAAAATTAAACGTGAAGCAAGAGAAATAGGGGAGAAAGTGGAGAACGAGGAAGATAGTGGAGGATGTTGGACCAGACGATCAATTTCAACAAGCAGCTATAAATACAAGGAGGCTGCCATACGCGCAGAAGACACACAATTTACTCAACAAAAATATTCAGTCTTCACTGAATCAGGCTCAACGCCTCTCTTAGGAGTCCAGCTTACGCTGCTTCTACCGTCAACCAGCGCCACCAATTCCTTGACATCAATCGCCAATCCTCAACCACCAGCAAGTCATGACCGCTTGAAACCAGCACCACCGCCTCTCAAAGCAAGCCGCAAAGCTGTTTCCATTGTCGGCAAAGCTGCCTCGAGCGAAGCCATTTGATTTCAAGCAAAATAGTACGCTGCAACATCATGTAAGTGCCTACGTAATTACATGGCAACCTTATCAAGTAGCGATCTGCTTGATGAGCTCGTTATCAGGTAGCCATCTGCCTGATAGCAATCGGTTGAGTAGCCATCTGCTCAATTGATGCCCTTTCCAGTAGCCACCTGCTGGTTAGGAGCCCGATTGGTAGTTATCTGCCAAGGTTGGACGATCCATTGATGGTGGATTATATGTCGTCAATGTTACTTCATCATCAACTAAATTGCACAAATTCATACATCGACTCATTGGTGAGTTTACCTGCCAATCAAGGAGGCATTTTCAAGGAATAAAAAGAGACATCAACTCGTTTGGCAATTACATGCCAATAATGGAGGCTTTTTACTGTTTACATACTTTTGAATATTTGTTAATCGGGGAATTCATTGTAGGCTAAAGTTCATGTATCATTCTTACAGTTAATAATATATTGAAGTACTTGGCCCATATCTCTTGATTTTATTAAAGTATGTTTCACAAGTATTTTCCATTAATACGTGATAAGTGTGTTAAGATTTTAAAGTAAAATCATGTCATGATCTGATATGTTCAATAAGCCATCAATTGGCTACGAGACTTTGGCACTTCATAAAGATTATCATAAATTGTTTAAGTCATGCGGTCAGGCAGGCATGGAAAAGAATTAGGGGTAGTGTTTGTCTACTCCGCCACGATCAATTGATTAGAAGTCAGCCTTATCAGGACATTTTACATTTACACTAATATGTCCATTTTAAATTGTTATGTTTGCACGCACAAATATTGGCACGCCCACACTTATTTTATACCGCATCGAGTCATTTGCACCTCGAGGCAAGCCAGACTAAATTCTACGCAAACAACGTACAATGCTCTATCTTGACATGTGAACTTTGAGCATAATGTAATTTGCGCTTCCAAAGAGATTAAATCCTCGGGGAAAAAAAAAACTAGCCTCTTATAGTTTAAAAAATTAATATTCTACAAGCAACTGACCTCCTTCAGTCTGAGAATATAGCTCAGTTGCTGAAATTGAGAGTCGACATATTTTTTCAAGTTTAAAATTATGAGAGAGGTGATGTGAAATTTTTATAAGATTATAAGAAGATAAAATTCTCTTTTTCAAATCACATGAAAGTAAATTGAACATAATGCAAATCACAAGGGGATAAATTGCCATTAACTCCTGTTTCTAGTATACGATTCTATCTCTTTTTCCCTATTTTTTAATCTCCTAGGCTCTGATGAACTCTGTAGTCATACAAAAGGAGAATCGATATTAAGAATGCGTATGAAAAATATTTTTATAACATAGGGAATAAAGTATAACATTTATCATAAAATAGGAGATAAACTACCATATTTATCATAACATATGAAGGTAAAATGCCACACATATAAAAAGAGTAGTACGTTTAATAATTCATAATATTTTAAGTTTAAAAATATCATTGAGGTAGTATAAAGGGGTTTTCTATTTAAAATTAAAGGAGGGTAAATTAAATATTATGCATATCATAGGAGGTAAATTGCAATTAATTATCGAAAAAATTAACAAGATGCTTAAAGAACTAATTGTCTGGAATTATGCTTTGCTTATGGTACTTGGACGAATTTATTTTAGTCTCTGCAATTCTTACTATTATTTCAAGGGTGTGTTTTAGTCAACATAATCAATTTTGACTCAAATACTAATTATTTTTATTTAGTAAATATTCACATTTGAAAATGAAAACTAACTCCACCTCCACGTGTGATACTCTATCCCACGTTTCCTAATTTCAAATTCAAAACCCTCAATTTTATCTATTTTCCAGATAAACGTACCTATTTCCTCGCTCAACTCATAATCTATCCCACCTTTTCTCTTTTCTACTGACACATCCCACGGTTTTCTTTTATTAACAATCTTAAATGCATTTCTTTCATTTGCATTACAACTCTTCTCTGATAATTGATCTCTACTACATATTGTGAAGTAATAGATAAGGGATAACATGGATCAGAAGAATGGTGGTTACGACGAAGAGTATTATCAACAAAGGTAACTATTCATTGTCTCCACTATTTTTGTAATTTCACATTTTTTTACTTCCTTATATAACACTCTTCCATTTCCTCAATCACTGAACAACTTTGGATATTCTTACTGTGTCATGTTTATAAATGTGACATGTTATGTTTAATTGCAGATCAGAATTTACTGCCAGTTATTTTTCTTTTATTTAGCAGCTATATTAATGTGGCGGGCAACAAACTAAGTTATGTATCTATGATATATGTATTCTGTTTAACGAATGAAGAATCTGATGAATTGATGAGTTTTATAGATGACCTAATTAACAAGGTGCATGCTATGATGAAGAAAAGAATGGAACTTGGAAAATCCTCCTCAAGCTAGCTCAAAATCAATGTTGATGCAACTTTTGATGAGGGGAACTAATGTGGCAAGTACCAGAAATTATGCTTTCTTAGAACCCGCAACAATGAAATTTCATACTTGCAGAAACTGCCACCATGCTGAAAGAATTCCACTGCTTGAGAAAGGGGAAACAAATACATATATACAAAATGCCCTTTTGATTGTGAACAGTGAGCTGGCCATCAAATCCTATAATGCTACAACAGATTGTATCTCAATGACAGCCTTAAAGTTTTGTTAAGTGGTTCAAATACAAAGATGCAAGAACCTATGCACCAGATCTACAACATTAAGCCTTATGTCTCATACAAGTACCTCAACCTTGATTATGAACTCATTATGATTTGCTAGATCTATTACTGATTTGAGACTTTTGGGATTTTTTAGTAATTATAACTTCAATCATTTTGTAATTATTAGGCCTCGAAATTAGATCAACATCTGATTTTGATGTTATTTTCTAAGTTGCTGTATTTTAGTTGATTTTGTCTAAAGTATAAGTTTTGGGAAAAAGAAAAGTATATTCAATCACAAACAAAAAGATTGTTGTTTTACATGATTATGCACAAAGTTGGTTCAATATTATTGTTGCTGGCAGTTTGAAGAAATATTACTGTTGTTGGGCAAACAAAAAAGAAGCAGTATATGTGTATTTTGGCTTCAAGATGCATGTCATTTTAAGAAGTTAACCGAGCTCCAAGTTAGTACAATCACATATACACATCATTGTGTTTTTTTTTTTTTTTTTTTTTTAATACAGGTTTAGTTTTTATTGAAGGAAGCTCCAGCTTCAGTGATTTCCTGCAAATCAAACCAATTGGAGTTAGAGATTTCAGGAATTAAAGAAGAAGAAGAATGAAGAAGAAGAGAAGGACGGGCTTGTGTTAATTAGGGATTTAGAACTGTAATTAGGGGATTTGTTTTTATTTATTAGTTGATGTATGTATATATGTATGTATAGGACGGTTATTTTGATTGGGCTATAAATAGACCCGGGTTCAACTCCCAGATGTAACAATTCACATTTTCAAATTAATAGAATACATTTTTTCCCTTTCTTTCTCTCTAAATTTTCCCATTGCCTAAATTCAAGATTTAATCTTCATCTTCATAATATGAAATCCAGATTATAACATGGTATCAGCAGTGTAAATTACATGTTTTTCCGCACCTATTCACGAATTAATTTTCATTTTTTCTTCTGTTCTTGATCATCTTTTGATCAATTTTCTGTTCTTGATCAAGATTATTGATTTCTCTTGATTTTTCATCCCAATTTCCTAAATTTTCTTCATGGAAGATTCTCCATCTACCACCGTCACTTCCACCAGGAGTAGGCCGCCCATGGAGGATCCTTCTCATCCATACTTCTTGCACCCATCAGATGGCCCTGGCATGATCATAGTTCAACAACCTCTACGTGGTGACAATTATGCTGCATGGTCAAGATCCATGCTACTAGCGCTTAATGTGAAGCACAAACTGGGATTTATCAATGGATCCCTTCCAGATCCTGGACCAGCAGACTCAGATCTACAAATTGCATGGTCTCGCAACAATGATGTGGTCCTTTCTTGGATTTTAAACTCTGTATCTTCAGAGATCCATTCTAGTATTATGTATACTAATTCTGCTAAGGTCATTTGGGATGAGTTAAGGACAAGGTTTCAACAATCCAATGGCCCTAGGAAACTACAACTAAGGAGGGACTTGGCAAATCTTCATCAAGAAAATCTCACTGTCAACATGTTTTTTACAAAACTTAAAGGAATTTGGGATGAACTGCCCAACTACGTACATGCCTATTCTTAAGTCTTGCCACTGTGGAGGTCCTCAACTGGTTCATGATCACTACCAAGAAGACCTAGTTTTAACCTTTTTACTGGGTTTAAATGACTCTTATGACAATCTCCGCAGCCAATTATTTTTTATGGATCCTATTCCTCCTATTGACAAAGTCTTTTCCCTTGCTACTCAAGAGGAAAGAAAAAAATAGGTTGGTCATCAACATTCACTGGATTTATCAAATACTTTGGCTTTTGCATCCAAAACCATCACCTAATACTGATTCTACCCAACCAAGATCTTATAACCAGTTTCAACAAACTACCTTACCTTCACATAATCCTAAATTCAATCCTAACTTTAAAAAGAAGGACAAACCAGTTTGCAGACATTGTGGTTTCACTGGTCACACAATTGACAAGTGTTACAAGCTTCATTGGTATCCAGTTGGTTACAAGAAACCTACTCCCAACAACAAGAACAACAACAACAACATCAACAACAACAACATTAACAATATCACCTCTGCTCCACCCACTTTTTCACCATCCACAGCTCCTAACACTCAGAACATTACTCACCAGAATCCTCTCACACCTTTACTTCAAAGTTTGAATGCTGAACAGTACCAGCACCTTATGAATTTGTTCAGCATCAATCTACCACATTCTACAAACACTGAATCTGCACACATATCCTGTGTTTCAGGTATTTGTTCTTTTTCTATTCTTATTAATTCTGTTATTCATAAAAATGCCTGGATCATGGATTCAGGGGCTACTAAACATATTTGCCATGATATTACTCTTTTTTCTTCTTTAAAACCTATCAGTGATGCCACTGTAATTTTACCTGACAACAGTACTTTTTCTGTTCATCATGTTGGTAACATACATTTAAATTCTTCTTTAGTTCTTAAAGATGTCTTTTATATTCCTACTTTCCATTTTAATCTAATTTCTGTTAGTGAGTTATTACTTTTAGGTAATCTCTCCCTACATTTCACACTAGAATCTTTTAAAATTCAGGATCATCAAGGGAAGATGATTGGAGAGGGTAGGATGAATAATGGGTTATATGTTCTAAATGAATCTGTTCCAGCAGCATCTACTCCAGCATACTGCAACAAACTCAGTACTGATATTTGGCATAAGAGATTGGGCCATATGCCTTTTAAGGCCATGCTTAGTTTATCAGATATTTTACACACAGAGAGTTCTAGTCTTTGTAATAAGTCTTGTTATGTTTGCCCTCTAGCTAAGCAAAAGAGGCTGTCTTTTCCTACTTCTACTACTGTTTCATCTAGGCCTTTTGAATTAATACATTGTGACATTTGGGGACCCTTTAAAGTCCCTGGTATTTCTGGCCATAGATATTTTGCTACAATTGTTGATGATTTCTCTAAGTTTACTTGGATTTCCTTATTAGTTTATAAATCTGATGTTTTGGTAGTTATTCCAAAATTTTTAAATATGGTTAAAAACCAATTTGATTCCACTGTTAAAGACTTTAGGAGTGAGAATGCTCCTAAGCTTTCTTTTACCTCTTTATTTGATAAATTGGGAATAATTCATCAGTTTTCTTGTGTGGAAACTCCACAACAGAACTCTGTTGTGGAGAGGAAACACCAACACTTATTGAATGTGGCTAGAGCCCTTGTTGTTTGATTCTAGGTAACTAAATTCGCACCCCCTAGGCTGACGCGCGCACCCAATTCGCGCTCTGAGCGCAAAATCTGAATTCCAGGCATAATTCGCGCTCTGTCGAGAAAGAGTTCGCGCACTCATAAACTAAAATCCGTCCATCAAATATTAGCCATACACGTGTCTTTAAAGCCTACAAATATTGCTAGCTTATTTACGAGAACTGAAACAAAACTGTGGGGAATAGTTATGGTGGGGTCCATCTGACTTATGTACAGTGTCTTGTAATGATGACATTTCAAATCAGTTCAAATAACAAAATTAAAGAAGAGTACTATAGATACATGGTAGCTCATATATATTAAATGTTTTAAAATAATAAATCAGACAGATGATTATATATAACAATCACTGTATATTTAAATGTTAATACTTTATTATGGATTAATTGAACTGACAATTGTGTTTATAGATGAGTAGTTTTTTATTAGAAATTAAATATTTTTTAAATATAAAATTATAATTCGTCTATAAATACTTAAAAATATGCACCTTTATGTTGTTAGATATGTATATACGTATAATATTTTAACATGCATTATGTATATTCTAAAATATAAACATTGATTTCTACAATTTACCCATCAAGAAAATTACTTTTAGTTTAATAATCATAATATTTTTTTAGATTGCCCATTTCTATTATAATTTTAATAATATTATATTATTATTTTAAAGACGCTTTATAGACGCTCTCATATTTCAATTTTCCAATACCTCGCGCTCTCACGCTCTCGCACACGCACGCGCACGCGCTCGACGACTTAGTTACCTAGGTTTGATTCAAAAGTTCCTTTGCATTTATGGACTGAGTGTGTGTCCACTGCAGCCCATATTATAAATAGAACACCTTCTAAAAATTTAAATTACAAGTCTCCTTATGAACTATTATATAATTCATTGCCTGATATGATAATCTTAGAATTTTTGGTTGTTTAGTTTTTGCTTCTACTCTTAACCAAGGGAGATCAAAATTTGACCCAAGAGCAAGATTATGTGTCTTTACTGGTTATCCTGTTGGCATGAAAGGTTATAGACTTATTGATATTCAAACTAATGAAATTTTTACATCTAGAGGTGTTGTTTTTAATGAACAGGTTTTTCCCTATCATTCTATCAATCATTCTTCTTCTGAAATACATACTTTATTTCCTACTCCTGACATTTCTACCCAAAATGTTGATCTTAATATTTCTCCTTCTTATACTGATCCTACTAATTTTGATCATCCTATTCCTAATACTACTTCAACTGATTATGTTCCTACTTTGTCTGATTCTAATAGTTTTTCCTTACCTGTTAGAAGATCATCCAGACAAACTAAAACCCCATCATACTTATCTGATTATCACATTAATTCCACCACTCTTTCTAAAATAAGGTATCCTATTTCTGCTGTTGTTAATTATGAAAGACTTTCTAAAAATTTTAAAAGTTTTTTACTTAATATATCCACTGATATTGAACCTGATTTTTATCATCAAGCTGTGGGAAATATCAAACGGAGAGAGGCCATGCAAACTGAAATTGAAGCCCTAGAAAGTAATAACACCTGGTCTGTAGTCTCATTACAACCTAACAAAACTTCTATTGGTTGTAAATGGGTATACAAAATAAAAAGGCATCCTAATGGAACTATAGATAGGTATAAAGCTAGGCTTGTGGCTAAGGGATATACTCAACAACCTGGAATAGATTATACTGAGACTTTCTCACCAGTTGCTAAATTATTGACTGTAAAAATTTTATTAGCTTTGGCAGCTTCTAAAAATTGAAATCTTTATCAAATGGATGTGGATAATGCATTTTTAAATGGTGATTTACATGAAGAGGTATATATGGATTTACCTCTTGGATATTCTAAGTCTACAGATAATCCTAAATTAGTTTGCAAGTTGAACAGGTCACTCTATGGATTAAAGCAGGCATCAAGGCAATGGAATGATAAATTCACATCTTGCCTACTTGAATTTGGTTTCATTCAATCTAAGTCAGATTACTCCCTATTTACTAAGGGATTAGGTGATACCTTTCTAGCTTTGCTTCTTTATGTTGATGATATAGTTATAGCTGGACCTTCTAATTCTACTATTTCTAATTTGAAATCTTATCTTCACATCAGGTTTAAATTGAAGGATCTAGGTGAATTAAAGTATTTTCTGGGTCTGGAGGTTGCTAGGTCCAAAACTGGTATCACACTGACTCAAAGGAAGTATGCTCTACAAATATTGGATGAAACATGATACTTGGGTTCTAAACCTTTATCATTACCTATGGATCCTAGAGTTAAACTGAATTCAGAAGATGGTGACCTACTTGAAGATGTTACAATGTATAGAAGATTGATTGGCAAACTTCTATACTTAACTATCACTAGGCCTGATTTATCCTATGCAGTTCATAGGCTTAGTCAATTTGTTTCTAAGCCTAGACTACCTCATCTACAAGCAGCACACCATATTCTCAGATATATTAAATCAAGTCCTGGCCAAGGACTCTTCTATTCATCAAGTTCAAGCCTTAACCTAACAGCATATGCAGATGCTGATTGAGCTTCTTGTGTTGACACAAGAAGATCTGTTACTGGATTTTGCATTTTTTTAGGAGATTCAATTATTTCCTGGAAGTCTAAGAAGCAAGTGACTGTCTTCAAGTCCTCTGCTGAGGCTGAATACAGGTCACTTGCTGCTATTTCTAGTGAATTGGTCTGGATACATCAAATTCTAGCCAATCTAGGTGTTCAAATACATACAACTATTCCTCTCTCAATTTTCCCGTTGCCTAAATTCAAGATTTAATCTTCATCTTCATAATCTGAAATCCAGATTATAACAGTTTTTATTGCAGTTTAGTAATGTTTGCAAGTAGGATGTTTCAATTGAGGGAAATTACCTATGTGAGTACCCCGTGCGGGAGAAATTATTCAGTACGGAGTCTATAATTTCTATTTGAAATTACACGTAATTTCTATACCATTTATTTTGTAAATACTTATGCTCTTTCTTATGATTAATTAAATTTAAATAGTGAAAGTCTTTTGGCTATTTTCAAATATTACATATAGGGTTTCTTCTCATTTATTTTTGTGTACATAAGTATTGTGTGATTGTCGTATTTCATTTTATATGTCCAAATGATAGTAATTTATAATATTAATTTGTCACTTACACATCTGTATAAAAAAATTAATTCATGAAGTGCATATCACGAGTTTAGGCTAATACAAATTATAGGAAGGGTAGCAATGAGCGGTTAGTGGGCCGATAACTTCAAGAAGGCCCAAGATTAGTGTTATCACATAGGAATGTAAATGTTGGGCCTTTTCGTACTGAAATTTAAATTTCAAAATTTGTTTAACAGCACATAATTTACTTACGAGATTTACGTTGTAATTAAATAACACTTATTCTTCCTTTTCTACTTTCTTATTACGTTCATTAGAAAAAGCCTTTTTCATCATTTCAAAAAAAAAAAAAAAAAAAGAATCCAGAGGGAAAATGCTATGTGCAGATTTAGAAATTTACCAACAAATTTGATCACGATAGAAAATTATGACTAATATCAATCTCAAAGATTATTTCTTCTATTTCATGCTCTAATTGACACAATGAAATCATGTAACAAAAATCAAATACTAGAATATAAACAATATCCAAACTTATTTCTTTGTATGAGTAAATGCTACTTGCATAATTAGAAATTACAAACATAAGAAAGCGGGGCATTAAAGTTACCATGTTTTAATTAAGTTTCTCATATCCCACATAGAAGAAAGTTAATATAAATGAGCACGTTATAATTAAGTTAATAATACTTATTATAGCCGAGCCAAGTAGCGTGGGCGTGTAACCAAGCGGGGCATTAAAGTGTTGGAATATTGTTGAAGGATTCTAGACCCAATAGGCTATGCTGACTTTCCTTTACTCCAAAAGTTGTGCGCCCATAGTATGGGCTGGAAAGCTATTAACTCTTCAATCTGAATATCAAATTGGGCTAGTATCGGAGGGCCAATGCATCACGCATTGACATGGTTGCAACAGAGAGAAAGGTGCATAGCCTGGTGCACCTCCTAGATGAATCCACCAATAGACCGTCACATTTTTTAAAAAAAATATTGTAAAATTTGTCCCGTAACTATTGTAGGCTAACAAAAAAATCCTGTAACTTTTCGGGCTAGCAGTTTATTTCTTAACTAAAATATTTTAGCAATTTTAGTCATGTACTGATCCAAAATGATTTTTTTTTTCAATTTGTCCCGCCAAATCACCCAACATTTTCACGTCAAAAATTTAGTCCATACTTAATACACTGTTTGGTTCAGTCTAATTACAAAGATGAGACCTCGTTAAACCTAGAGGTAATGGGTTCTAATATCAACTGAAGTGTGAATTATATTGTTCACTAATTTAATACTAGTTTTGCTAATGAATATTCTTTTAATTTGTTAAATAAAAATTATTTATACTTTCTTAGTGATCAATTGATTTGATAATAGAATTTTTGTAGTCAACATCTAAAAAGAATGAAAAAAATTATCGATTGAACTGGAGTGAAGCTTTAATGCACTTCACTTCACGTGCAACTATGTATTACGTGAAACTATGTATTTCTTATTAGTTGGAGGGGGAAAGAGGATTCTAATGTTAATCTTCTCCCCCGCATTTCCTTACTAGTTTGTAATTAATTGCAACTATTAATTACATTATCAATTTATATCAAAATATTTAGTTATAGTATTAAACGTTATATTAGATCATATTAGTTGGAAAATAAACAATTCATTGTTCAAATTTAGCTTCAATTTTTTTTTTCGAGATTGTATTTAAAATAACCATCAAATAAAATTCAAAAATAATAAAAGAGTTCAAATCACATTTTAATGATCGAAACTAAATCAAATCATATCATAAGCAGATTTGTTTATTCATTTTATATATATATATATATATATATATATATATATATATATATATATATATATATATATATATATATATGCCCTAACATAGTTTGAGTACTAGAAGCTTGTTCATTTACATTTAATTATTAACTGATTTTGACAAGTAAAATATGACAGGGATCGGCGTTGGGTTCGGGTAATCCAATCCTGACCCGTCCCGTTTATAAAATACCCGAACGAGACGAGTGTTTTTGGGTTTGGGTACCCGAACTTGAATATTCGTATTTTATTACGGAAATACGGGACGAGTTTGGGATTGGTCTCTCCAACCCCGAATACCCGAACCGGCCTATATAATATTATTTATATATAATTTATACACTTTAGTTATATAATTAATTAATAAACATTATCTAATAAAGGAACTTTTTTACTTTATCCTAATATTCCTTTTAAATATTTCATTAGTTATTAGTCATCAATATTATGGGTCATTATATGATTTTATACTTTTAGGTAATTTAGAAATTTATATCTTTTGCGTAATTTAAGTGTGGGCTTGGATAAATAATTTTGGTATCATCTATAGATAGTAATTGAATTGAATTTTTCTTATTGAGACTCAATGTTGATCGTATTTTATTATTTGCTCATTATATGATTTTATTTTATGGTCGTATTTGGATATATTTGAAATAGTCATTATGATGAATTGATGATTTGTTTAATGTAATAATGGTTAAAAGTTATACGATTTAACAAAAGGAAAATGACGAAATACAATTACGTAATATTGTAATATTATTTTATTAGGTGGATGAAAAATTGATGAATAAAAATAATAAGGGACCCGTAATCCCGTCCTGTCCCGTCCCACAATAATTTGGGTACCCGCTTCCAGGTACCCAAATTATTACGGAACGAATTTGGGATAAGAAGTGTCAATCCCGAAATCCGGCTGTACATACATACAGCCGGTTGTGGCCTATTTCTTTTTCAAAATTAAATTGTAAAACAAAATTACAAAATAAACTCGTAATTAATCATCAAATAAAAATAAATCATATTTATAAAATAAACCCTAAACCCTAAACCCTAAAACCCTAGACCCCTAAACCCTAACTAATCATCAAATAAAAATAAATCCTATTTATAAAATAAACCCTAAACCCTAAAACCCTAGACCCCTAAACCTTAGACCCTAAAACCCTAAACCCTAAAACCCTAAATCAAACCCTAAATTAAATATTATGTCATAAACCCTAAATTATAGGCATTGCAAATACTTTTAAATTATGATTGTATATTTTTATTGTAATTTTCAAGATAGTTTATATTCAAATATTGATAAATGATAAATTAACATTTGAAAAGTAATGAATTATTTTTTATATGAGTAATATCATTTAATTTAGGTGTTATTTTGTAATTTTTTAAAGTTGAGATATAGGTTGTAAATTTTTTTAATGTATTTTAAGATTTTTAAATTATAGAATGCCACATCATGACAAAATCTAAATTTAGTGGTAAAAGTTGCAAAAGATTTTCACTATAAAATTTTTTTTGAAAATTGAGTGGGTTATTAGTATATTAAAAAAATTATTTGAAGAAGGAACCTTTTAAACAGGTAATAGGTAACACAACTAAGTATGAAAGCATTAAATAGGGGCTGTACAAAGGGCTGTGAAGGTATAGGCTGTTATATAATCATTTTCCTATTTACTTCTTATGTGATTATATTAACTATAAAGATGTGGTTCTCAATTGAAAGTTAGTTAAAAAATGTCTACACCAAATTAAGTAAATTTCTCATTTGATACGAAAAATATATGTTACAAAAATTAGAATATAATATTTGATTAATATTTTACTATTTTCTTAGATACAAGTTTTTCTGGAAATTTTCTAGATTTTGTGGACTATGGCTAAAAATTAGGCAAGCGATATTGTCGGATCACTAATTATTGTTGTCAGAGCAATGTTTATATGACTTATCTATTATCAGTTACCATGTGTTCAATTTGGGAAAATTAATAATATTTGGAGAATTAACATATCTTTCCTCAAGTAATTATTTTCCTTTCCAAAATTTATCTTTCATGACTAGATCTTTTCGTCCCTTCTAACCAGTGTTTTTAAAATCGGATCGGTTGAACTGGAAGTCCTATTGGTTTCGATCGGTTAGATAGGATTGACCACTATTTCGATCGATATAATCGGTGTGACTTTATTATTATATAATATTTATATATATATATTTAGATTATCTAAAATACAAGTATAATTCAAAAAACTATCTTCCTTTGTCAATATAATTTTTATTGTTTCATGTAAATAATCAAAATGTCTTAAAAATTAAGATCAATATCAAAAAATATAAAAACCAAGTATCTCTAAAAGATACATAGATTCAAAACAAGACCACAAAATTAAAAGTTCATCTCATTTTCAAAGTTTTGGCTTGTTCATTTGGGTTCTATCGTTGTAATTTGATATTTATATGGTAATTGATTTGTATAATTTCATACACAAAATAATATTATTCACAATGATGAGAAAATTGTTATGTACTTCTTTATGTAAAAAAAAAAATGTAATATTGTATTGATTTTTCCTCATTGATTGTTAAAACACTAAAATAATGAATGTTTTCAATTAAAGTATATAAATGTAATTCTATTAAATGTTAAACAAGAGTTCAAATAAATAATAATAAAAAAAAATCTCTAAATTTTAAAAAATATATATATATATATATATATGTTAAAAAAAATTAAGTGAACCACTGGTTCACTGATTTTATTGGTTTTGAAGTCGGTTTTACCGGTTCAAACTGGTTAATCAGGAGACTTGTTTTCAAGAATAAATCAGACCGAATTGAAGATCGGTTAGTGATTAAATTGGGCCAACCAACCGGTCTGGTCCAATTTTCAAAACACTGCTTCTAACACTACAAGAATTTTGGGTTTTGGGGATGAAAATTAAGCGACGAATTTTCAAAACACTGCTTCTAACACTACATAATATTAATGCACGAATTTCTATGTGGCGTCCTCTAATACTGCTATTAAGCGACAAATTTTTTTAAATCGTGCCAAAACAGTACTACTAAGGACGTAATAAATCGTCCCGTAATAAGTACCAGTTTTAAGCACAAAATAAATGCGTGGAAAAAAATTTAGGCACAATAGCCTTATTTCGTGCCCTAATATCTTAATTGTAGACGAAATTTTGACCGTACCAAAAAAATTCGTCCCCAAAGACCTGATTTCTAGTAGTGTAGCCCTTCATACTGCCCAATTTAGATTTTGTTAATATACGATAAAAATTATTTCAGCAATATATACTTTTTCAAATCTAAATCATTTTTTAACTCTTTTTTTGCAATATACATTCGAAGAGAACTAGTACAACCTATGTCATACTGATTTGTCAAAACTATGTTAAATACAAACGACTGAAAAAAAAAAAAAAAGAAAAAAAAAAGTATAACTGAATTATGTTTTAAATAAATTGATTGCAAAAATGAATTGATCAAATGATCAATCATATATCATCACAACAATGCATGTAATTTTTAATTCTTGCTTACATCCTACACTTTTAATCCTAAAAAATAAACATACGATTTGATATGCTAAGTCTGGTTGAGAACCGATCTTGAAAAATATTACATCATTAATTACCTATCTATCAATCTGTTGAAATATGTTTAATGCTTATAAAATTCAATTATATTAGGTAAGCTAGTAAATAAGCAGAGTTGAACATTCTCCACTATTGGAATTTTAATCGTTAAGTGTCTGTTGATCAATAATATAATTTCTTATATCCCACATAGAAGAAAGTAAATATAAATTAGCATGATATAATTAAGTTAATGGTACTTATTGTTGGTCTCAAGTGGTCAGATGAGGTCTAGAGGGGGGGTGAATAGACCTCTAAACTTTTTCAAATTTTAACTTTAAGACCTTTTTGTTTAACTTAAACAGACTAAGCTGTTATCAACAGTAGGTTCCTCGGCTGATCGCGAACAAATCTTTGAACAGCTTCGTAGACCACTAAACTGATAGTCACTTAGCTGATTTTGTCAAAATCAGTTTTAATACTTAGAGTACTTGCAGCGGATTTTCAAAGTGTTTTTCACAAATATACTCAGTGGTTTGAAAAATGTTTCCCCAGTTTTGTAAACTCCTTTTAAACGTTTTTCAAACAGTTAACTAAAGTGTTTTATGCAGTCTTGAAATATGCAATTAAAAGTGCAAGTAAAAACACACATAATTTTTATAGTGGTTATATGGATTTAAATCCTTTAGTCCACTCTTCCAAGTCACTTAGATCTTGGGTTATACTAGAAACACAAAGTAACCAGTACACTCTGCTTACGCCTAACAACAAATGAACAGGCCGTAAGTGCGCAGTAAGAAATCACAAAGAAATCCTACTCTCTGAAGTAATATCACTCACAAAGATGGATATCTACTTCTCACAACACTCAGTTTACAAATTCACTCAGAAGATGTGTTTAGCTTTGTTCTTCAACTTCGCTTTTCGTCAACAAATGACTAAGCTGATGAGTGAGCTGTTCTTGAGACTTAAAGAGTTCTGCTTCGAAAATTCTCTCAGAGATTGTGTTGTTCTTGTTCTCTTCGTCTCTTTCAGCTATTTATACTTAAGGTTTGAAAAATGTCCGTTGAAGAGAGACAAGATTCAAATTCCTCGAGTACTGGTCCTTAATTTCCGCGAACGGCTCTTTTGCAGTCTATCCGTACTGTCAACAGTACTTTTCTGCAGACAGCATTAAATGCACCCAGCTAATGCGAAGCATTTCTTCAATCATTTGTCTTTAATAACCTTGTACTTCAGCATTTATTACTTCCAGGGGCATTTATTACCGTTGGGAAGACTTTATGATCCTTTCCACTTGGCTGACGGATGTGCAAGTCTGATGGCGAACTAAGCTGATCTCAAACTTGAACAAATATGATTTGAGTCGGCTGATCTTCATCAGTCTGGTGTCTTTCCTTCAGCAGATCACAAGTCTTTGGACCTTGAATTTTGACTCTTCTGATGTCTTATTTACTTAGTCAAAAATTCTTCACAAGGGACCATCAGCTAAGTTAATCCATACTTAGCAGATTCTGAAGTTTTGGAATGCATCAAAACCTCCCTTATCAATTTGTCTTCAGTGCTTTCATCTTCATCCTTATCCAACAATTTCTCCCTTTTTGATGATGACAAAACTTCAGCTAAGTACCTGTTAATACATAAGTTAAAGAATGTAATCCTCAAAATTTTCTGAGATAGAAAAGATATGTTGGAGTAAACTTGACTTTTTATTGATAGTGAAATTTTTACAAGTACAAGTTTATCAGATGAGATGTCTGAAGAATAAATGAAGTAAACTGATTACAAGGATTTATAAGTTCTAATTATCAGCTTCTTCATCAGATCCTTCAAGCACTTCTTCATACTCATAAGATGATTCTTCATCATCTTCTTCTTCATCAGTTTCATCTTCTAAAAGTATGTTTGCTTTGGCAGCATCCATCTTTTCTTTTAGTTGCTGCTCCTTCAGTAATTCCATCGCCTTCCTGGCTGATTCAGTATTTTTGTACTTGGTCAAAGGCTCTGTTTGATCCTCAGCAGAGTCTTTGGTTTCAGCCATTTCTTCATCAGTCTTGGCTTTATCCTTAGTCTCTTCTTCAGACTTCTCTTCACCTTGTACCTTTCCAGCTGTTTCAGCAGTCTTGTTCTCAGCATTCTTAGTCTTTTCAACTTCAGCATCAGCAATGGTCTTCTTAGCTGATTCTTCCCTTTTATCTTCCCCCTTTTTGTCATCATCAGACTTGATGACATCTTCAGGTTTAGCAGCAGGGTTGAGTGCAACAGTAGGGGTCTTCATTGCAGCACATAAAGTTTTCAGGTTCTGATTCACTACATCATGACTTGCTGTTAAGTGATGAAGAGTGGTGCTGATGTTGTCAGTATGATCATTGAAGCAGTGAATATTCAGTTGCAGGGTTGAAAGTTCTTCATGAATAACATCTCCAGCTTTTTGAACTTCCTGCAACAAGCCAACATCGATAGACTTCTCTTCTTCACTGACTTTGATGAAGGTTGCAGTTAAGTCAGCTATCTTGTGCTCAGCTCTTTGTAAGACAGCATGAAGGTGATTTACATCAGCCTTCACATCTTCAACATTTCTGTTCATTTCAGTAAGGCTGTGCACTAACTGCAGGGAATTATCTTGAGGGAAAGGGAATCTATCAATCTCCTTTTTGATGATCACAGCTGTTGATTTTTGCATAGTTTCCAGCTGAAGTTTGTTGGACTCTGCCAATTCTGCCTTCAATTCTTCCTTCAGCTCCTCTTTTATCTTTTTCAGCTGCTGATTGTGCTTCTCTTCCAGTTCCTTTGCTGAATTTTCCATTAGCATCTGGAAAGCTTCCATCAGTGATGAGTGTTCATCACCTGATGAAGCAGAAGCAGCAGCTTCCTTTTCTTCAGGCTCCTGGTGGACAGGAACATCATTCATTTCAGTCTCCTGATCAGCTTCGGTCGCCTTAGCATTCCACTCAAGTGCTAAGGGTTCATCAGCTTTCTTAGGCTCATCAGTGACATCATCATAAAACAGATTAGTGATCGTGCCATCATCATTGAAGCAGGTTGTTTGACGTATCTGCCTAACAATGATCCAAGGATTCACAAGGGCATCATTTCCCTTGGGCACTTCACTATACTCCTGTACTTCCTTGCCAAAAATTATGTGCTGAATACTTGGCAGCTGGGGCATGTCACTTGAACATCCCTGCTGATATCTTGACCTTTCTGCCCATCTCTTCAAGGCGGTCATGGTAGCAATGTTTAGTGCCCTTTCTTCAGCGTTGTCAGACTTCTTCCTTTTAGCAGACAAGGAATTCTGAATTATCTTGGCCTCCTCTAGGGCATACTCCCTTGCATAATGATGCATAGCATCTCTGACATGATGAGGATCTAAGGCCTTTTGAATGGAGTCTGTCTTCAGCCAGTTCAGAACCCACTGTTCTTCAGCAGCTAACTCCTTCAGATTTTGAAGTTCTGTTATGGACCTGTTCAGCCTGTTATCTCTCCATCTGATGTACCTAGGCTTTTCTTGAGTGAACAGGGTCTTTAACATTAGCTTCTGATCATAGTAAGCTAAGGACTTCTCAAATCTCTTGAAGAGTTCTTTATCAGCATACACAATGTTGAAGGCTCTTCTGACTTCAAACTTTTCTTTGGGCTTGGCCTCTCCAGCAGGCATCTTAGGCTTTTTCTCTTTGTCTTCATCCTTGCCTTCACCAATTTTGATGCCTCCTCCATGAACAGGTCCATGAGCATCAGTCTTGCTGAGCTCAATGACCATTGCCAGTTCAGCAGCTTTTCTTTCTGCCTCAGTCATTTTTCTTCTGGCCTCATCCTTTGCTGCCTGAACTTTGCTCAGTTCAATAGCCTTTTTCTCCTCCATCTCATCCTGCTTCCTATGTTCAGCTTCTTCCATTTTCCTCTTGTCAGCTTTGGAAACCTTCTTTCACTTAAGCACAATCTTTCTCTTTCCTTTATCAGCTGGGGCAGGGGCTGGACCAGCAGATGAGATAGGTGCAGCAGCAATTGGATGGATGATCATAACATCTGGATCATCCTGAGGTTTTGCAGCCTCAACTGTTGGAGTAGCTTGATCAGGCTGTTGCACATCCATCTTTTCAGCAACAGAAGCTTCATCAGCTCCAACAAGTCTTTCAGCAGATGCAGGACTTTGCCTTACCAAGTTTTCTAGATTAGTAGGCTTCTCAACAAAGGTCATCTGCTTCCTTGCTGTCTTCTTTGCTATTCCCTGAATGGGTCTTGAAGCAGCAGTGTCTTTCAGTTGACTCCTGGTCCTATGAGAGACAGTCTCATCAGGAACTTGACCAGATGGTGTTCTTGAAGATGATGCAGGAGACACATTCCTGTCATCAGTAGTGGTTAGGTCAACAACTTTGTTGGCTTCAGCATCCTCCACTTTCTTCATTCTCTTGGGAGTCTTTTCCTTAGGCTTTTCAGTAGCCTTCTTCTTTTGTGTCTCAACAGCTAAGTCAGCTGTTTTGACCAATCTTCTAGGCCTCTTGGCAGGAACATCCTTTTGTTCCTCATTTTCATCCTCTTCAGGCTCATCAGCCTTTCTCTTCAGAACAGGCAGGTACTTCACCATTGCCTTTGACTTATGGATTTCCTTTCCATTTGTCATGTCACACCCCAGCTTGAACAATAGATAACTGAGAGTGATTCTGTGGTTGGTCTGAGGAGATTTTCCTTTCTTTACTTCGAGCAAGTTTGCTAAAACATACCAGATTACAACTGACCAGTTGACTTCTAGTCCGTAGTAAATGGCAGCCATGATACTGAACCTCTTCATGGTAATAGCATCCAGAGAAAAGGTGCAGTTTTCAATCAACTTAGACACCATATCAGCCATCCGCTGATACTCGTCTTTCAGCTGTCTCTTCTTGATGTTGCCAGACAACATCTCCCCTTCTTTGGCGCAGATCGCCCAGAACTGTTGGTGCTTCTCCTCCGTCAGCACAGTGACGTCATGTCGTCCTCTGTTTGGAAGACCAAAGGTCTCGTGAAGAACAGCAGGAGTGATGATGATGGATTTACCTCCAACCGTAGCTTTGATTTCCATGGTAGTGAAATCAACAGTAGCAATTTTGTAGTACTCCAAAACCTGGCCAGTCCAGATTACTCCTTCATTGTACTCCATGAAATTAACCAGTAGGGCCGACTTGAACTTCTCCAGCAGTTCTTTCATCAGATCAGTGCCAGATTGATAGTAGGAATCATAAACAAGGTACATACCTTCAGCGGCCATTTCGAATATGTTGAAAATTAGGGAAACACGAAGCAATTTGCAGAAAATTGCAAGTATTTTCTCTCAAGTATGCTTTGAATATTTAGGGTGCGTAAAGAGCTACACAGCTGATCAGATCTGGATTTATAGAGTTAGGGTATCTTGGTTTCCGTGATACCAGCTAACCGTTAGATCCGTTTCTTGTCAGTGCTGATCGTCCAGCGTCATTTACGATATTTCAAATTCAAATTGCATTTAATGAGGAGCGGGAATTTGTACCGCCCTTCTGTCACTTGTAAAAGCGTGTTTTGAAATAAAGCGTTTTTAAACAGTAAGCTTTCACATAAGCGATCAGATGAGTAAAGTAAATACTTATCTGATGGACTACTGTCCTGATGACATGTCTGTTATCAGTGAAAGCCAATAATTGATAACCTTCCTTGGATGTTTGTCAATCCAGCTAGATAATAAATCTTCAATCTTCAAAATTTTAATCTTCTGTTGAAAACATAACTTCAACTAACTGTCATCAACATATTTCATCTTTTAATCAGAAGTACCGCTAGTCTTACTCGTTCCCCCTGACTTTAAGAATTCATAAGTTAACTAGTCTGTTGAAAGTTAATCCTTGAAGATAAATAAGGTGAGTAAGATGTTGAACTTCTGTTCTCTGTTGAGTTCCCCCTCAGCTTATGCATCTAATTTTAATAAACCCAGTTTAGCTCTTAGAGTTGAAAACCTTGACTCACTTAGAGGTTTTGTGAAGATGTCAGCAATTTGATTTTCAGTAAACACATATTCTATCATGATATTTCCTTTCTCCACATGATCTCTAATAAAGTGATGCTTGATCTCAATGTGCTTAGTCCTTGAATGACTTGTAGTATTCTGAGTAAGACTGATTGCACTTGTATTGTCACAGTAGATTGGTATTCCACTGATTTTGATATTATAGTCTTCCAGTTGATGCTTCAACCATAAGATTTGTGCACAGCAAGCTCCAGCAGCTATGTATTCAGCTTCAGCAGTTGATATGGATACTGAAGTCTGTTTCTTACTCATCCATGAGATCTGACGACTACCTAAGAACTGACAGGCACCTGTTGTGCTTTTCCTATCAATTTTGCAGCCAGCAAGGTCAGAATCTGAATATCCAATAAGTTCAAATCCAGATTCCCTAGGGTACCACAATCCCAATTCTTGAGTGCCCTCCTTGATCACCAATCACAAATTCTGGTGGATGATTCTTGAGCCATCTAAGATCAGGTTGCAAATCATAATGTTGACATTTGCTTTGATCTTGCAACACTACTGTTGGAGATTCAGTAGTAGTCTGTTGAACATTTGTCGTCTGTTGAACAGTCTCTGGTCTATCAGCTGTTTGCAACTCGTCTGTTAGACAATCAGCACTGTGATTTTGAACAGCACTTGAGTTATCAGCTGGGTTGAGATCTAGTATGATGGGAACATATTCTTCATTCTTTCCAACATTCAACTTCTGTAAATCAGTAGACAGATCTTGATTAACACTTTGATTCTTTTCAGAAGATTGACTTGGTTCATCAAATACTACATGAATAGATTCTTCTATTAGTAATGTTCTTTTGTTAAAGACTCTATAAGCTTTACTAACAGTAGAATATCCTACAAAAACAGCTTCATCAGCCTTTTCTGCAAATGCAGTAAGGTGATTTTTCCCATTATTTAAAACAAAGCATTTACAACCAAAAATCTTAAAGTAATGAATGTTTGGCTTCCTGTTGTTCCAAACTTCATATGGAGTCTTGTTTTGGTGCTTGTTGATCATGCATCTGTTTTGGGTAAAACATGCTGTATTTGTTGCTCCTGCCCAAAATCTTTGTGGCAGCTTGGCTTCAGCTATCATTGTCCTGACAGCTTCCTTCAGTGTTCTGTTTCTCCTTTCAGCAACACCATTCTGTTGAGGGGTTCTAGCAGCTGAATACTCATGATGTATTCCTTTGATATTACAATACTCTTCAACAGTAGAGTTTGTAAACTCTGTCCCTCTATCTGATCTGATCTTCAATATTTTTATACTTTTCTCATTTTGGATCAGTTCCATCAGATTAGTAAGATGTTCCTTGGTTTCACTTTTCTTCTTCATGAATATCACCCAAGTATATCTTGAATAGTCATCCACAACAGCTAGGCAGTATTTATTTCCACCATTGCTGACTGGATCAATGGGTCCAAATAAGTCCATGTGTAGCAGCTCCAATATTCTTCCAGAAGATTGATGCTTCTTGCTTTTGAACGATGACTTGATTTGTTTACTCTTCTGACAGGCGTCACAGAGCTTATCTTTGCTCATGACTGTCTTTGGAATCCCTTCTACCAGATTATTCTTTATCAATCTGTTGATGGTCTTGAAGTTTAAATGATTCATCCTTTTGTGCCACAGCCAACTAACTTCACTTGGTGTTGATGCCACCAAACAAACGTTTGAATTCTTGTCAGCAGAATTCCAGTCGACTATGTAGATATTTCCTTGTCGTCTTCCAGATAAAATTACCTTCTTTGTACCAATCTGTTCAACATAGCACTTATCTGTTGAGAAGATGACTGAATATCCTTTGTCACAAAATTGACTTATGCTCAGCAGATTATAATTGAGGCCTTAAACATATGAGACGTCAGATATCTCTATGTTTCCTCTAATCAGTTTTCCTTTAGCTTTAATCTTGCCTTCTTTGTTGTCCCCAAAAGTAACATTTGGACCATGCACAGCAACAGCATCAGTCAGCTCATGTAAGTTTCCACACATGTGTCTTGAACAGCCACTGTCCAAGTATCAGATTTTCTCTACTTTACTCCTACTCATAATCCTAACATACAAAACAAAATAAAATTGTTTTAGGTACCCTTATTGAGAGGGTCCTGAAGGATTAGTTCCACCTTTGACAACCCAAGATAATGAAGTCTTAGGCTTCTTAGGTTTCTTAGTTTCAACAGGAGTACGAACAGCTTTGCCTTTACCAAGTTCATCAGATTTATCATATTGTTGATGATCAGCATGATAAGGATAATGTTCAAATGCAGAGTAAGATGCATGATATGGAGGATATGCATGCATTGGATGAGCAGGGTATGGTGCACAGTAAGTTGGAAATTGAGGTGCATGATACATAAGATGATATGCAGCAGGTTGCCCATAATAAGACTCATTTCCATACCAAGCATTTTGATTTTTCTTGTTTTTATACTTCTTTGGTTTACTAGATGCTTGCTCATTAACAGACGACTTAGTTTTATCACTAGTCTGATTAGTTTTAGCCTTGTCAGAGGACTTCCTAGGACTCTTTTGTTTAGGCTTACTAGTCTGTTTTCCTACACTAGGCTCTTTGCTCTTTTTAGCCTTAGGAGTTTTCGTTTCCTTTAATACTTTCTCAGGTGAAGCAGGTTTAGTAGTCTGAACATACAAAATGACCTTACTATTGTCAGCTGATATGAATTTTTCAGTATGGTTCAGTTCTAACTTATCCTGATCTAAAGGTGTCTTCTGTTTACTAGGCATGTGAGTGGATGCAGCAGTTGACTTATCATGAGACTCAATGACTTTCTCAAGCTCAATGATTTTACCTTTTAAATCTTCACATTCAGCTTTCAGAGATTCATTCTCTTGCTCAAGCAGTTTATATTCAGCTGATTCTCTTGGCTTTTCAGCTGAGAGTTTCAGTGAATTATTTTGCTCTTTTAGCAATATCATCTCTTCCTTAAGCTTTTTAAATGCTTCAGCAATAGTAGTATTGTTAAGCATCATTTGTTCAAATGAACTAAATAGTTCATTTTCAAGAGGAGTTACCTCATCCTCAGAGTCATCAGATTCCTTAGCCATCAGGCAGAGAAGAGCAGGACTCTCTTCATTAGCCATCAGGCAGAGAAGAGCAGGACTCTCTTCATCAGAAGACTCTTCATCAGAAGTGTCTGAATCTGAATCAGATGAGTAGACAGCAGCTGGCTTTTCTGCTTCTGCTACCATCGCTTTTCCTTTCTGATGCTTTCTTTCTTTTCTGATTCTCTTTTCTTCTTCCGTATACTTCTCAGCTTTAGGATATGGGCAGTCTCTGATGAAATGACCCAGTTTCCTGTAATTATAGCACATCATTTTGGATTTATAAGAATCTTTATCCTGAGAAGAAGAAGTAGGGTTAGAAGTAGAAGCATTGTTATATTTGTTCTTCATTTTTCGTCTGTAGAACTTTTTGAAGTTGTTCATCAGCAATGCTACGTCTCCAGCAGTGTACTCCTTTTTGTTGATTAGTGTGGCTTCATCATATGAGTCCACATCTTTGCTTTTGTGAGCTGGCCTTCTTGGATTTTCAGCAGCAACCAGTGCAGCTGTGGGACTTGAAGTTGAGGTTTCTTCAACACCCATTCTTGGCAGTTTATACTCATACGCCTTGAGTACGGAGAACAACTCTGTAAGAGAAATCTTCCCCAGATCTCTTGATTCTTCCATAGCTGTCACCTTCATGTTGAACTTGGGAGGCAGGGCCTTCAGTACTCTGACGGTGATTTCTTTGTCAGTGAAGGTCTTTCCCAGCTTTAGAACTTCATTGAGGGTTCTGGTGAATCTAGTGTCCATCTGATCAATAGTTTCTCCAGATTTCATCTTGAAGTTGTCCAGCTTCTCCAAGGCAACACTGAGCTGATGCTCTTTAATGGCGTCGTTTCCTTCGCTCATGTCACGAACCTTATCCCACATTTCCTTTGCAATTTTGCAATGTTTGACTTTATCAAACCGATCATTGTCCAGGGCTTTGGTCATGATGAAACGGCCAACTTTGTCCAGATTAAACAGCTTTATTTCTTCGGCTGTCATCTTTGTTAAATCCTTTTCCACCACTAGTTCAGCTTCATCAACTATGATAGTCTTGGTGAATTTGAATGGACCTTTTATGATACATGTATACATGTTGTCATTGTAGGCAGCTAAGAAGATCTCCATCCTGATCTTCCAGTCTTCAAAAGACATACCAGCAATAGGGGGAACATGGCTGATACAATCCATTTTTCAAAAAGTTTTAATTTTTCAAAAAGATGCTCTTTTGAAAAGTTTTGAAAACCTTTGAAAAACACTTGGATCAAGCTCGTTGATCAGGAAGCTGATTCTAATGAACCACCTGCTCTGATACCACTTGTTGGTCCCAAGTGGTCAGATTAGGTCTAGAGGGGGGGGGGGGGTGAATAGACCTCTAAACTTTTTCAAATTTTAACTTTAAGACCTTTTTGTTTAACTTAAGCAGACTAAGTTGTTATCAACAGTAGGTTCCTCGGCTGATCGCGAACAAATCTTTGAACAGCTTCGTAGACCACTAAACTGATAGTCACTTAGCTGATTTTGTCAAAATCAGTTTTAATACTTAGAGTACTTGCAGCGGATTTTCAAAGTGTTTTTCACAAGTATACTCAGTGGTTTGAAAAATGTTTCCCCAGTTTTGTAAACTCCTTTTAAACGTTTTTCAAACAGTTAACTAAAGTGTTTTATACAGTCTTGAAATATGCAATTAAAAGTGCAAGTAAAAACACACATAATTTTTATAGTGGTTATATGGATTTAAATCCTTTAGTCCACTCTTCCAAGTCACTTAGATCTTGGGTTATACTAGAAACACAAAGTAACCAGTACACTCTGCTTACGCCTAACAACAAATGAACAGGCCGTAAGTGCGCAGTAAGAAATCACAAAGAAATCCTACTCTCCGAAGTAATATCACTCACAAAGATGGATATCTACTTCTCACAACACTCAGTTTACAAATTCACTCAGAAGATGTGTTTAGCTTTGTTCTTCAACTTCGCTTTTCGTCAACAAATGACTAAGCTGATGAGTGAGCTGTTCTTGAGACTTAAAGAGTTCTGCTTCGAAAATTCTCTCAGAGATTGTGTTGTTCTTGTTCTCTTCGTCTCTTTCAGCTATTTATACTTGAGGTTTGAAAAATGTCCGTTGAAGAGAGACAAGATTCAAATTCCTCGAGTACTGATCCTTAATTTCCGCGAACGGCTCTTTTGCAGTCTATCCGTACTGTCAACAGTACTTTTCTGCAGACAGCATTAAATGCACCCAGCTGATGCGAAGCATTTCTTCAATCATTTGTCTTTAATAACCTTGTACTTCAGCATTTATTACTTCCAGGGGCATTTATTACCGTTGGGAAGACTTTATGATCCTTTCCACTTGGCTGACGGATGTGCAAGTCTGATGGCGAACTAAGCTGATCTCAAACTTGAACAAATCTGATTTGAGTCGGCTGATCTTCATCAGTCTGGTGTCTTTCCTTCAGCAGATCACAAGTCTTTGGACCTTGAATTTTGACTCTTCTGATGTCTTCTTTACTTAATCAAAAATTCTTCACAAGGGACCATCAGCTAAGTTAATCCATACTTAGCAGATTCTGAAGTTTTGGAATGCATCAAAACCTCCCTTATCAATTTGTCTTCAGTGTTTTCATCTTCATCCTTATCCAACACTTATTATTGCCGAACCAAGAAACGTGGGCTTGTAATCAAGTGGGGCATTGATGAGTTGAAATATTGTTCTAGGCCCAATAGGCTTTGTTGACTTTTCTCTACTCCGAAATTGGTATACCCCTAGTTCACTATGGACTAGAAAGTTATTAACTCAAGAATCAAATTTTTTTTATATAGAAAAATAGGTTGTATTTGTCAAATCATTATCCTTTATAAGTTTGAGATTGTTAAATTGAATATATAAGTTGAAATCAGGGTTTCGCAAAACCTATAATCAAATTTTATTTAGAATGATTTTGAGTTAGTTTCGCGAAATTGCAGGACCGAACCAAAACCTAAATAAATTGGATCTAAATGACCATGATCTTCTAACGGTGAATAGAGAACGGTAGCTAGGAAATGAGAGCTTGTTTTCACTTGACTGGATCCACTGGAGCTCAAATTTATATTTATCCATCACTTTTATTGCCAGAGCGTTGTATGGATTAAAATTTCAAAAAGAATATATATATATATATATATATATGTATATCAATTGAAAACTCGAAAAAAATTTATTTTAAGTTAATCGAAACTAAAATATAGAGTAGTTTTTACTTACGGAAATATTTAAAGGACCGAAAAGCTTAGTGATTAATTGAATATGCAAAGTTCATGATTTTTTCCTCATTAATTATTAAACTTTCTTAAAACAGTCGAGCCATAAAAGTTTTGCAAGAATTAAATTGATCAGGAGTTAATTAGTTGAAAACTTGAAATCAACAGAATTTTTTCATATTCATCTATTGATTCAGGACTGGCTATTTGGAAATTTCGAAAGACTTGTCAAACAAGATTTCTTGTAAATATCAGCTGTTGCGTACAATGCTCTATCTTGACATGTGAACTTTAAGCATAATGTAATTTGCGTTTCGAAAGGGATTAAATCCTTGGGGGAAAAAAAAAACTAGCCTCTTATAATTTAAAATTTTAATATTCTACAAGCAACTGACCCCCTTCAGTCTGAGAATATAACTCAGTCGCTGAAATTGAGAGTGGACATAAAAAGGATTTTATCAATTCATATTTTTTTAAATTTAAAAATATGAGATAGGTGATGTGAAATTTTTATAAGATTATAATGAGATAAAATGCTCTTTTTCAAATCATGTGAAAGTAAATTGAACATAATGCAAATCACAAAGGGATAAATTGTCATTAACTCCTCTTTCTAGTATACGATTCTATCTCGTTTTCCCTATTTATAATCTCCTAGGCTCTCATGGACACTGTAGTCATACAAAAGGAGAATCGATATTAAGAACGCGTATGAAAAATATTTTTATAACATAGGGGATAAAGTACAATATTTATCATAAAATACCATATTTATCATAACACATGACGGTAAAATACCACACATATAAAAAGAGTAGTTTAATAATTCATAATATTTTAAGTTTAAAAATGTCATTGAGCGAGGTAGTATAAAGGGGTTTTCTATTTCGAATTATAGGAGGGTAAATTAAATATTATGCATATCATAGAAGGTAAATTGCAATTAATTATCGAAAAAATTAACAAGATGCTTAAAGAAGTAATTGCCTGGAATTATGCATTGCTTATGGTACTTGGGCTAATTTATTTTAGTCTCTGCAATACAAATTATAGGAAGGGTAGCATTGAGCCTTTAGTGGGCCGAACTTCAAGAAGGCCCTAGATTACTGTTATCGCGTAGGAGAGAAAATGTTGGGCCTTTCCGTACTGAAATTTAAATTTGAAAATTTATTTAACAGCACATAATTTACTTACTAGATTTACGTTGTAATTGAATAACAATTCTTCATTTTCTACCTTTTTTATTACGTTCACTAGAAAAAGCCTTTTTCACCATTAAAAAAAAATCCAGGGGAAAATGCTATGTGCAGATTTAGAAATTTGATCACGATAGAAAATTATGACTAATATCAATCTCAAAGATTATGTCTTCTATTTCATGCTCTATTTGACACGATGAAATCACGTAACAAAAATCAAATAATAGAATATAAACAGTATCCAAACTTCTTTTCTATTATGAGTCAATGTTACTTGCATAATTAGAAATTACAAATAGAAGAAAGCGGGGCATTAAAGTAACCATGTTATAATTAAGTTTCTAATATCCCACATAGAAGAAAGTTAATATAAATAAGCATGTTATAATTAAGTTAATGATACTTATTAATTGCCGAGCCAAGTAGCGTGGGCTTGTAACCAAGCGGGGCATTAAAGTGTTGGAATATTGTTGGAGGATTCTAGGCCCAGTAGGCTATGCTGACTTTCCTCTACTCCGAAAGTGGTGTGCCCCCAGTTCACAACGGGCTGGAAAGCTATTAACTCTTCAATCTGAATATCAAATTGGACTCCGCCACATTTTTTCTAAAAATATATTGTAAAATTTGTCCCGTAATCATTGCTAGCTGACAAAGGCTAGCAATTTATTCCTATAACTAAAATATTTTAGCAATTTTAGTCCTGTAATGATCTAAAATATTTTTTTTTTTCAATTTATACAGCCAAATCACCCAATGTTTTCACGTTGAAAAATTAGTCCATACTTAAACTCTTTGGTTCAGCCTAATGGCAAAGATGAGGCGTCGTTAAACCTGAGGTAATGGGTTCGAATATCACTTGAAGTATGACTTTTTCACTAATTTAAAACTAGTTTTGTTAATGAATATTCTTGTAATTGATTAAATAAAAATTATTTGTACTTTCTTAGTGATCAATAGATTTGATAATAGAATTTTTGTAATCAACATCTCAAAAGAAAGAAAGAAAATTTATCGATTGAACTGGAGTGAAGCTTTAATGCACTTGACTTCACGTGCAACTATGTATTTCATATTAGTTGGAAAAGAACCTGTCTATTTTGTTTCTTCTAATGTTCTTTTTTTTTCTTCAGAGGATTCTAATGTCCGTAGTAGTTTGTAATTAATTGCAACTATTAATTATATTATCAATTTGTATCAAAATATTTTAGTTATAGTTTCAAACGCTATATTAGATCGTATTAGTTGGAAAATAAATTTTCTTTATTATTGTATATGTTTTCTAATTCTCTCTGTGCCAATTGTTTGACTCCAATAGTTACAATGTATTTTTTAGTATATATATTAAAAAATATACTGTAACTATTGGAGTCCAACATATATATATATATAGTGTCAGTATAAAATTATCAAATTATTGTTGGATAAATTAACTAAATTATTTATTATATATATTTTTTTTTAAAATTTGATCAAATTGATTGAACAACAATATCAAGGCAATAAAAAATTTGGGAAGGAAGTGTTATTAAATAACAACATTATTAACCATTTCATCTAAATATACATATAGAGTAAAGTTCCACATTTATCATAATACATGGAATAAAGTGCCACATATGTGATTAATTTAATATGAAAGTCAATTTTGAAATTTTTCCCAACTAGATTATAAGAAATGTAACTTTTTTAAAAAGACTATCTTACCTCACCACATGTAATTCCAATTACTCAATATGTGTTTAATCTCAACAACTTTAAAAATGTTAATAATTCAATATTTTAAAAAACATATTTCTCATGTGTGTTGTAACGTGAAAAAGTTCAAATCAAATAGCGTAGAAGTTTTGACGATTATTTTGATAGCTGAGAATTCTTTATCAATCAGTTAAATATGTTCAATCTTTTTAGAATTTCAGCCGTTAAGTGTCGGTTAGTTATAAATTGATTATTGTCTACATTAATTAATGTATAGTTTACGAACCTAAAATGCATTATAGATAAAGATATAAGAAATGGAATGTGAAATTAGAATATAAATGTTTGATTAATATTTTAATATTTTCTTAGATTCAAGTTTTTCTGGAAATTTTCTGATTTTTGTGGACTATACCTAAAAATTAGGCTAGCATGTGTTCAATTTGGGAAAATTAATAATATTTAGCAAGAAAGTAGCAAAGATCCGGAAGAATATTCACTCACTAAAGACAGGGGCAGTTTCCACTACTTCGAAAGAAGCGATAAAAGGTCTTTACTTAGAATTGGAAGAACTTCTGGGAATAGAGGAAAAGATGTGGCAACAAAGAGCAAAAGCTCATTGGATGCGAGAGGGTGATCGAAATACCCGATATTTTCATAGTCGTGCTACTGGGAGAAGGAAGAAAAATCAGATTTTGGGCATTCGAAGGGAGGATGGTACTTGGTGCGAACGTGAGAACGACATTGAAAAAGTGGTTGTTGATTACTTCAGAAATATTTTTACTTCCAACCGTCCGTCCTCTGATGAGATCACCCTTGTATTGAGCGCTATGGGATCGAGGGTGAGTTCCGAAGATAATCAATATCTCCTTCAGCCGTACACTGCAGAAGAGGTATATCGAGCCCTTTTATCTATGTATCCCCTTAAATCCCCTGGACCCGATGGGTTCCCCCCTTTATTTTTTCAAAAGTTTTGGCCTTTAGTTGGTAAAGATGTCACAAAATGGGTTTTGAGTTTTTTGAATGATGGTGTTTTTGACGAGTCTTATAATCTTACTAATATTGTCCTGATTCCCAAATGCCAAGACCCTGAATATATGACCCAATTCCGTCCCATTAGTCTTTGCAACGTTGTTTACAAAATTGCTTCTAAAACCATAGCCAATCGCTTAAAACCCATTATGAACTCCGTTATCTCTGACTACCAATCAGCCTTCGTCCCTGGGAGACAAATCACTGATAACGTACTCGTAGCTTTCGAAACCACCCATTATATGAAAAAGCTTACTAAGAATAGGGTGGGCCAGATGGCCATTAAGTTGGACCTTAGCAAAGCCTATGATAGAGTTGAGTGGGAGTTTTTAAGGGCAGTAATGATCCGGTTAGGTTTTGATTCACATTTTGTTGAGCTTGTTATGACTTGTGTTTCTTCTGTTACGTACTCGTTTGTCCTTAATGGGGTGAATTTTGGTTCTGTTAAGCCGGAAAGGGGTATCCGTCAAGGGGACCCCCTTTCCCCTTATCTCTTTCTCTTTTGCGCAGAAAGCTTGAGTTCTCTTATATGTCAGGAGGAAGAAAGAGGACATTTGGAAGGCATTGCTATATGCCGAGGAGCACCTAAAGTCTCTCACCTTCTTTTTGCGGACGACACTTTGATCCTGTGTCAAGCCACTGAAGAGGCTGCTATTTATGTTAATAATCTACTACTTGCATATGGCTTGGCTTCGGGTCAGAATATTAATTTTGAGAAATCTAGTGTCGTGTTTACTAGGAACACAGATGAAGACGTGATTGCTTCGATCCTACAATTCCTTCCTATTCGCAGAGAGCTCAAACATGAGAGGTATCTTGGCCTTCCCCTCTCAGTTGGGAAATCTAAACGAGACGTATTTGATTACATAAGAGAGCGGGTTTGGAATCGACTCCAGAATTTGAGATCCAGAACTTTGTCAAGGGCAGGTAAGGAAATTTTAATTAAGTCTGTAGTTCAAGCAATTCCATCTTATCTAATGGGTTGCTTTAAGCTACCGGGTTATTTAATTAAAGAAATTGAGTATTTGATAGCTAGTTTCTGGTGGGATGATAATAATACGAAGAAAATACATTGGATCAAGTGGAATTCTCTATGTTCTAGTAAAAGGGATGGAGGAATGGGCTTCCGGGACTTGGAATCTTTTAATACCTCTCTTCTTGCAAAACAGGCTTGGCGTATCATGACGAACCCTAATAATCTACTTAGTCGCGTTCTAAAGGCTCGTTATTTTCCTAATACAGATCTTTTAGATGCTCCTTTAGGTTCGGCTCCCTCTTTAACGTGGCGCAGCATTTGGGAATCCAAGAGACTAATTGCCTCAGGTATTCGGTGGAGAGTGGGGAATGGTTGTGACATTCGCATTTGGGGCATGAATTGGCTTCCGAGAGCTCATTCTTTTAAAGTTATTACTCCTCCTCGAGTTCTCCCGGCTGATTCATTAGTTAGTGCTCTTATGGACCACTCAAGAGGTAATTGGAATAGACAGTTAATTGAAGACTTGTTTATTAATGAGGATGCACAACTCATTCTTTCTATTCCATTAAGTAGGGGAAGTTGTCATGATCGCATTATTTGGCATTTTGATCGCTCGGGGTCCTTTACGGTAAAATCGGCTTATAATTTATGTCGCTACTTAAAGGAATCTGAGCTTGAAGCCACTTGTGGGAGTACTAGTTCACGAATTAAATATAATTGGCTCAATATCTGGTCCTTAAAGGCACCCCCGAAGATCAAACAATTTATTTGGTCATGTTGCAAGAATACAATTCCTGTTTTAAAGGCCCTTTGTAATCGAAAAATTGTTAATGAGGATGTTTGTTTTCGATGCGAAGGAGAAGGGGAATCCACTTTACATTGTATTGTTCGGTGTACTTATGCTAGACAATGTTGGGCTCTTTCTGGTCTTGCTTTCTCAAATTATTACTGTGATTCTACTGAATTCATTGATTGGTTTACACATATTTATTCTAAATTGGATGCAGCAGAACTCGGCTATGCTTCTACTTTAGCTTGGTGGATTTGGTTTAGTAGGAATAAGTTTCTATGGGAGAAAGTTGTCTTTGAACCGGCTGACGTTGTCTTATTTGCTCGTAAATTCTACGCTGGTTTTAAAGAGGCTTTCACTCCTTCTTCTATTTCCAACCCACTCAGACCCGTGCGTGCTAATTGGACACCCCCACCTCCGGGAGCTGTGAAAATAAATGTAGACGCAGCAGTTGTTGAAGGACAGGGAAGAATAGGAATTGGTTGTGTAGTTCGGGATCATGTTGGTTCTGTTTTGGATTGGAAATCTGAGATGCTCGACTCTTTTTTGGAACCTGTAGCAGCGGAAACCAAAGCAATAGCCCGAGGACTTGAATTGGGTATTGAAAGAGGTTGGCAGAATATCATTTTGGAAAGTGACTGTATTTTGGCAGTGAATGGCATCTTGAATCACCATACTTTTAATCATTTTCATCCTTTGGGCCTCTTATTTGAAGACATCAAATATTTAGCTAGTAGTTTGGAAAATTTTATTTGCTCCCATGTGTTTAGGGAGAGTAATTCCGTAGCTCATGCTCTAGCTAAAGTCGCACTTAGTATTTCTCCTCCTACGGATGAGCTTCCGAGCTTTATCATCAATCTTGTAACTAATGACGTTATTCATTAATGATATCTCACCCTTTGGGTTTTCAAAAAAAAAAAAAAAAAAAAAAACATATCTTTCCTCAAGTAATTATTTTCCTTTCCAAAATTATCTTTCATGACTAGACCTTTTCGTCCCTTCTAACCAGTGTTTTTAAAATCGGACCGGTCATTGAACCGGAAGTCCTACTGGTTACTGATTTGATCAGTATAATTGGTGTGACTTTATTATTATGTAATATTTATATATATATATATATATATATATATATATATATATATATATATATATATATATATATATATATATATATATATATATATTTTTTTAGATTATATAAAATACAATTATAATTAAAAAAACTATCATCATTTGTCAATATAAATTTTTATTGTTTCATGCAAATAATCAAAATGTCTTTAAAATTAAGATCAATGTCAAAAATATAAATCCCAAGTACCCTAAAAGACACATATATTTAAAACAAGACAACAAAATTTAAAATTCATATCATTTTCAAAGTTTTGGCTTGTTCATTTGGGTTCTATTGTTGTAATTTGATGTTTATATGGTAATTGATTTGCATAATTTCATACACAAAATAATATTATTAACAATGATGAGAAAATTGTTATGTACTTCTTTATGTAAAAAAAAATATAATATTGCATTGGTTGTTCCTCATTGATTGTTAAAACACTAAAATAATGAATTTTCAATTAAAGTATATAAAATGTAATTCTATTAAATATTAAAAAAATCTCTAAATTTTCTTTTAAAAAAAAACAATTAAGTGAACCACTGGTTCACTGGTTTTGTCGGTTCATTGATTTTATTGATTTTGGAGTCGATTTTACCGATTCGAATGTTTATCACGAGATTGATTTTTAGGGGTAAATCGAACCGAATTGAAAATCGATTAGTGGTAAAATACCACAAATATAAAAAGAGTAGTTTAATAATTCATAATATTTTAAGTTTAAAAATGTCATTGAGGTAGTAAAAACGGGTTTTCTATTTCGAATTATAGGAGGATAAATTAAATATTATGCATATCATAGGAGGTAAATTGCAATTAATTATGGAAAAAATTAACAAGATGCTTAAAGAAGTAATTGCCCGGAATTATGCATTGCTTATGGTACTTGGGCGAATTTATTGTAGTCTCTGCAATACAAATTATAGGAAGGGTAGCATTGAGCCGTTAGTGGGCCGAACTTCAAGAAGGCCCTAGAAGAAAATGTTGGGCCTTTTCGTACTGAAATTTAAATTTCAAAATTTGTTTAACAGCACATAATTTAGTTTGGGACGAAAGATCAAAATTAGTAATTAGATTAGAACAATATTATGAAAAAATATTAAATTACGAAATGATATCGGTGAGAGAATACAATTCGAAGTAAAAATATAAAATCACTAATTAGTTTGGAACGTTTTCTACAATTTTTCCTTACATGACACTTCTTCCTTTTCTACTTTTTTATCACGTTCATTGAAAAAGCCTTCTTCACCATTTCAAAAAAAAAAAAAAAAACTTAGTACTTTCATTAGAATTTAAGTTACTGAATTCGGATCAAAACTCTTTAAATCTAAAAGATGATATATATCTCCCAAAAAAAAAAAAAATCCAGTTGCTATGTGCAGATTTAAAAATTTACGAACAAATTTGATCACGGTAGAAAATTATGACTAATATCAATTTCAAAGATTATGTCTTCTATTTCATGCTCTATTTGACACGATGCAATCACGTAACAAAAATCAAATAATAGAATATAAACAGTATACAAACTTCTTTTCTATTATGAGTCAATGCTACTTGCATAATTAGAAATTACAAACAGAAGAAAGCGGGGCATTAAAGTAACCATGTTAATTAAGTTTCTAATATCCCACATAGAAGAAAGTTAATATAAATAAGCATGTTATAATTAAGTTAATGATACTTATTAATTGCCGAGCCAAGTAGCGTGGGCTTGTAACCAAGCGGGTCATTAAAGTGTTGGAATATTGTTGGAGGATTCTAGGCCCAGTAGGCTATGCTGACTTTTCTCTACTCCGAAAGTCGTGTGCCCCCAGTTCACTACGGACTGGAAAGCTATTAACTCTTCAATCTGACTATCAAATTGGGCTAGTATCGGAGGGCCCAATGCACCATGCATTGACATGGTTTCAACAGAGAGAAAGGTGCATAGCCTGGTGCACCTCCTTGATGAATCCACCAATAAACCGCCACATTTTTTCTAAAAAAGTATTGTAAAATTTGTCCCGTAACTATTGCTAGCTGACAAAAAAAATTCCGTAACTTTTCGGGCTAGCAATTTATTCCTATAACTAAAATATTTTAGCAATTTTAGTCCTGTAATGATCCAAAATAAATTTTTTTTTTCAATTTATCCAGCCAAATCACCCAATGTTTTCACATTGAAAAATTAGTCTATACTTAAACTCTTTGGTTCAGCCTAATGGCAAAGATGAGGCGTCGTTAATCCTGAGGTAATTGGTTCGAATATCACTTGAAGTATGACTTTTTCACCAATTTAAAACTAGTTTTGTTAATGAATATTCTTTTAATTGATTAAATAAAAATTATTTGTACTTTCTTAGTGATCAATAGATTTGATAATAGAATTTTTGTAATCAACATCTCAAAAGAAAGGAAAAAAATTTATCGATTGAACTGGAGTGAAGCTTTAATGCACTTGACTTCACGTGCAACTATGTATTTCATATTAGTTGGAAAAGAACCTGTCTATTTTGTTTCTTCTAATGTTCTTTTTTTTTCTTCAGAGGATTCTAATGTTAATCTTCTCCCCCACATGTCCGTAGTAGTTTGTAATTAATTGCAACTATTAATTATATTATCGATTTGTATAAAAATATTTAGGGTGAGTTTGGCCAATTGATTGGATCTCTTAAAATCACGTTTACATCTCTATTGTGATTTTTGAAGTGTTTGGCCCCGATTATAAAAATTACTTCTGTTTAATCGTGATTTTCATGGTGTTTGGCCCCCAAGATCATAATCACTTTTGGGATCCTCAGAAGCAAAAAATCAACTTATTTTAGAAGCAACTAAAATGTTACTTTTACAAAAGCAATTATTCTATAATTTATTATTATCATAATCAATTATTACCAAAATCAATTTTAGTAAAATTAATTATCCTATAATTACTGTTCAGTAACAGCTTAGACTGTTTAAGTTAGAACAAAAGTTTTAAAGTTAAAAACTGTCAAAAAGTTTAGAGGTCTATTCACCCCCCCCCCTCTAGACCTCATCTGACCACTTGGGACCAACAAGTGGTATCAGAGCAGGTGGTTCATTAGAATCAGCTGCCTGGTCAACGAGCTTGATCCGAGTGTTTTTCAAAGGTTTTCAAACTTTTCAAAGGAGCATATTTTGAAAAATTAAAATTTTTGAAAAATGGATTGTATCAGCCATGTTCCCCACATAGCTGGTATGAGCTTTGAAGACTGGAAAATCATAATGGAGATTTCCTGGCTGCTTAGAATGATAACATGTACACATGTATCATCAAAGGTCCATTCGAATTCACCAAGACTATCACGGTTGATGAAGCTGAAATAGTGGTGGAAAAAGACCTAACAGAAATGATAGCCGAAGAAATAAAGCTGTTCAATCTTGATAAAGTTGGGCGTTTCGTCATGACCAAGGCCCTTGACAACGACATATTTGACAAAGTCAAGCACTGCAAGACTGCCAAAGAAATGTGGGATAAGATCAGAGATATGAGCGAAGGAAACGACGCCATCAAAGAGCATCAGCTGAGTGTTGCTCTGGAAAAGCTGGACAACTTCAAGATGAAGTCTGCAGAAACCATTGATCAGATGGATACGAGGTTTACAAGGACGCTGAATGAAGTTTTAAAGCTTGGAAAAACCTTCACTGATAAGGAGATAACCGTCAGAGTTCTGAAGGCTCTACCTCCGAAGTTCAACATGAAGGTGACAGCCATGAAAGAGTCCAGAGATCTGGGAAAGATTTCACTCACCGAGCTGTTCTCAGTACTCAAGGCATACGAGTATAAACTGCCAAGAATGGGTGTTGAAGAAACCTCTACTTCAAGTCCCACAGCTGCCCTGGTTGCTGCTGAAAATCCTAGAAGGCCAGCTCATAAAAGCAAAGATGTGGATTCATCTGATGAAGCCACACTACTCAACAAAAAGGAGTGCACTGCTGGAGATGTTGCATTGCTGATGAACAACTTCAAAAAGTTCTACAGACGAAAAATGAAGAACAAATATAACAATGCTTCTACTTCTAACCCTACTTCTTCTTCTCAAGATAAGGATTCTTATAAATCCAAAATGATGTGCTATAATTGCAGGAAACTGGGTCATTTCATCAGAGACTGCCCATATCCTAAAGTTGAGAAGTATACAGAAGAGGAAAAGAGAATCAGAAAAGAAAGAAAGCATCAGAAAGGCAAGGTGCTGGTAGCAGAAGCAGAAAAGCTAGCTGCTGTCTACTCATCAGATTCAGATTCACACACTTCTGATGAAGAGAGTCCTGCTCTTCTCTGCCTGATGGCTAAGGAGTCTGATGACTCCGAGGATATTGAGGTAACTCCTCTTGATAATGAATTATTTAATTCATTTGAACAAATGATGCTTAACAATACAAGTATTGCTGATGCATTTAAAAAGCTTAAGGAAGAGATGATATTACGGAAAGAGCAAAACAGTTCACTGAAACTTAAAGCTGAAAAGCCAAGAGAATCAGCTGAATACAAACTGCTTGAGCAAGAGAATGAATCTCTGAAAGCTGAATGTGAAGTTTATAAGGGTAAAATCATGGAGCTTGAGAAAGTCATTGAGTCTCATGATAAGTCATCTGTTGCATCCACTCACATGTCTAGTAAACAGAAGACACCTTTAGAACAGGATAAGTTAGAACTGAAGCATACTGAAAAATTTATATCAGCTGACAACAGTAAGGTCATTTTGTATGTTCAGACTACTAAACATGCTTCACCTGAGAAAGTGTTAAAGGAGACAAAAACTCCTAAGGCTAAAAAGAGCAAAGAGCCTAGTGTAGGAAAACAGACTGGTAAGTCCAAACAGAAGAGTCCTAGGAAGTCTTCTGATAAGGCCAAAACCAATCAGACTAGTGATAAGACTAAGTCGTCTATTAATGAGCAAGCATCTAGTAAACCACAGAAGCATAAAAACAAGAAAAATCAAAATGCTTGGTATGGAAATGAGTCTTATTATGTGCAACCTGCTGCATATCCTCCTATGTATCATGCACCTCAATTTCCAACTTACTATGCACCATATCCTGCTCACCCAATGCATGCATATCCTCCTTATCATGCATCTTATTCTACTTATGAGCATTATCCTTATCATGCTGATTATCATCAAAATACCAAATCTGATAAACATGATGAAGATGAAACTGTTCATGCTCCTGCCAAACAACAGAAGCCTAAGAAGCCTAAGACTTCATCATCTTGGGTTGTCAAATGTGGAACTAATCCTTCAGGACCCTCTCAATAAGGGTACCTAAAACAATTTTATTTTGTTTGTAGGTTAGGATTAGGAGTAGGAGTAAAGTAGAGAAAATCTGGTACTTGGACAGTGGATGTTCAAGATACATGTGTGGAAACATACATGAGCTGACTGATGCTGTTGTTGTGGATAGTCATAAAGTTACTTTTGGAGACAGCAAGGAAGGCAAGATTGTAGCAACTGGAAAGCTGATCAAAGGCAACATTGAGATATCAGACGTCTCTTATGTTAAAGGCCTCAAATACAATTTACTGAGCATAAGTCAATTTTGTGACAAAGGATGTTCAGTCATCTTCTCAACAGATAAGTGCTACGTTGAACAGATAGGTACAAAGAAGGTTATTTTATCTGGAAGACGACAAGGAAATATCTACACAGTAGACTGGAATTCTGCTGACAAGAATTCAAGTATTTGTTTGGTGGCATCAACACCAAGTGAAGTCAGTTGGCTGTGGCACAAAAGAATGAACCATGTGAATTTCAAGACCATCAACAGACTTATCAAGAATAATCTGGTAGAAGGAATTCCAAAAACAGTCATGAGCAAGGACAAGCTTTGTGACGCATGTCAGAAGGGTAAACAAATCAAGTCATCATTCAAAAGCAAGAAGCACCAATCATCTGGAAGAATATTGGAGCTGCTACACATAGACTTATTTGGACCCATTGATCCAGTCAGCAATGATGGAAAGAAATACTGCCTAGCTGTTGTGGATGATTATTCAAGATACACTTGGGTGATTTTCATGAAGAAGAAAAGTGAAACCAAGGAGCATCTTACAAATCTGATGGAATTGATACAGAATGAGAAAAGTATGAAAATACTGAAGATCAGATCAGATAGAGGGACTGAGCTTACAAACTCTACTGTTGAAGAGTATTGTAATGACAGAGGAATCAGCCATGAGTACTCTGCTGCCAGAACCCCTCAACAAAATGGAGTTGCTGAAAGGAGAAACAAAACTCTTAAAGAAGCTACCAGGACAATGATAGCTGAAGCTAAGCTGCCTCAAAGGTTTTGGGCAGAAGTAACAAACACAGCATACAACATGCTTTACCCAAAACAGATGCATGATCAACAAGCACCAAAACAAGACTCCATATGAAGTTTGGAACAACAGGAAGCCAAACATTAATTACTTTAAGATATTTGGTCGTAAATGCTTTGTTTTAAATAATGGGAAAAATCACCTTACTGCATTTGCAGAAAAGGCTGATGAAGCTGTTTTTGTAAGATACTCTACTGTTAGTAAAGCTTATAGAGTCTTTAACAAGAGAACTTTACTTATATATGAATCCATTCACGTAGTATTTGATGAACCAAATCAATCTTCTGAAAAGAATCAAAGTACTAATCTAGATTTGTTTACAGATTTACAGAAATTGAATGTTGGAAAGAATGAAGAATATGTTCCCATCATACTACCGGATCTCAACCAAGCTGCTAACTCAAGTGCTGTTCAAAATCACAGTGCTGATAGTCTAACAGACGAGTTACATACAGCTGACAGACCAGAGACTGTTCAACATACAACAAATGTTCAACAGACTACTACTGAAACTCCAACACTAGTGTTGCAAGATCAAAACAAAGGACAACATTATGATTTGCAACCTGATCTAAGATGGCTCAAGAATCACCCACCAGAGCTGGTGATTGGTGATCATTTGGATAAAGTAAAGACAAGGAGAGCTGCTGCAAGTGAAGCAATGTTTGTCAGTTTCCTATCTCAAATTGAGTCCAAACAGATTGAAGAAGCTCTTAGTGATTCAAACTGGATTGAAGTTATGCAAGAAGAGCTCAATCAATTTGAAAGAAATGAAGTCTGATACTTAGTTCCTAGACCAAGTTATCAAAGGGTAATTGGCACTAAATGGGTATTCAGGAACAAAATGAATGAAGATGGTGTTGTCACCAGAAACAAAGCTAGATTAGTGGTCAAGGGTTATTGCCAAGAAGAAGGTATTGACTTTGATGAAACTTTTGCACCTGTAGCAAGATTAGAGGCTATCAGACTCTTTCTTGCTTATGCTGCTCACAAAAAAGTTCACAGTCTATCAAATGGATGTGAAATCAACTTTTCTCAATGGATAATTGCAAGAAGAAGTTTATGTTGAACAACCACCTGGATTTGAAGCTTATCAAGAAGAAGATAAGGTGTATCGTCTGAAGAAAGCCCTCTATGGACTGAAACAGGCTCCAAGAGCATGATATGATACCCTATCTGATTTTCTTTTAATTAAAGGATTTCGTAAAGGTAAGGTAGACAAGACCCTGTTTACTATTGAATGGGAAGAACATATTTTGCTTGTGCAAATATATGTGGACGATATTATTTTTGGTTCAACTAATCAACAGATGTGTGATAAGTTCTCAAAGCTGATGCAGAACAAGTTTGAAATGAGCATGATAGGGGAACTTAATTATTTTCTTGGTTTGCAAGTAAGACAGTTGCCTGATGGAATATTCATCAGTCAAGCAAAATACACAAAGGATTTGTTCAAGAAATTTGGTATGGAAACTAGCTCTTCTGCTAATATTCCAATGTCTACTAGTCTTCGTTTGGATAAAGATGAAGATGGCAAATCAGTGGACATAACCAAGTACATATTGGGTCACTGTTATACCTAACAACTATTGTTGGGGTTTGTGCGAGGTATCAATCAAATCCTAAGGAATCTCACCTCTTAGCTGCCAAAAGGATACTCAAGTATCTTAAAGGTACTGAAAATTTGGGATTGTGGTATCCTAGGGAATCTGGATTTGAACTAATTGGATATTCAGATTCTGACCTTGCTGGCTGCAAGATTGACAGAAAAAGCACAACAGGTGTCTGTCAGTTCTTAGGTAGTCGTCTGATCTCATGGATGAGTAAGAAACAGACTTCAGTATCCATATCAACTGCTGAAGCTGAATATATAGCTGCTGGAGCTTGCTGTGCACAAATATTATGGTTGAAGCATCAACTAGAAGATTACAACATAAAAATCAGTGGAATCCCTATCTACTGTGACAATACAAGTGCAATCAGCCTTACTCAGAATACTACAAGTCATTCAAGGACTAAGCATATTGAGATCAAACATCATTTTATTAGAGATCATATGGAGAAAGGAAATGTCATGATAGAATATGTGTTTACTGAAAATCAGACTGCAGACATTTTCACTAAACCTCTAAGTGAGACAAGGTTTTCAACTCTAAGAGCTGAACTAGGTCTACTAAAATTGGATGCATAAGTTGAGGGGGAACTCATCAGAAGACTGGAGTTCAACAGCTTACTCATCTTATTATCTTCAAGGATTAACTCTCAACAGACTAGTTAACTTATGTATTCTTAAAATCAGGGGGAACGTGTAAGACTAGCGGTACTTCTGATTAAAAGATGAAATTTGTTGATGACAGTTAGTTGAAGTTATGTTTTCATCATAAGATTAAAGACAAATTATCTAGCTGGATTGACAAACAGCCGAGGAAGGTTATCAGTTATTGGCTTTCACTGATAACAGCTTTGTCATCAGGACGGTAGTCTCATCAGATAAGTATTTTATTTACCTGTCTGATCAACTATATAAAAGCTGAGTGTATTAAAAACATTTTATCTAAAACACGCTTTTATAAGTTCAGTAAGGCGGTTCGTATTCCCGCCTGTCATTAAATGCTTTTTGAATTTGAAATTGCGTAACTGACGCCGCACGATTAAGACTGACAAGAAACGGATTTAACGGTTGGCTGGTATCACGGAAACCGAAATACCCTAACTCTATAAATCCAGATCTGATCAGCTTAGTAACTCTTTACGCACCCAAATATTCAGAGAGCACTTGTGAGCAAAATACTTGCAATTTTCTGCAAAAATTCTTCTTTTTCACTAACTTTCAACAGAATTAAGATGGCATCGAGTCAAGATTCGAAGGTTGAGGGGATGTACCTAGTGTACGAGTCTTATTACCAATCGAGTACTACTTTAATGAAAGAATTGCTGGAGAAATTCAAAACGGCCTCCTTGGTAAATTTCATGGAATACCACGAAGGTCTGGTGTGGACTGATCAAGTCCTGGAGTACTACTGTACAACAACTGTTGACTTTACTACACAGGAGATTAAGGCCACTGTCTGAGGTAAATCCATAACCATTACTCCTCAATTACTTCATGAGACTTTTGGACTACCCATCAGAGGACGTCATGACGTTACTGTTATGGCCGAGGAGAAACATCAACAATTCTGGGCAAACTGTGCCAAAAAGGGTGAGATGTTGATTGGCAACATCAGGAAGAAGCAGCTAACAGATGAGTATCAGCGGATGGCTGATATGGTCTGCAAGCTGATTGAAAACTGCACTTTCTCCCAGGATGCTGTGACTATGAAGAGGTTCAGTATTATGACTGCTATCTACCATGGACTGGAGGTGAACTGGTCCATAGTAATCTGGTACATCTTTGCAAATTTCTGGGACAAGAAAGGCAAAAGCAAGGCCCCTCAGACCAATCACAGAATTACTCTCAGCTATCTACTATTCAAGATGGGCTGTGAGGTGACAAATGGAAAAGAAATTCACTCTGGAAAGGCAATGTCAAAGTACTTGCCTGTTCTAAAAAGAAAGGCAGACGATGCTGATGCAGAGGAAAAAGCAGAGGAATCAAAGGAGGATCCTGCCAAAAGGCCAAGGAGATTGGTTAAAACAGCTCAGCTGGCTGTTGAAACCAAATCGCAAAAAGCTGATGAGCCCAAGGAGAAGACTCCTAAGAAGATGAAGAAGGTGTCTGATGTTGAAGCTGATGAAACTATAAATCAGACCAGTGCTGATGTCAGGAACTTGTCTCCTGCATTATCTTCTCGCACTCCATCTGTTGAAGTGCCTGATGAGAATGTCTCTCACAGGACCAGAAGTCAATTAAGGGATACTGGTGCTTCCCAACCTGTTCAAGGAAGACTAAGGAAGACAGCAAGAAAGCAAATGACTTTTGTTGAAAAGCCCACTGAAATAATCGATTTGGTGAGAGAAAGCCCTCAATCAGCAGAGAGGCCTGTTGGAGCTGAAGAAGCTTCTGTTGCTGAACAAACTGATGTGCAACAGATTACTCAAGCAAAGCCAACAGTTGAGGTTGCTAAACCTCAGGATGATCCTGATGTGATGATCATCCATCCCATTGCAGCTGCACCTCTTGCATCTGCTGCTCCTCAACCTGCCCCAGCTGACAAGGGAAAGAGAAAGATTCTGATCAAGAAGAAAAATATCTCTGCAGCTGATAAGAAGAAAAGGGAGGAAGCTGAGCAGAGAAAAAGAGATCAGTTGGAAGAAAAGAAGGCATTAGAACTAAGCAAGATTCAAGAAGCTAAGGATGCTGAAAGTAGAAAAATGTCTGAAGCTGAAAGAAAGGCAGCTGAAGACGCTGAGTTTGCTATGGTCCTTGAGCTAAGTAAAACTGATGCTCATGGACCAGTTCATGCTGGAGGCATCAAGATCGATGAAGACAAAGAAAAGAAGCCTAAGATGCCTGCTGGAGAGGTCAAGCCAAAGGATAAGTATGAAGTAAGAAGAGCTTTTGACATCATCCATGCTGATAAAGCTCTCTTCAAAAGGTTTGAAAAGACCTTGGCTTATTATGACCAGAAGCTAATGCTGAAGACTCTGTTCACCCACGAGAAGCCTAGATACATGAAATGGAGGGATTATAGGCTGAACAGATCTGTTGCAGAGCTTCAGAGTTGGAAGGAGTTAGCTGATAAAGAAAAATGGGTTCTGAATTGGCTAAGGACCGACTCTATTCAACAAGCCTTGGATCCTCACTTTGTAAGGGATGCTATGCATCAATACGCTAAGGATTATGCTATGGAGGAAGCCAAGATCATTCAAAACACGTTGCCACCAAAGAGAAGAAAATATGATGATGCTGTTGAGAGAGCAATCAACATAGCTGTTATGACCGCCTTGAAGAGATGGGCAGAAAGGTCAAGATATCAGCAAGGATCTTCAAGTGAATTGCCTCAGCTGCCAAGCATTCAACAGATTACATTCGGCAAGGAAGTCAAGACTTACTATGAATTGCCTAAGGTAAAGCCATCTGCTCAAAGGCCATGGATTATTGTGCGACAAATCCGTCAAACAACAACCTTTACTGATGAAGGCAAGATCATTAGTAAGATTTTTGAAGACGTAACTGATCAGCCTAAAGCTGCTGAAGAACCCTTAGCACTTGAGTGGAAAGCTAAGGAGTCTGAAGCTGATCAGGATACTGAATTGAAAGATGCCCCTGTCCACCAGGAGGATGAAGGAAGGGAAGCTGCTGATTCTGCTTCATCAAGTGATTTGCATTCATCATTGATGGAAGCTTTCCAGTTATTAATGGAGAATTCAATGAAGGAACTGGAAGAGAAGAACAGCATGCAGATGAAGAAGTTGCAACAAGAGTTGGCAGAGTCCAACAGATTACAGCTGGAAAGTATGCAACTACTTACTGCCAGAACTATTAGAAATGCCATTGATAGTTTTCCCATGCCTGAAGATCATTCCAAGCAGATGATGCAAAGCTTTGTTGAAATGAACAGAAATGTTGAAGATGTGAAGGCTGATGTCAACCATCTTCATGATGCCTTAAAAAGAGCTGAACACAACATAGCTGATCTAACTGCTAACTTCATCAGAGTCAGTGAAGAAGAAAAAGTTGTTAATGTTAGATTGTTGCAAGAGATCACTCAAGCTGGAAATGTTATAAATGAAGAACTTTCAACTATGCAACTTAACATTGATTGTTTCAATGATCAAACTGACAACATCAGCACCACTCTCACTCATCTTACTGCAAGTCACAATGTAGTCAATCAGAATTTGAAGGCCTTGTGTGCTGCAATGAAGATTCAATCTGCTGCACTTAATCCTCCTATCAGACCTGCCAGTGCCACCATTTCTGATGATGACAAAAAGGGGGAAGAGAAGAAGGAAGAAGAAAAAGTAAAGGAATCTGCTGCCACTAAACCTGAAGAGACTGAAGCTGCTGAAGAGACTAAAGCTGCTGAAGAGATTGGAAAGGTAGAAGGCAAAGAAAAATCTGAAGAAGAGACCAAGGAAAAAGCCAAATCTGATGAGGAAATGGCTGTAACCAAGGATTCTGCTGAAGATCAAACAGAGCCATTTACCAAGTACAAGAACACCGAAACAGCTAAGAAATTAATGGAAGAGCTGAAGGAGCAGCAAATCAAAGAGAAGATGGAAGCTGCTAAGTCAAATCTTCTTTTAGATGAAGATGATGATGAAGATGAGGAAGAAGAAGATGATGAAGAATCATCTTATGAATATGAAGAAGTGCTGGAAGGAACTGATGAAGAAGCTGATAGTTAGCATAGACAAATTTATTTGTAATCAGTTTACTTTATTTTTCTTTCAGACATCTCATCTGATCAGAAACTGTAACTTGTACTCATTTATCAGATTATCAATAAAAGTTCAAGTTTCTGTTTCCAACATATATTTTCTATCTCAGAAAATTTTGAAGGTCACAAACTTTAGCATAGGTAAAACAGGTACTTAGCTGAAGTTTTGTCATCATCAAAAAGGGGAAAATTGTTGGATAGGGATGAAGATGAAGAGCACTGAAGACAATAAGTAAAGGGAGGCTTTGATGAATTCCAAAACTTCAAATCCGCTAAGTATAAATTAGCTTAGCTGATATCCCTTTGAAGAATTTTTGACTAAGTAAAGAAGATATTAGAAGAGTCAAAATTCAAGGTTCAAGACTACTGATCTGCTGAAGGAAAGAAATTAGACTGGTGAAGATCAGCCGACTCAAATCAGATTTGTTCAAGTTTGGAATCATCTCAGTTCATCATCAGACTTGCACTTTCGATCAGCCAAGTGGAAAGGATCAAGAAGTCGTCCCAACGGTAATAAATGCCCCTGGAAGTAATAAATGCTGAAGTACAAGATTATTAAAGACAAATGATTGAAGAAAGACTTCATATCAGCTTGGTGCATTTAATGCTGCCTGCAGAAAAGTACTGTTGACAGTACGGATACTGTGCAGAGAGCCGTTCGCTGAAATTAAGGACCAGTACCCGAGGTTTTTGAATTATGTCTCTCTTCAACGGACGTTTTTCAAACCTACGAGTATAAATAGCTGTAGAGACAAAGAGAAGAACAACAACACAATCTCTGAGAAGAAATACGACGCAGAATCTCTTAAGTCTCAAGAACAGCTCACTCATCAGCTCTGTCATTTGTTGACTGAAGCCGAAGTTGAAGATAAAATACAAACACATTTTCTGAGTGAAAAACTGTTTGAGTGTTGTGAGAAGTGTAGATCCATCTTTGTGAGTGATCTAGCTTCAGATGATAGGTTTTCTTAGTGATTTCCTATTGCGAGCTTACGGCCAGATTCAATTGTTGTTTTGGCGTAAGTGGAGTGTACTAATTACTTTGTGTTTTTAGTATAACCCAAGATCTTTGTGACTTGGAAGATTGGACTAAAGGATATTCAAATCCATATAACCACTATAAAAATTACTTGTGTTTTTATATTTGCTTTCAACTTGCATATTTTCAGATTGCATAAAACACATTCAAAACTGTTTGAAAAGAGTTTAAAGGAGTTTACAAAACTGGGGATAAAATTTTCAAACTACTAAGTTTACTTGTGAAAAACACTTTGAAAATCTGCTGCAAGTACTCTAGTATTAAAACTGATTTTAGCAAAAATCAGCTAAGTGATTATCAGATTAGTGGTCAACAAAGCTGCTCAAAGATTTGTTCGCGATCAGCCTTGTAAAATTATTGTTCGGTAACAGCTTAGACTGTTTAAGTTAGAACAAAAGTTTTAAAGTTAAAAACTGTCAAAAAGTTTAGAGGTCTATTCACCCCCCCCCCCCCCCCTCTAGACCTCATCTGACCACTTGGGACCAACAATTGCAACTATTAATTATATTATCAATTTGTATCAATATATTTAAGGTGAGTTTGGCCTAGTGATTGGAGCTCTTAAAATCACATTTACATCTCTATTGTGATTTTTGAAGTGTTTGGCCCCGATTATAAAATTACTTCTATTTAATCGTGATTTTCATGGTGTTTGGCCCCCAAGATCATAATCACTTTTGGGATCCTCAGAAGCGAAAAATCAACTTATTTTAGAAGCAACTAAAGTGTTACTTTTACAAAAGCTATTATACAAAAGCAATTATTCTACAATTTATTATTATCATAATCAGTTATTACCAAAATCGATTTTAGTAAAATTAATTATCCTATAATTACTTTTCGAATCGCTAGGCCAAACTCACCCTTAGTTATAGTTTCAAACGCTATATTAGATCGTATTAGTTGGAAAATAAATTTTCTTTATTATTGTATATGTTTTCTAATTCTCTCTGTGCCAATTGTTTTACTCCAATAGTTACAGTGTATTTTTTAAAATATAACGTTATATATATATAGTGTCAGTATAAAATTATCAAGTATTGTTGGATAAATTAACTAAATATACATATAGAGTAAAGTTTCACATTTATTATAATACATGGAATAAAGTGCCACATATGTGATTAATTTAAAATCAAAGTCAATTTTAAAATTTTTCCCAACTAGGTTATAAGAAATGTAACTTTTTTAAAAAGACTATCTTACCTCACCACATGTAATTCCAATTACTCAATATATGTTTAATCTCAACAACTTTAAAAATGTTAATAATTTAATATTTTAAAAAATATATTTCTCCGTGTGTTGTAACGTGAAAAAGTTCAAATCAAATAGCATAGAAATTTTGACGATTATTTTGATAGCTGAGAATTCTTTATCAATCAATTAAATATGTTCAATCTTATTAAAATTTAAGTCGTTAAGTGTCGGTTAGTTATAAATTGATTATTGTCTACATTAATTAATGTATAGTTTACGAACCTAAAATGCATTATAGATAAAGATATAAGAAATGGAATGTGAAATTAGAATATAAATGTTTGATTAATATTTTAATATTTTCTTAGATTCAAGTTTTTCTGGAAATTTTCTGATTTTTGTGGACTATGCCTAAAAATTAGGCTAGCATGTGTTCAATTTGGGAAAATTAATAATATTTGGAGAATTAACATATCTTTCCTCAAGTAATTATTTTCCTTTCCAAAATTATCTTTCATGACTAGACCTTTTCGTCCCTTCTAACCAGTGTTTTTGAAATCGGACCGGTCATTGAACCGGAAGTCCTACTGGTTACTGATTCGATCCGTATAATTGGTGTGACTTTATTATTATGTAATATTTATATATATATTTTTAGATTATCTATTATACAATTTTAATTAAAAAAACTATCATCATTTGTCAAGATAAAATTTTATTGTTTCATGCAAATAATCAAAATGTCTTTAAAATTAAGATCAATGTCAAAAATATAAATCCCAAGTACCCTAAAAGACACATATATTTAAAACAAGACAACAAAATTTAAAATTCATCTCATTTTCAAAGTTTCGGCTTGTTCATTTGGGTTATATTGTTGTAGTTTGATGTTTATATGGTAATTGATTTGCATAATTTCATACACAAAATAATATTATTCACAATGATGAGAAAATTGTTATGTACTTCTTTATGTAAAAAAGAATATAATATTGCATTGGTTGTTCCTCATTGATTGTTAAAACACTAAAATAATGAATTTTCAATCAAAGTATATAAAATGTAATTCTATTAAATATTAAAAAAATCTCTAAATTTAAAAAAAAAAAAAAAAAAACAATTAAGTGAACCACTGGTTCACTGGTTTTGCCGGTCCATTGATTTTATTGGTTTAGGAGTCGATTTTACCGATGCGAATGTTAATTACGAGATTGGTTTTTAGGGGTAAATCGGACCGAATTGAAAATCGATTAGTGGTAAAATACCACAAATATAAAAAGAGTAGTTTAATAATTCATAATATTTTATGTTTAAAAATGTCATTGAGGTAGTATAAACGGGTTTTCTATTTCGAATTATAGGAGGGTAAATTAAATATTATGCATATCATAGGAGGTAAATTGCAATTAATTATCGAAAAATTAACAAGATGCTTAAAGAAGTAATTGCCTGGAATTATGCATTGCTTATGGCACTTGGGCGAATTTATTGTAGTCTCTGCAATACAAATTTTAGGAAGGGTAGCATTGAGCCGTTAGTGGGCCGAACTTCAAGAAGGCCCTAGAAGAAAATGTTGGGCCTTTTCGTACTGAAATTTAAATTTCAAAATTTGTTTAACAGCACATAATTTACTTACGAAATTTACGTTCTAATTAAATAAGAGCAAAAAATTTGAAAACATTTCAAACTAATTAGTAATTTTGAGTTTTTGTTTTAAATTATATTATCACATCGAATTTCGTCCCGTTATGTAATATTTTTTTTTTAAATATCATCCCACCGTTAATTATGAGACGAAAATTGCGCATGCGTACGTTAAATTGTCACTTGGCTGCTTAAATGTCATGAAGTGGTAAATTTTAGCATAATCAATTATACAATATGGTAAAATTCGTCCCAAACTAATTACAAGTACCGTCATTTCCATTAAATTAAAAATTTGATATTGGGACTAAATTCATGCAAAATGGTAAATTACGGGACGAGATTCGACAAGTTTATTTAGTTTGGGACGAAAGACCAAAATTAGTAATTAGTTGAGGACAATATTATGAAAAAGTATTAAATTACGAAATGATATCGGTGAGAGAATATAATTCGAAGTAAAAATATAAAATCACTAATTAGTTTGGAACGTTTTCTACAATTTTTCCTTACATGACACTTCTTCCTTTTCTACTTTTTTATTACATTCATTGAAAAAGCCTTCTTCACCATTTCAAAAAAAAAAAAAAAAAAAAAAAGCCCCTTAGTACTTTCATTAGAATTTAAGTTACTGAATTCGGATCAAAAGTCTTTAAATCTAAAAGATGATATATATCCCCCCAAAAAAAAAAAAAATCCAGTTGCTATGTGCAGATTTAGAAATTTACGAACAAATTTGATCACGATAGAAAATTATGACTAATATCTTCTATTTTATGCTCTATTTGACACGATGAAATCACGTAACAAAAATCAAATAATAGAATATAAACAATATCCAAACTACTTTTCTATTATGAGTCAATGCTACTTGCATAATTAGAAATTACAAACAGAAGAAAGCGGGGCATTAAAGTAACCATGTTATAATTAAGTTTCTAATATCCCACATAGAAGAAAGTTAATATAAATAAGCATGTTATAATTAAGTTAATGATACTTATTAATTGCCGAGCCAAGTAGCGTGGGCTTGTAACCAAGCGGGGCATTAAAGTGTTGGAATATTGTTGGAGGATTCTAGGCCCAGTAGGCTATGCTGACTTTCCTTTACTCCGAAAATGGTGTGCCCCCAGTTCACTACGGGCTGGAAAGCTATTAACTCTTCAATCTGAATAACAAATTGGGCTAGTATCGGAGGGCCCAATGCACCATGCATTGACATGGTTGCAACAGAGTGAAAGATGCATAGCCTGGTGCACCTCCTTGATGAATCCACCAATAAACAGCCACATTTTTTCTAAAAATATATTGTAAAATTTGTCCCGTAATCATTGCTAGCTGACAAAAAAAATTCTGTAACTTTTCGGGCTAGCAATTTATTCCTATAACTAAAATATTTTAGCAATTTTAGTCCTGTAATGATCTAAAATATTTTTTTTTTCAATTTATCCAGCCAAATCACCCAATGTTTTCACGTTGAAAAATTAGTCCATACTTAAACTCTTTGGTTCAGCCTAATGGCAAAGATGAGGCGTCGTTAAACCTGAGGTAATGGGTTCGAATATCACTTGAAGTATGACTTTTTCACTAATTTAAAACTAGTTTTGTTAATGAATATTCTTTTAATTGATTAAATAAAAATTATTTGTACTTTCTTAGTGATCAATAGATTTGATAATAGAATTTTTGTAATCAACATCTCAAAAGAAAGAAAGAAAATTTATCGATTGAACTGGAGTGAAGCTTTAATGCACTTGACTTCACGTGCATTTCATATTAGTTGGAAAAGAACCTGTCTATTTTGTTTCATCTAATGTTCTTTTTTTTCTTAAGAGGATTCTAATGTTAAATTATAACGTTATATATATAGTGTCAGTACTATTAAATTATCAAATTATTGTTGGATAAATTAACTAAATTATTTATTATATTTTTTTTAAAATTTGATCAAATTGATTGAACAACTATATCAAGGGAATAAAAAATTTGGGAAGGAAGTGTTATTAAATAACAACATTATTAACCATTTCATCTAAATATACATATAGAGTAAAGTTCCACATTTATCATAATACATGGAATAAAGTGCCACATATGTGATTAATTTAACATCAAAGTCAATTTTGAAATTTTTCCCAACTAGATTATTAGAAATGTAACTTTTTTAAAAAGACTATCTTACCTCACCACATGTAATTCCAATTACTCAATATGTGTTTAATCTCAACAACTTTAAAAATGTTAATAATTCAATATTTTAAAAAACATATTTCTCCTGTGTGTTGTAACGTGAAAAAGTTCATATCAAATAGCGTAGAAATTTTGACGATTATTTTGATAGTTGAGAATTCTTTATCAATCAGTTAAATATGTTCAATCTTATTAGAATTTCAGCCGTTAAGTGTTGGTTGGTTATAAATTGATTATTGTCTACATTAATTTATGTATAGTTTACGAACCTAAAATGCATTAGATAAAGATATAAGAAATGGAATGTGAAATTAGAATATAAATGTTTGATTAATATTTTAATATTTTCTTAGATTCAAGCTGGAAATTTTCTGATTTTTGTGGATTATGCCTAAAAATTAGGCTAGCATGTGTTCAATTTGGGAAAATTAATAATATATGGAGAATTAACATATCTTTCCTCAAGTAATTATTTTCCTTTCCAAAATTATCTTTCATGACTAGACCTTTTCGTCCCTTCTAACCAATGTTTTTAAAATCGGACCAGTCATTGAACCGGAAGTCCTACTGGTTACTCATTCGATCAGTATAATTGTTGTGACTTTATTATTATGTAATATATATATATTTAGATTATCTAAAATACAATTATAATTAAAAAAACTATCATCATTTGTAAATATAAATTTTTATTGTTTCATGCAAATAATCAAAATGTCTTTAAAATTAAGATCAATGTCAAAAATATAAATCCCAAGTACCCTAAAAGACACATATATTTAAAACAAGACAACAAAATTTAAAATTCATCTCATTTTCAAAGTTTTGGCTTGTTCATTTGGGTTCTATTGTTGTAATTTGATGTTTATATGGTAATTGATTTGCATAATTTCATACACAAAATAATATTATTCACAATGATGAGAAAATGGTTATGTACTTCTTTATGTAAAAAAAATATAATATTGCATTGATTGTTCCTCATTGATTGTTAAAACATTAAAATAATGAATTTTCAATTAATGTATATAAAATGTAATTCTATTAAATATTAAAAAAATCTCTAAATTTTCTTTTAAAAAAAAACAATTAAGTGAACCACTGGTTCACTGGTTTTGCCGGTTCATTGATTTTATTGGTTTTGGAGTCGATTTTACCGATTCGAATGTTAATCACGAGATTGGTTTTTTAGGGGTAAATCGGACCGAATTGAAAATCGATTAGTGGTAAAATACCACAAATATAAAAAGAGTAGTTTAATAATTCATAATATTTTAAGTTTAAAAATGTCATTGAGGTAGTATAAACGGGTTTTCTATTTCGAATTATAGGAGGGTAAATTAAATATTATGCATATCATATGAGGTAAATTGCAATTAATTATCGAAAAAATTAACAAGATGCTTAAAGAAGTAATTGCCTGGAATTATGCATTGCTTATGGTACTTTGGCGAATTTATTGTAGTCTCTGCAATACAAATTATAGGAAGGGTAGCATTGAGCTGTTAGTGGGCCGAACTTCAAGAAGGCCCTAGATTACTGTTATTCCGTAGAGGGGAAAATGTTGGGCCTTTTCGTACTGAAATTTAAATTTCAAAATTTGTTTAACAGCACATAATTTACTTACGAAATTTACGTTCTAATTAAATAAGAGCAAAAAATTTGAAAACGTTTCAAACTAATCAGTGATTTTAGTTTTTGTTTTAAATTATATTATCACATCGAATTTCGTCCCGTTATGTAATATTTTTTTTTAAATATCATCCCACCGTTAATTATGAGACGAAAATTGCGCATGCGTACGTTAAATTACCACTTGGCTGCTTAAATGTCATGAAGTTGTAAATTTTAGCATGAACAATTATACAATATGGTAAAATTCGTCCCAAACTAATTACAAGTACCGTCATTTCCATTAAATTAGAAATTTGATATTGGGACTAAATTCATACAAAATGGTAATTTACGGGACGAAATTCGACAAGTTGATTTAGTTTGGGACGAAAGACCAAAATTAGTAATTAGTTTAGGACAATATTATGAAAAAATATTAAATTACGAAATGATATCGGTGAGAGAATATAATTCGAAGTAAAAATATAAAATTACTAATTAGTTTGGAACGTTTTCTACAATTTTTCCTTACATGGCACTTCTTCCTTTTCTACTTTTTTATTACGTTCATTGACAAAGCCTTCTTCACCATTTCCCAAAAAAAAAAAAAAAAACTTAGTACTTTCGTTAGAATTTAAGTTACGGAATTCGGATCAAAACTCTTTAAATCTAAAAGATGATATATATCTCCCAAAAAAAAAAAAAAATTCAAGTTGCTATGTGCAGATATAGAAATTTACGAACAAATTTGATCACGATAGAAAATTATGACAAATATCAATCTCAAAGATTATGTCTTCTATTTCATGCTCTATTTGACACGATGAAATCACGTAACAAAAATCAAATAATAGAATATAAACAGTATCCAAACTTCTTTTCTATTATGAGTCAATGCTACTTGCATAATTAGAAATTACAAACTGAAGAAAGCGGGGCATTAAAGTAACCATGTTAATTAAGTTTCTAATATCCCACATAGAAGAAAGTTAATATAAATAAGCATGTTATAATTAAGTTAATGATACTTATTAATTGCCGAGCCAAGTAGCGTGGGCTTGTAACCAAGCGGGGCATTAAAGTGTTGGAATATTGTTGGAGGATTCTAGGCCCAGTAGGCTATGCTGACTTTCCTCTACTCCTAAAGTGGTGTGCCCCCAGTTCACTACGGGCTGGAAAGCTATTAATTCTTCAATCTGAATATCAAATTGGGCTAGTATCGGAGGGCCCAATGCACCATGCATTGACATGGTTGCAACAGAGAGAAAGGTGCATAGCCTGGTGCACCTCCTTGATGAATCCACAAATAAACCGCCACATTTTTTTTTAAAAAAGTATTGTAAAATTTGTCCCGTAACTATTGCTAGCTGACAAAAAAAATTCCGTAACTTTTGGGCTAGCAATTTATTCCTATAACTAAAATATTTTAGCAATTTTAGTCCTGTAATGATTCAAAATAATTTTTTTTTTCAATTTATCCAGCCAAATCACCCAATGTTTTCACGTTGAAAAATTAGTCCATACTTAAACTCTTTGGTTCATCCTAATGGCAAAGATGAGGCGTCGTTAAACCTGAGGTAATGGGTTCGAATATCACTTGAAGTATGATTTTTTCACTAATTTAAAACTAGTTTTGTTAATGAATATTCTTTTAATTGATTAAATAAAAATTATTTGTACTTTCTTAGTGATCAATAGATTTGATAATAGAATTTTTGTAATCAACATCTCAAAAGAAAGAAAAAAAATTTATCGATTGAACTGGAGTGAAGCTTTAATGCACTTGACTTCACGTGCATTTCATATTAGTTGGAAAAGAACCTGTCTATTTTGTTTCATCTAATGTTCTTTTTTTTTCTTAAGAGGATTCTAATGTTAATCTTCTCCCCCACATTTCCGTAGTAGTTTGTAATTAATTGCAACTATTAATTATATTATCAATTTATATCAAAATATTTAAGTTATAGTTTCAAACGCTATATTAGATCGTATTAGTTGGAAAATAAATTTTCTTCATTATTTTATATGTTTTCTAATTCTCTCTGTGCCAATTGTTTTACTCCATTAGTTACAGTGTAAAATCATATTTTTTAATATATAACGTTATATATATAGTGTCAGTACTATTAAATTATCAAATTATTGTTGGATAAATTAACTAAATTATTTATTATATTTTTTTTAAAATTTGATCAAATTGATTGAACAACTATATCAAGGGAATAAAAAATTTGGGAAGGAAGTGTTATTAAATAACAACATTATTAACCATTTCATCTAAATATACATATAGAGTAAAGTTCCACATTTATCATAATACATGGAATAAAGTGCCACATATGTGATTAATTTAACATCAAAGTCAATTTTGAAAATTTTCCCAACTAGATTATTAGAAATGTAACTTTATTAAAAAGACTATCTTACCTCACCACATGTAATTCCAATTACTCAATATGTGTTTAATCTCAACAACTTTAAAAATGTTAATAATTCAATATTTTAAAAAACATATTTCTCCTGTGTGTTGTAACGTGAAAAAGTTCATATCAAATAGCGTAGAAATTTTGACGATTATTTTGATAGCTGAGAATTCTTTATCAATCAGTTAAATATGTTCAATCTTATTAGAATTTCAGCCGTTAAGTGTCGGTTAGTTATAAATTGATTATTGTCTACATTAATTAATGTATAGTTTACGAACCTAAAATGCATTAGATAAAGATATAAGAAATGGAATGTGAATTAGAATATAAATGTTTGATTAATATTTTAATATTTTCTTAGATTCAAGTTTTTCTGGAAATTTTCTGATTTTTGTGGATTATGCCTAAAAATTAGGCTAGCATGTGTTCAATTTGGGAAAATTAATAATATATGGAGAATTAACATATCTTTCCTCAAGTAATTATTTTCCTTTCCAAAATTATCTTTCATGACTAGACCTTTTAGTCCCTTCTAACCAGTGTTTTTAAAATCGGACCAGTCATTGAACCGGAAGTCCTTCTGGTTACTGATTCGATCAGTATAATTGTTGTGACTTTATTATTATGTAATATTTATATATATATATATATATATATATATATATATATATATATATATATATTTTAGATTATCTAAAATACAATTATAATTAAAAAATCTATCATCATTTGTAAATATAAATTTTTATTGTTTCATGCAAATAATCAAAATGTCTTTAAAATTAAGATCAATGTCAAAAATATAAATCCCAAGTACCCTAAAAGACACATATATTTAAAACAAGACAACAAAATTTAAAATTCATCTCATTTTCAAAGTTTTGGCTTGTTCATTTGGGTTCTATTGTTGTAATTTGATGTTTATATGGTAATTGATTTGCATAATTTCATACACAAAATAATATTATTCACAATGATGAGAAAATGGTTTTGTACTTCTTTATGTAAAAAAAAATATAATATTGCATTGGTTGTTCCTCATTGATTGTTAAAACATTAAAATAATGAATTTTCAATTAATGTATATAAAATGTAATTCTATTAAATATTAAAAAAAATCTCTAAATTTTCTTTTAAAAAAAAACAATTAAGTGAACCACTGGTTCACTGGTTTTGCCGGTTCATTGATTTTATTGGTTTTGGAGTCGATTTTACCGATTCGAATGTTAATCACGAGATTGGTTTTTTAGGGGTAAATCGGACCGAATTGAAAATCGATTAGTGGTAAAATACCACAAATATAAAAAGAGTAGTTTAATAATTCATAATATTTTAAGTTTAAAAATGTCATTGAGGTAGTATAAACGGGTTTTCTATTTCGAATTATAGGAGGGTAAATTAAATATTATGCATATCATATGAGGTAAATTGCAATTAATTATCGAAAAAATTAACAAGATGCTTAAAGAAGTAATTGCCTGGAATTATGCATTGCTTATGGTACTTTGGCGAATTTATTGTAGTCTCTGCAATACAAATTATAGGAAGGGTAGCATTGAGCTGTTAGTGGGCCGAACTTCAAGAAGGCCCTAGATTACTGTTATTCCGTAGGGGGGAAAATGTTGGGCCTTTTCGTACTGAAATTTAAATTTCAAAATTTGTTTAACATCACATAATTTACTTACGAAATTTACGTTCTAATTAAATAAGAGCAAAAAATTTGAAAACGTTTCAAAATAATCAGTAATTTTAGTTTTTGTTTTAAATTATATTATCACATCGAATTTCGTCCCGTTATGTAATATTTTTTTTTTAAATATCGTCCCACCGTTAATTATGAGACGAAAATTGCGCATGCGTACGTTAAATTGCCACTTGGCTGCTTAAATTTCATGAAGTGGTAAATTTTAGCATGAACAATTATACAATATGGTAAAATTCGTCCCAAACTAATTACAAGTACCGTCATTTCCAGTAAATTAGAAATTTGATATTGGGACTAAATTCATGCAAAATGGTAAATTACGGGACGAAATTCGACAAGTCGATTTAGTTTGGGACGAAAGACCAAAATTAGTAATTAGTTTAGGACAATATTATGAAAAAATATTAAATTACGAAATGATATCGGTGAGAGAATATAATTCGAAGTAAAAATATAAAATTACTAATTAGTTTGGAACGTTTTCTACAATTTTTCCTTACATGACACTTCTTCCTTTTCTACTTTTTTATTACGTTCATTGACAAAGCCGTCTTCACCATTTCCCAAAAAAAAAAAAAAAAAACTTAGTACTTTCGTTAGAATTTAAGTTACGGAATTCGGATCAAAACTCTTTAAATCTAAAAGATGATATATATCTCCCAAACAAAAAAAAAAAAAAAATTCAAGTTGCTATGTGCAGATTTAGAAATTTACGAACAAATTTGATCACGATAGAAAATTATGACTAATATCAATCTCAAAGATTATGTCTTCTATTTCATGCTCTATTTGACACGATGAAATCACGTAACAAAAATCAAATAATAGAATATAAACAGTATCCAAACTTCTTTTCTATTATGAGTCAATGCAAACAATGCTACTTGCATAATTAGAAATTACAAACTGAAGAAAGCGGGGCATTAAAGTAACCATGTTAATTAAGTTTCTAATATCCCACATAGAAGAAAGTTAATATAAATAAGCATGTTATAATTAAGTTAATGATACTTATTAATTGCCGAGCCAAGTAGCGTGGGCTTGTAACCAAGCGGGGCATTAAAGTGTTGGAATATTGTTGGAGGATTCTAGGCCCAGTAGGCTATGCTGACTTTCCTCTACTCCGAAAGTGGTGTGCCCCCAGTTCACTACGGGCTGGAAAGCTATTAACTCTTCAATCTGAATATCAAATTCGGCTAGTATCGGAGGGCCAAATGCACCATGCATTGACATGGTTGCAACAGAGAGAAAGGTGCATAGCCTGGTGCACCTCCTTGATGAATCCACCAATAAACCGCCACATTTTTTTTTAAAAAGTATTGTAAAATTTGTCCTGTAACTATTGCTAGCTGACAAAAAAAATTCCGTAACTTTTGGGCTAGCAATTTATTCCTATAACTAAAATATTTTATCAATTTTAGTCCTGTAATGATTCAAAATAATTTTTTTTTTCAATTTATCCAGCCAAATCACCCAATGTTTTCACGTTGAAAAATTAGTCCATACTTAAACTCTTTGGTTCATCCTAATGGCAAAGATGAGGCGTCGTTAAACATGAGGTAATGGGTTCGAATATCACTTGAAGTATGATTTTTTCACTAATTTAAAACTAGTTTTGTTAATGAATATTCTTTTAATTGATTAAATAAAAATTATTTGTACTTTCTTAGTGATCAATAGATTTCATAATAGAATTTTTGTAATCAACATCTCAAAAGAAAGAAAAAAAATTTATCGATTGAACTGGAGTGAAGCTTTAATGCACTTGACTTCACGTGCATTTCATATTAGTTGGAAAAGAACCTGTCTATTTTGTTTCATCTAATGTTCTTTTTTTTTCTTAAGAGGATTCTAATGTTAATCTTCTCCCCCACATTTCCGTAGTAGTTTGTAATTAATTGCAACTATTAATTATATTATCAATTTATATCAAAATATTTAAGTTATAGTTTCAACCGCTATATTAGATCGTATTAGTTGGAAAATAAATTTTCTTCATTATTTTATATGTTTTCTAATTCTCTCTGTGCCAATTGTTTTACTCCATTAGTTACAGTGTAAAATCATATTTTTTAATATATAACGTTATATATATAGTGTCAGTACTATTAAATTATCAAATTATTGTTGGATAAATTAACTAAATTATTTATTATATTTTTTTTAAAATTTGATCAAATTGATTGAACAACTATATCAAGGGAATAAAAAATTTGGGAAGGAAGTGTTATTAAATAACAACATTATTAACCATTTGATCTAAATATACATATAGAGTAAAGTTCCACATTTATCATAATACATGGAATAAAGTGCCACATATGTGATTAATTTAACTTCAAAGTCAATTTTGAAAATTTTCCCAACTAGATTATTAGAAATGTAACTTTTTTAAAAAGACTATCTTACCTCACCACATGTAATTCCAATTACTCAATATGTGTTTAATCTCAACAACTTTAAAAATGTTAATAATTCAATATTTTAAAAAACATATTTCTCCTGTGTGTTGTAACGTGAAAAAGTTCATATCAAATAGCGTAGAAATTTTGACGATTATTTTGATAGTTGAGAATTCTTTATCAATCAGTTAAATATGTTCAATCTTATTAGAATTTCAGCCGTTAAGTGTTGGTTGGTTATAAATTGTTTATTGTCTACATTAATTAATGTATAGTTTACGAACCTAAAATGCATTAGATAAAGATATAAGAAATGGAATGTGAAATTAGAATATAAATGTTTGATTAATATTTTAATATTTTCTTAGATTCAAGTTTTTCTGGAAATTTTCTGATTTTTGTGGATTATGCCTAAAAATTAGGCTAGCATGTGTTCAATTTGGGAAAATTAATAATATATGGAGAATTAACATATCTTTCCTCAAGTAATTATTTTCCTTTCCAAAATTATCTTTCATGACTAGACCTTTTCGTCCCTTCTAACCAATGTTTTTAAAATCGGACCAGTCATTGAACCGGAAGTCCTACTGGTTACTGATTCGATCAGTATAATTGTTGTGACTTTATTATTATGTAATATTTATATATATATATATAAATATATATATATATATATATATATATATATATATATATATATTTATATTATCTAAAATACAATTATAATTAAAAAAACTATCATCATTTGTAAATATAAATTTTTATTGTTTCATGCAAATAATCAAAATGTCTTTAAAATTAAGATCAATGTCAAAAATATAAATCCAAAGTACCCTAAAAGACACATATATTTAAAACAAGACAACAAAATTTAAAATTCATCTCATTTTCAAAGTTTTGGCTTGTTCATTTGGGTTCTATTGTTGTAATTTGATGTTTATATGGTAATTGATTTGCATAATTTCATACACAAAATAATATTATTCACAATGATGAGAAAATGGTTTTGTACTTCTTTATGTAAAAAAAAATATAATATTGCATTGGTTGTTCCTCATTGATTGTTAAAACATTAAAATAATGAATTTTCAATTAATGTATATAAAATGTAATTCTATTAAATATTAAAAAAATCTCTAAATTTTCTTTTAAAAAAAAACAATTAAGTGAACCACTGGTTCACTGGTTTTGCCGGTTCATTGATTTTATTGGTTTTGGAGTCGATTTTACCGATTCGAATGTTAATCACGAGATTGGTTTTTTAGGGGTAAATCGGACCGAATTGAAAATCGATTAGTGGTAAAATACCACAAATATAAAAAGAGTAGTTTAATAATTCATAATATTTTAAGTTTAAAAATGTCATTGAGGTAGTATAAACGGGTTTTCTATTTCGAATTATAGGAGGGTAAATTAAATATTATGCATATCATATGAGGTAAATTGCAATTAATTATCAAAAAAATTAACAAGATGCTTAAAGAAGTAATTGCCTGGAATTATGCATTGCTTATGGTACTTTGGCGAATTTATTGTAGTCTCTGCAATACAAATTATAGGAAGGGTAGCATTGAGCTGTTAGTGGGCCGAACTTCAAGAAGGCCCTAGATTACTGTTATTCCGTAGGGGGGAAAATGTTGGGCCTTTTCGTACTGAAATTTAAATTTCAAAATTTGTTTAACATCACATAATTTACTTACGAAATTTACGTTCTAATTAAATAAGAGCAAAAAATTTGAAAACGTTTCAAAATAATCAGTGATTTTAGTTTTTGTTTTAAATTATATTATCACATCGAATTTCGTCCCGTTATGTTATATTTTTTTTTTAAATATCATCCCACCATTAATTATGAGACGAAAATTGCGCATGCGTACGTTAAATTACCACTTGGCTGCTTAAATGTCATGAAGTTGTAAATTTTAGCATGAACAATTATACAATATGGTAAAATTCGTCCCAAACTAATTACAAGTACCGTCATTTCCATTAAATTAGAAATTTGATATTGGGACTAAATTCATACAAAATGGTAATTTACGGGACGAAATTCGACAAGTTGATTTAGTTTGGGACGAAAGACCAAAATTAGTAATTAGTTTAGGACAATATTATGAAAAAATATTAAATTACGAAATGATATCGGTGAGAGAATATAATTCGAAGTAAAAATATAAAATTACTAATTAGTTTGGAACGTTTTCTACAATTTTTCCTTACATGGCACTTCTTCCTTTTCTACTTTTTTATTACGTTCATTGACAAAGCCTTCTTCACCATTTCCCAAAAAAAAAAAAAAAAACTTAGTACTTTCGTTAGAATTTAAGTTACGGAATTCGGATCAAAACTCTTTAAATCTAAAAGATGATATATATCTCCCAAAAAAAAAAAAAAAAAAATTCAAGTTGCTATGTGCAGATATAGAAATTTACGAACAAATTTGATCACGATAGAAAATTATGACTAATATCAATCTCAAAGATTATGTCTTCTATTTCATGCTCTATTTGACACGATGAAATCACGTAACAAAAATCAAATAATAGAATATAAACAGTATCCAAACTTCTTTTCTATTATGAGTCAATGCTACTTGCATAATTAGAAATTACAAACTGAAGAAAGCGGGGCATTAAAGTAACCATGTTAATTAAGTTTCTAATATCCCACATAGAAGAAAGTTAATATAAATAAGCATGTTATAATTAAGTTAATGATACTTATTAATTGCCGAGCCAAGTAGCGTGGGCTTGTAACCAAGCGGGGCATTAAAGTGTTGGAATATTGTTGGAGGATTCTAGGCCCAGTAGGCTATGCTGACTTTCCTCTACTCCGAAAGTGGTGTGCCCCCAGTTCACTACGGGCTGGAAAGCTATTAACTCTTCAATCTGAATATCAAATTGGGCTAGTATCGGAGGGCCCAATGCACCATGCATTGACATGGTTGCAACAGAGAGAAAGGTGCATAGCCTGGTGCACCTCCTTGATGAATCCACCAATAAACCGCCACATTTTTTTTAAAAAAGTATTGTAAAATTTGTCCTGTAACTATTGCTAGCTGACAAAAAAAATTCCGTAACTTCTGGGCTAGCAATTTATTCCTATAACTAAAATATTTTAGCAATTTTAGTCCTGTAATGATTCAAAATAATTTTTTTTTTCAATTTATCCAGCCAAATCACCCAATGTTTTCACGTTGAAAAATTAGTCCATACTTAAACTCTTTGGTTCATCCTAATGGCAAAGATGAGGCGTCGTTAAACCTGAGGTAATGGGTTCGAATATCACTTGAAGTATGATTTTTTCACTAATTTAAAACTAGTTTTGTTAATGAATATTCTTTTAATTGATTAAATAAAAATTATTTGTACTTTCTTAGTGATCAATAGATTTGATAATAGAATTTTTGTAATCAACATCTCAAAAGAAAGAAAAAAAATTTATCGATTGAACTGGAGTGAAGCTTTAATGCACTTGACTTCACGTGCATTTCATATTAGTTGGAAAAGAACCTGTCTATTTTGTTTCATCTAATGTTCTTTTTTTTTCTTAAGAGGATTCTAATGTTAATCTTCTCCCCCACATTTCCGTAGTAGTTTGTAATTAATTGCAACTATTAATTATATTATCAATTTATATCAAAATATTTAAGTTATAGTTTCAAACGCTATATTAGATCGTATTAGTTGGAAAATAAATTTTCTTCATTATTTTATATGTTTTCTAATTCTCTCTGTGCCAATTGTTTTACTCCATTAGTTACAGTGTAAAATCATATTTTTTAATATATAACGTTATATATATAGTGTCAGTACTATTAAATTATCAAATTATTGTTGGATAAATTAACTAAATTATTTATTATATTTTTTTTAAAATTTGATCAAATTGATTGAACAACTATATCAAGGGAATAAAAAATTTGGGAAGGAAGTGTTATTAAATAACAACATTATTAACCATTTCATCTAAATATACATATAGAGTAAAGTTCCACATTTATCATAATACATGGAATAAAGTGCCACATATGTGATTAATTTAACATCAAAGTCAATTTTGAAAATTTTCCCAACTAGATTATTAGAAATGTAACTTTTTTAAAAAGACTATCTTACCTCACCACATGTAATTCCAATTACTCAATATGTGTTTAATCTCAACAACTTTAAAAATGTTAATAATTCAATATTTTAAAAAACATATTTCTCCTGTGTGTTGTAACGTGAAAAAGTTCATATCAAATAGCGTAGAAATTTTGACGATTATTTTGATAGTTGAGAATTCTTTATCAATCAGTTAAATATGTTCAATCTTATTAGAATTTCAGCCGTTAAGTGTTGGTTGGTTATAAATTGATTATTGTCTACATTAATTAATGTATAGTTTACGAACCTAAAATGCATTAGATAAAGATATAAGAAATGGAATGTGAAATTAGAATATAAATGTTTGATTAATATTTTAATATTTTCTTAGATTCAAGTTTTTCTGGAAATTTTCTGATTTTTGTGGATTATGCCTAAAAATTAGGCTAGCATGTGTTCAATTTGGGAAAATTAATAATATATGGAGAATTAACATATCTTTCCTCAAGTAATTATTTTCCTTTCCAAAATTATCTTTCATGACTAGACCTTTTCGTCCCTTCTAACCAGTGTTTTTAAAATCGGACCAGTCATTGAACCGGAAGTCCTACTGTTTACTGATTCGATCAGTATAATTGTTGTGACTTTGTTATTATGTAATATTTATATATATATATATATATATATATATATATATATATATATATATATATATATATATTTTTTTTTTTAGATTATCTAAAATACAATTATAATTAAAAAAACTATCATCATTTGTAAATATAAATTTTTATTGTTTCATGCAAATAATCAAAATGTCTTTAAAATTAAGATCAATGTCAAAAATATAAATCCCAAGTACCCTAAAAGACACATATATTTAAAACAAGACAACAAAATTTAAAATTCATCTCATTTTCAAAGTTTTGGCTTGTTCATTTGGGTTCTATTGTTGTAATTTGATGTTTATATGGTAATTGATTTGCATAATTTCATACACAAAATAATATTATTCACAATGATGAGAAAATGGTTATGTACTTCTTTATGTAAAAAAAAATATAATATTGCATTGGTTGTTCCTCATTGATTGTTAAAACATTAAAATAATGAATTTTAAATTAATGTATATAAAATGTAATTCTATTAAATATTAAAAAAATCTCTAAATTTTCTTTAAAAAAAAACAATTAAGTGAACCACTGGTTCACTGGTTTTGCCGGTTCATTGATTTTATTGGTTTTGGAGTCGATTTTACCGATTCGAATGTTAATCACGAGATTGGTTTTTTAGGGGTAAATCGGACCGAATTGAAAATCGATTAGTGGTAAAATACCACAAATATAAAAAGAGTAGTTTAATAATTCATAATATTTTAAGTTTAAAAATGTCATTGAGGTAGTATAAACGGGTTTTCTATTTCGAATTATAGGAGGGTAAATTAAATATTATGCATATCATATGAGGTAAATTGCAATTAATTATCGAAAAAATTAACAAGATGCTTAAAGAAGTAATTGCCTGGAATTATGCATTGCTTATGGTACTTTGGCGAATTTATTGTAGTCTCTGCAATACAAATTATAGGAAGGGTAGCATTGAGCTGTTAGTGGGCCGAACTTCAAGAAGGCCCTTGATTACTGTTATTCCGTAGGGGGGAAAATGTTGGGCCTTTTCGTACTGAAATTTAAATTTCAAAATTTGTTTAACATCACATAATTTACTTACGAAATTTACGTTCTAATTAAATAAGAGCAAAAAATTTGAAAACGTTTCAAAATAATCAGTAATTTTAGTTTTTGTTTTAAATTATATTATCACATCGAATTTCGTCCCGTTATGTAATATTTTTTTTTTAAATATCATCCCACCGTTAATTATGAGACGAAAATTGCGCATGCGTTCGTTAAATTGCCACTTGGCTGCTTAAATGTCATGAAGTGGTAAATTTTAGCATGAACAATTATACAATATGGTAAAATTCGTCCCAAACTAATTACAAGTACCGTCATTTCCAGTAAATTAGAAATTTGATATTGGGACTAAATTCATGCAAAATGGTAAATTACGGGACGAAATTCGACAAGTTGATTTAGTTTGGGACGAAAGACCAAAATTAGTAATTAGTTTAGGACAATATTATGAAAAAATATTAAATTACGAAATGATATCGGTGAGAGAATATAATTCGAAGTAAAAATATAAAATTACTAATTAGTTTGGAACGTTTTCTACAATTTTTCCTTACAAGACACTTCTTCCTTTTCTACTTTTTTATTACGTTCATTGACAAAGCCTTCTTCACCATTTCCCCAAAAAAAAAAAAAACTTAGTACTTTCGTTAGAATTTAAGTTACGGAATTCGGATCAAAACTCTTTAAATCTAAAAGATGATATATATCTCCCAAACAAAAAAAAAAAAAAAATTCAAGTTGCTATGTGCAGATTTAGAAATTTACGAACAAATTTGATCACGATAGAAAATTATGACTAATATCAATCTCAAAGATTATGTCTTCTATTTCATGCTCTATTTGACACGATGAAATCACGTAACAAAAATCAAATAATAGAATATAAATAGTATCCAAACTTCTTTTCTATTATGAGTCAATGCTACTTGCATAATTAGAAATTACAAACTGAAGAAAGCGGGGCATTAAAGTAACCATGTTAATTAAGTTTCTAATATCCCACATAGAAGAAAGTTAATATAAATAAGCATGTTATAATTAAGTTAATGATACTTATTAATTGCCGAGCCAAGTAGCGTGGGCTTGTAACCAAGCGGGGCATTAAAGTGTTGGAATATTGTTGGAGGATTCTAGGCCCAGTAGGCTATGCTGACTTTCCTCTACTCCGAAAGTGGTGTGCCCCCAGTTCACTACGGGTTGGAAAGCTATTAACTCTTCAATCTGAATATCAAATTGGGCTAGTATCGGAGGGCCCAATGCACCATGCATTGACATGGTTGCAACAGAGAGAAAGGTGCATAGCCTGGTGCACCTCCTTGATGAATCCACCAATAAACCGCCATATTTTTTTTAAAAAAGTATTGTAAAATTTGTCCTGTAACTATTGCTTGCTGACAAAAAAAATTCCGTAACTTTTGGGCTAGCAATTTATTCCTATAACTAAAATATTTTAGCAATTTTAGTCCTGTAATGATTCAAAATAATTTTTTTTTTTCAATTTATCCAGCCAAATCACCCAATGTTTTCACGTTGAAAAATTAGTCCATACTTAAACTCTTTGGTTCATCCTAATGGCAAAGATGAGGCGTCGTTAAACCTGAGGTAATGGGTTCGAATATCACTTGAAGTATGATTTTTTCACTAACTTAAAACTAGTTTTGTTAATGAATATTCTTTTAATTGATTAAATAAAAATTATTTGTACTTTCTTAGTGATCAATAGATTTGATAATAGAATTTTTGTAATCAACATCTCAAAAGAAAGAAAAAAAATTTATCGATTGAACTGGAGTGAAGCTTTAATGCACTTGACTTCACGTGCATTTCATATTAGTTGGAAAAGAACCTGTCTATTTTGTTTCATCTAATGTTCTTTTTTTTTCTTAAGAGGATTCTAATGTTAATCTTCTCCCCCACATTTCCGTAGTAGTTTGTAATTAATTGCAACTATTAATTATATTATCAATTTATATCAAAATATTTAAGTTATATTTTCAAACGCTATATTAGATCGTATTAGTTGGAAAATAAATTTTCTTCATTATTTTATATGTTTTCTAATTCTCTTTGTGCCAATTGTTTTACTCCATTAGTTACAGTGTAAAATCATATTTTTTAATATATAACGTTATATATATAGTGTCAGTACTATTAAATTATCAAATTATTGTTGGATAAATTAATTAAATTATTTATTATATTTTTTTTAAAATTTTATCAAATTGATTGAACAACTATATCAAGGGAATAAAAAATTTGGGAAGGAAGTGTTATTAAATAACAACATTATTAACCATTTCATCTAAATATACATATAGAGTACTAAAGTTCCACATTTATCATAATACATGGAATAAAGTGCCACATATGTGATTAATTTAACATCAAAGTCAATTTTGAAATTTTTCCCAACTAGATTATTAGAAATGTAACTTTTTTAAAAAGACTATCTTACCTCACCACATGTAATTCCAATTACTCAATATGTTTTTAATCTCAACAACTTTAAAAATGTTAATAATTCAATATTTTAAAAAAACATATTTCTCCGTTTGTTATAACGTGAAAAAGTTCAAATCAAATAGCGTAGAAATTTTGACGATTATTTTGATAGCTGAGAATTCTTTATCAATCAGTTAAATATGTTCAATCTTATTAGAATTTCAGCCGTTAAGTGTCGGTTAGTTATAAATTGATTATTGTCTACATTAATTCATGTATAGTTTACTAACCTAAAATGCATTATAGATAAAGATATAAGAAATGGAATGTGAAATTAGAATATAAATGTTTGATTAATATTTTAATATTTTCTTAGATTCAAGTTTTTCTGGAAATTTTCTGATTTTTGTGGACTATGCCTAAAAATTAGGCTAGCATGTGTTCAATTTGGGAAAATTAATAATATTTGGAGAATTAACATATCTTTCCTCAAGTAATTATTTTCCTTTCCAAAATTATCTTTCATGACTAGACCTTTTCGTCCTTCTAACCAGTGTTTTTAAAATCGGACCGGTCATTGAATCGGAAGTCCTACTGGTTACTGATTCGATCAGTATAATTGGTGTGACTTTATTATTATGTAATATTTATATATATATATTTTTAGATTATCTAAAATACAATTATAATTAATAAAACTATCATCATTTGTCAATATAAATTTTTATTGTTTCATGCAAATAATCTAAATGTCTTTAAAATTAAGATCAATGTCAAAAATATAAATTCCAAGTACCTTAAAAGATACACATATTTAAAACAAGACAACAAAATTCAAAATTCATCTCATTTTCAAAGTTTTGGCTTGTTCATTTGGGTTCTATTGTTGTAATTTGATGTTTATATGGTAATTGATTAACATAATTTCATACACAAAATAATATTATTCACAATGATGAGAAAATGGTTATGTACTTCTTTATGCAAAAAAAAAAAAAAATGTAATATTGCATTGGTTGTTCCTCATTGATTGTTAAAACACTAAAATAATGAATTTTCAAAACTGGGTCAACCAACAGGTCCAATCCGGTTTTCAAAACACTGCTTCTAAGCCTTCATACTGCCCAATTTAGTTTTTGTTAATGTACTATGAAAAATATTTCAGCAATCTATTTTTTTTCTAATCTATATCATTTTTAACTCTTTTTTTCAATATATTCGAATAGAACTAGTACAACCTATGTCATAAAGATTTGTCAAAACTATGTTAAATACAATCGACTGCAAAAAAAAAAAAGACAAAAAATACAACCTATTCGGATAACTGAATTTTTTTTTTCTTTTATTAAAGAAAATGATTGCAAAACTGAATTGATCAATCATATATCATCACAGCAATGCATGTAATTTTTAATTCTTGCTTACATCCTACACTTTTAATCCTTAAAAATAAACATACGATTTGATATGCTAAGTTTGGTTGAGAACCGATCTTGAAAAATATTACATCATTAATTACCTATCTATCAATCAGTTGAAATATGTTTAATGCTTATAAAATTCAACTATTTCAGGTAAGCAAGTAAATAAGCAAAGTTGAACATTCTCCACTATTGGAATTTTAATCGTTAAGTGTCTGTGATCAATAATATAGTTTCTTATATCCCACATAGAAGAAAGTTAATACAAATGAAGAACATAGAAGAAAGTTAATACAAATGAGCATGATATAATTAAGTTAATGATACTTATTATTGCCGAGTCAAGTAGCGTGGATTTATAACCAAGTGGGGCGTTAAAGTGTTGGAATATTGTTGTTGGACTCTAGACCCAACAGGCTATGTTGACTTTCCTCTACACTGAAATTGGTGTATCCCTAGTTCACTATGGACTAGAAAGCTATTAACTCTTCAATCTGAATAGCTGAACCGATTGGGCCAGTATTGGAGACCCAGTGCACCATGCATTGACATGGTTGCAATAGAGAGAAAGGTATGAAGGCGTCTCTCATTAAGAAGAATCAATTTTTTTTTTAATAGAGAAAAATAGGTTGTATTTGTCAAATCATTATCCTTTATAAGTTTGAGATTGTTAAATTGAATATATAAGTTGAAATCTGGGTTTCGCAAAACCTATATTCAGATTTTATTTAGAATGATTTTGAGTTAGTTTCGCGAAATTGCAGGACCAAACCAAAACGTAAATAAATTGGACCTAAATGACCATGATCTTCTAACGGTGAATACACTGGCGAAGCCACGCTTTGGACAGGGGGGTGCATGGACCCCCCCCTGGAATTTCGGTCCCAAGTGTATCGTATATATGCTATATTGCTATATTAATTTATTTATGTTCAACTATAACATAATTTATAGTTTTCTTTTAGTTTAAAATTAAATTTTTAAATAAAAGGGGTCCATGTTTATTAGAGTTTGATAAATTTAAGAGTTACAAAGTGGACATTAACTCAAACTCTAATATTTTATTTTTATTTTGTAATTTGAATCATACTATAACACTAATAATATTTTTTAGGGTTTGACACTTTTTAGGGATTAACACTTTTTAGGAATATGAAGAGTCTCTCTAATTTCATATTAGTCTTTCTTTCATCTTCTTCTCTATTCTCACAAAAGAACCTATTTTAAAAAAAAACATGCAAAATAAAAATACAAAGTACAAAAATAAAAATTGATATCGTTATAGATGTATTTGATAACGTTACAGATGATTCAATCATGCAACGATTTCAGTCTATGACAAATCGACGTGTACATTTGTAAAGAAGAAGTTTTCATTCCATATAATTTGTTTTGAGTTTGAATTAGTTTGATCGTATTTTTTTTTTAAATATTTTAAATAATACTCATAAATTCATAAGGACCCGGGTGAAAAAGTTTCTGGCTCCGCCACTGGGTGAATAGAGAACGGTAGCTAGGAAATGAGAGCTTATTTTCACTTGACTGGATCCACTGGAGCTCAAATTTATATTTATCAATCACTTTTATTGCAATAGCGTTGTATGGATTAAAATTTCAAAAAGAAAATATATATATATATATATGTATATGTATATGTATATCCATTGAAAACTCGAAAAAAAATTATTTTAAGTTAATCGAAACTAAAATATAGTGTAGTTTTTACTTACGGAAGTATTTAATGGACTGAAAAGCTTAGTGATTAATTGAATATGCAAAGTTCATGATTTTTTCCTCATTAATTATTAAACTTTCTTAAAACAGTCGAGCCACAAAAGTTTTGCCAGAATTAAATTGATCAGGAAGAGCTAATTAGTTGAAAACTTGAAATCAACAGAATTTTTTCATATTCATCTATTGATTCAGGACTTGCTATTTCGAAATTTCGAAAGACTTGTCAAACAAGATTTCTTGTAAATATCAGCTGTTGCGTACAATGCTCTATCTTGACATGTGAATTTTAAGCATAATGTAATTTGCGCTTCGAAAGAGATTAAATTCTTGGGGGAAAAAAAAACTAGCCTCTTATAATTTAAAATTTTAATATTCTACAAGAAACTGACCCCCTTCAGTCTGAGAATATAACTCAGTCGCTGAAATTGAGAGTGGACATAAAAAACATTTTCTAAATTCATATTTTTTTAAGTTTAAAAAAATGAGATAGGTGATGTGAAATTTTTATAAGATTATAAGGAGATAAAATGCTTAATCCAGGGGAAAATGCTATGTGCAGATTTAGAAATTTTGCGAACAAATTCGATCTCGATAGAATATTCTGACTAATATCAATCTCACAGATTATTTCTTCTGTTTCATGCTCTAATTGACACAATGAAATCATGTAACAAAAATCAAATAATAATATAAACAATATCCAAACTACTTTTTTTGTATGAGTAAATGCTACTTGCATAATTGGAAATTACAAACATAAGAAAGCGGGGCATTAAAGTAACCATGTTATAATTAAGTTTCTAATATCCCAAGTAGAAGAAAGTTAATATAAATAAGCATGCGAAGTGGAAAAAGTAGGAGTCGCTGTTATAATTAAGTTAATGATACTTATTAATTGCCGAGCCAAGTAGCGTGGGCTTGTAATCAAGCGGGGCATTAAAGTGTTGGAGGATTCTAGGCCCAGTAGGTTATGCTGACTTTCCTCTACTCCGAAAATGGTGTGCCCCCATTTCACTACGGACTGGAAAGCTATTAACTCTTCAATCTGAATATCAAATTGGGTTAGTATCGGAGGGCCCAATGCACCATGCATTGACATGGTTGCAACAGAGAGAAAGGTGCATAGCCTGGTGCACCTCCTTGATGAATCCACCAATAAACCGTCACATTTTTTAAAAAAAATATTGTAAAATTTGTGCCGTAACTATTGCTAAAAAATTCCGTAACTTTTCGGGCTAGCAATTTATTCCTATAACTAAAATATTTTAGCAATTTTAGTCCTGTACTGATCCAAAATAATTTATTTTTCAATTTATCCTGCCAAATCACCCAATGTTTTCACGTTGAAAAATTAATCCATACTTAAACTCTTTGGTTTAGCCTAATGGCAAAGATGAGGCGTCGTTAAACCTAGAAATAATGGGTTCGAATATCACTTTGAAGTATGACTTTTTCACTAATTTAAAACTAGTTTTGTTAATGAATATTCTTTTAATTGATTAAATAAAAATTATTTGTACTTTCTTAGTGATCAATAGATTCGATAATAGAATTTTTGTAATCAACATCTCAAAAGAAAGAAAGAAAAATTATCGATTGAACTGGAGTGAAGCTTTAATGCACTTGACTTCACGTGCAACTATGTATTTCATATTAGTTGGAAAAGAACCTGTCTATTTTGTTTCTTCTAATGTTCTTTTTTTTATCTTCAGAGGATTATAATGTTAATCTTCTCCCCCACATTATCGTAGTAGTTTGTAATTAATTGCAACTATTAATTATATTATCAATTTGTATCAAAATATTTAGTTATAGTATAAAACGCAATATTAGATCGTATTAGTTGGAAAATAAATTTTCTTTATTATTGTATATGTTTTCTAATTCTCTCTGTGCCAATTGTTTTACTCTATTAGTTACAATGTAAAATCATATTTTTTAATATCTAACGTTATATATAACTATCAAATTATAGTTGGATAATTTAATTAAATTATTTATTATATATATTTTTTAAATTTGATCAAATTGATAGAACAACTATATCAAGGGAATAAAAAATTTGGGAAGGAAGTTTTATTAAATAACAACATTATTAACCATTTTATCTAAATATACATATAGAGTAAAGTTCCATATTTATCATAATACATGGAATTATAAAGTGCCACATATGTGATTAATTTAACATCAAAGTCAATTTTGAAATTTTTCCCAACTAGATTATAAGAAATGTAACTTTATAAAAAGACTATCTTACCTCACCACATGTAATTCCAATTACTCAATATGTGTTTAATCTCAACAACTTTAAAAATGTTAATAATTCAATATTTTGAAAAACATATTTCTCCGTGTGATGTAACGTGAAAAAGTTCAAATCCAATAGCGTAGAAATATTGACGATTATTTTGATAGCTGAGAATTCTTTATAAATCAGTTAAATATGTTCAATCTTATTAGAATTTCAGCCGTTAAGTGTTGGTTAGTTAATGTATAGTTTACGAACCTAAAATGCATTATAGATAAAGATATAAGAAATGGAATGTGAAATTAGAATATAAATGTTTGATTAATATTTTAATATTTTCTTAGATTCAAGTTTTTCTGGAAATTTTCTGATTTTTGTGGACTATGCCTAAAAGTTAGGCTAGCATGTGTTCAATTTGGGAAAATTAATAATATTTGGAGAATTAACAAATCTTTCCTCAAGTAATTATTTTCCTTTCCAAAATTATCTTTCATGACTAGACCTTTTCGTCCTTTCTAACCAGTGTTTTTAAAATCAGACCGGTCATTGAACCGGAAGTCCTACTGGTTACTGAGTCGATCAGTATAATTGATGTGACTTTATTATTATGTAATATTTATATATATTTTTTTAGATTATCTAAAATACAATTATAATTAATAAAACTATCATCATTTGTCAATATAAATTTTTATTGTTTCATGCAAATAATCAAAATGTCTTTAAAATTAAGATCAATGTCAAAAATATAAATTCCAAGTACCTTAAAAGATACACATACTTAAAAGTACAAGACAACAAAATTTAAAATTCATCTCATTTTCAAAGTTTTGGCTTGTTCATTTGGGTTCTATTGCTGTAATTTGATGTTAATATGGTAATTGATTAGCATAATTTCATGCACAAAATAATATTATTCACAATGATGAGAAAATAGTTATGTACTTCTTTATGCAAAAAAAAAAATGTAATATTGCATTGGTTGTTCCTCATTGATTGTTAAAACACTAAAATAATGAATTTTCAAAACTGGGTCAACCGACAGGTCCAATCCGATTTTCAAAACACTGCTTCTAACCCTTCATACTGCCCAATTTAGTTTTTGTTAATGTACGATGAAAAATATTTCAGCAATCTATTTTTTTCCTAATCTATATCATTTTTTAACTCTTTTTTTTCAATATATTCGAATAGAACTAGTACATCCTATGTCATAAAGATTTGTCAAAACTATGTTAAATACAATCGACTGCAAAAAAAAAAAAAAAATACAACCTATTCGGATAACTGAATTTTTTTTTCTTTTTTTAAAGAAAATGATTGCAAAACTGAATTGATCAATCATATATCATCACAGCAATGCATGTAATTTTTAATTCTTGCTTACATCCTACACTTTTAATCCTAAAAAAATAAACATACGATTTGATATGCTAAGTTTGGTTGAGAACCGATCTTGAAAAATATTACATCATTAATTACCTATCTATCAATCAGTTGAAATATGTTTAATGCTTATAAAATTCAACTATTTCAGGTAAGGAAGTAAATAAGCAAAGTTGAACATTCACCACTGTTGGAATTTTAATCGTTAAGTGTCTGTGATTAGGGCTGTCAATGGGGTGGATTTCGATCCGGATCCGATCCGATTTATTAGGATAATTGTCCGATTAGTGATCCGATGGACCTGATCCGATTAAGAAGATCCGTAATCCGAATTATATGGAGCGAATATGGATCTAGGCTGATCCGATCCGTTACATATCCGTATCCGATATATATTACTCTATGTTGTTTATATATTATGTATTTAAATAAAAATAAAAATAAAACTATCTATATTCCACTAAAATCTTTTATTATATTAAAAATAATTTTAAAAAGAAATGCATGAGAGATGTTGGTGGACTGATCAGATAACTAATTGGGTCTACAACATAGTAATTTATACTATTTAATAAGAAAAATCAAACCATAACCATTCATCCTTCAATTTTTATCTTCTCTTTCATTTCTCAATATTGAGTTTTCTTCTTCTTTGTCCCAGTTTATATCTTTTTTACTTAACTTTTTGTTTATTCTTTTGTTCTAATCTTTATCGTTTATATTTGTCCATCATATTCCATCTTCTACAATTTTTAGGCAATAGTTTTGATGAAGTAAGTAAAATTTTATATTTTTAATTCGTGATGGTGGAATATGCAAGTGGTTTGGAGGAAAACGAAAAAACAAAAAAAACAAAAAAAAAACAAAAAAAACCTTGCTAAATGGATCCGGATAATTTATCCGGATCATGGATATCCGCCGGATTCGGATCCGATTGCTAATATTCCAGATCCGAGCGGATCAGGATAGAAGAAATGGAAATCGGACTCGGATCCGGATTTGCCCTGATCCGGTCCAAGTCCGACCCATTGACAACCTATCTGTGATCAATAATATAGTTTCTTACATCCCACATAGAAGAAAGTTAATACAAATGAGCATGATATAATTAAGTTAATGATACTTATTATTGTCAAGTAGCGTGGATTTGTAACCAAGTGGGGCATTAAAGTGTTGGAATATTGTTGTTGGACTCTAGACCCAACATGCCATGTTGACTTTCCTCTACACTGAAATTGGTGTATCCCTAATTCACAATGGACTAGAAAGCTATTAACTCTTCAATCTAAATAGTTGAACCGATTGGGCCAGTATTGGAGACCCAGTGCACCATGCATTGACATGGTTGCAATGACATGGTTGCAATAGAGAGAATGGTATGAAGACGTCTCTCATTAAGAAGAATCAATTTTTTTTTAATAGAGAAAAATAGGTTGTATTTCTCAAATCATTATCCTTTATAAGTTTGAGATTGTTAAATTGAATATATAAGTTGAAATCTGGGTTTCACAAAACCTATATTCAGATTTTATTTAGAATGATTTTGAGTTAGTTTCGCGAAATTGCAGGACAAAACCAAAATGTAAATAAATTGGACCTAAATGACCATGATCTTCTAACGGTGAATAGAGAACGGTAGCTAGGAAATGAGAGATTGTTTTCACTTGACTGGATCCACTGGAGCTCAATTTTATATTTATCCATCACTTTTATTGCAAGAGCGTTGTATGGATTAAAATTTCAAAAAGAAAATATTTCTATATATATATATACATTGAAAACTCGAAAAAAAATTATTTTAAGTTAATCGAAACTAAAATATAGAGTAGTTTTTACTTACGGAAGTATTTAAAGGACCGAAAAGCTTAGTGATTACGGGGCTTCTAGGGTGCGGGAACCGTAACTCGCCCGCACATGCGGGATGGCCCTGAAATGGCGCCATGTGGCGTGCGTAACTATTATATGACTCGGCGAGTTGACTCAGTCTTTAAAAAGACTCTTTTACCTTTTTTTTTAAAAAAAATTAATTAAAAGTTTAGATAAACTTCAATTATTAAAATACATTTATAACCTTTGAATAAAAAATAAAAAAAAAAACAAATCGCCTATCATCTAAATCAATTGTCGATCAATTAGCGTATCATAAAAAAAAAAAATCTGCCTATCTTCTCCAATTCAATCATCACGCCATCTTCTCCAATTCATCACGCCATCTCATCAAAGAAACTGATTTTGCAAAATTAATCTTCATCACCCAACAAATCTAATCTTCTTCAAGGTTAATCTTTCATCAAGATTAATCTTCTCTGCAATTAATCTTCATCATGCCACAAAATTTAACAGCAGGTTTTTTTTTTTTCCTCCACGAATTAATCTTCATCACCCAAACCCTCTTACACGTATTGATTATGGTGGGTAATTCCTCAATCATAAAAGAGGCGAAGGATGCAAGCCCGAATTTATCTATTGAAGAAGGTAAGTAACTAATCATAATCTTTTAATTTCAAAAGTCACTAATTTGATATTCTAAAGGAGTTGTTCTTACAATTAGTTGCGGCACATAACTATATATACACTTTATGTAAGCAATGGTAATTGAAGTTTCCAATGGGTTCGAACAAAATAGTATTAGACTGTCAATTGAAGGGAAAATCTGCAAATCATTGTTTGCTACCAATAGAGAAGAAAATGGAAGAAAAGGAAATTCCCAATTTTGAAGATTAGGGATTTGATTTCAGATTTTTTGCACGTGTTCACAGTTTGTGTTCACCCTTTTGAAGATTAGGGATTTGATTTCAGATTTTTTGCACGTGTTCACACTTTGTGTTCACCCTTTTTACCTTTTTAGTCCATCACCTTTTCCTTTGTATAATTAAGTCATTTCCTTTGTAAATTTGTAACAATTCAACATTATTCATTTTATTTTTCCAGTTTTGCAATCAATAATATTTTACATTCTCTCATTTAATTTGACATTAATCAAGCATTCTTCATATATTCAAAATATGAATACAATTTGTTCTGGTTTGTATCCCATTTATGTTTCCTTTTCTGTCATTTTTTATTTACATTAGGTTATCTGTTTATTTGTAAATTGTCCTTTTCTGTCGATTTTTCATAAATTGTTATATTGAACTTGGTAATAATTTGTATTCAGATTATAGTAACAGTAGTGGAGCATCATCATCTTGTAATGAAAAAAGTGGCTCAAATACGAAATCGCATCAGAACAGTGGCAATGAAGATGTGGACGAGGGGAGTGACAAATCTGATTCAAGTGATCATATCACTAACATTGATCGTATTCGATCATTAAAGTTCAACAGTGTTAAGGAAGCAGAAGAATTCTATATTTCTTACGGAAGGGAGGTTGGATTTGATGTCCGGAAGAGCACCATAAAAAAGAAGAAAGGTACTAGCCTCATTTTGAACAGGGAATGGCTATGTGCTCGACAAGGCTTTCGCACACAAAAACTACACGATTATGATCGAAAGCGGGAAAAAAAAAAATCAGAGACACGGTGTGGATGCACAACTAGTTTTCGTGTTGCTCTCGATCGTGATACAGGAGAATATAAAGTGACGAGATTCCAACAGCAACACAACCATCCTCTTGAAAATTCTGATACATCTCATCGTCTACGTTGTAATAGGTAATATGATTCCTCAAAATTTGCAATGATTTATTTTTTTGTAATTAGTTAATATCATTATCATACTTATTTGTTAGGATATTGCATACAGATTTTTGACCCCATCAACCAAGTCAATGTTGAACTTGATGACAAATGTCGGATTTAAGCCTTGTCATGTTCTGGATTTTATAGAAGAACTGGGGGGAGGCAGCGCAACTGGTGTACATAATAGAAAAGATGGGTACAACTATCTGAATAGTGAACGTTTGAAAAGGATTGAAGGTGGGGATGTGAATACTGTTTTGGGTCTACTTGAAGGTATGAAGTTGAAAGACGAATCAGTGAGATTCAAGTACACTGTTGATGGAAATGGGGCATTGACGAGACTTTTTTGGTGCGATGGAATGTCAAGAGCTGAATATGAACATTTTGGTGACGTTGTACTATTTGACAGTACCTACAAGACTAACATGTACCGGTTTCCTATTGTTATGTTCTCGGGAGTGAACTGTCATTTGTGCACTTGTATATTCGGAATCGCTTTTTTATACAATGAGACAATTGAATCATACAGGTGGTTGCTACGAACTTTTCGTGAAAGCATGAATGAAAAAGCTCCTATGGCAGTTTTGACAGATCAGGACGGTGCAATGCGTGTTGCTGTAGATCGTGAATTTCCCGAAGCGAAACATCGTCTTTGTTGCTGGCATATTTCTCGTAATGCCGAATCAAATATTAAAACTGGAGATTTTTCAACAAAGTTCTCCCAATTGATGAAAAGGCCGTGCTCTATCGGTGAATTTGAAGAAAAATGGTTTAAATTGATTGAGGATTACGGTGTTACAAATCATCCATGGATATTAGAAATTTACTCAAAACGGCATCAGTGGGCAGAAGCATTCTTTCGGGGACATTTCTTTGCTATGATGAGGAGCACACAACGTGCAGAATCCATGAATTCAGCATTAAAACAAAAGGTGCGCCCCGGCTTTAGTTTGACGGATTTTTTTGTACATTACAACAAGAGTTTTTTAAAAAAGATTAGGAAAAGGTTCTATGAAATACAAAAAGTTTCTGAGAAGCCACCAAAGGAATTCCAAGTTGGGTTACTACGAAATCTTGAGAATCATGCTGGACGCATCTGCACGAGAGCTATATTTCATCATATACGAGTTGAGATAAATGCTGAGCCGGATATTGTACTTGAGAGTATGTCCCCACTTAAAGATCGGCGGTATCAGTTCCAATTTGGCAATCATAGCAAGGGAAAACATCTCAGTTTTTCTGTTATTATTGATCTAGATGAGACCAAATTCGAGTGTGAATGTTTGATGCTTCAATCTGATGGAATTCCTTGTCGGCACATAATATGTGCATTCAAGAACATGAGAATTTCCACATTTCCTGAAAATAGTATTAATTCTCGATGGTTTGTTGATGTTGGACGGAAACTCATCAAAGCTTTCCCATTCCGAAGAGATGACAATCCTGAAGAAATTCGATTTTCTAAGATGAACATGGAGTGTATGCACTTATCTAAGTTATCCTCCCAAAAGCGTACAAGATTCTTTGATAAATCGATTCAGCAAGTCAGAAATTTGGCAGCAGCGGCTGAGGATGAATCTGATGCAATTTTAGAGTCTGACGGTGAGGAAATTTCAAGAGAATTTGTGAAACATTCCCACGATGTTGTAGATCCCGATAAGATTATTCCTAAAGGTGGAACCAAAGCGAAGAAGCAACGTTGTGGCTTGTGCAAGTAAGTTACTAGGGATTCTTATTATGTTAATGTTATTATTTTTAAAAGTATTCTTCATCATATTAAGTTTATTAATGTTTCAGGAAAATTGGACATAAAGTAACAACTTGTGAGTTGAACCCAAAATTTGGTAGCAGTTCTCGTGCTAAAGAGGATACCATGCCATCGACTAGTGTTCACAGGAATAATGAGGAACCACAAAATGATGATTATGTTGGCGATAATGGTGGAACCCAACATTCGATTCATCAACCTTCAGTCACGTCATCATTTGCTATGCCTGAGCATCAATTCTCTCACACCAATCTTCTTTTTAGCATGCACCCTCCTTAATTTCGAAATTCGAATCCTGAAATTTGTCCACAAGTCCGATTCCCGATGAATCCACAGGTTAAAATTTAACTGTAATTATTATTACAGTTTTTACATTTCGGTTATTCAATCAAATAAGGTCGAAGTTTTTGACTCACAATAATATGTTATGGTATTTGCATTGCAGGGAGGCCCAAGTATTCACAATTCGCAAGTTTTTGAAAATTATATTACAGGTTTTCCCCCGCAAGAATGGACAACACTCGGTCAATACAGACCACGACCACCAACTTAATCAATTCCCAACCCAGATGTTTGAAACGAAACATTTTTCTTAGAAATATCAATTTTAGCAGACTTTTGTCTATAAATTATTGTCTTTTTTTTTTAATCAGTAATATGGTAATATTTCGTCACATATAATCGATGCGGTTGATGTCAACTTATAAATGTGAAACCAAAATTGATGACCACGTATTTTGTTACACGAAAATAATTGATAAATACAAGCCAACTATTTATTTTCGAATTCATGTTGATGGTGGCCAAATATTGAACACTTTTCGAGCCAATTGTTCAGAATTTACATCTTGTTTTATTTCCGTTTGATTCAGACAATTTTCGATTTTTTCAATGGAAAAGATTTTGATCCACATGCGTACCCCAACTTTCGGATAAGCTCACTGCCACGAGACGAAGGCACAAAGTCTGGCCTTCGTCTCGCGGGCGCGAGACATAGGCCAAAAGCAGGCCTGGCTTCGGCTTTCGTCTCGCGGGCGCGAGGCTAAGTCTCGCGCTCGCGAGACGAAGGCCGAAGCCAGGCCTGCTTTCGGCCTATGTCTCGCGCCCGCGAGACGAAGTCCGAAAGACATTTCGGCCTAGGTTATAAGTCCCCCCCCCAATTATTATTCAATCTTAATTCATATTCTCCCCCCACCACTTCCCAACTCAACTTCTCCCCCACTTCAAAAAAATCCTCTCAATCTTCACTCTAATCTTCTTAAACTCAAGCAAATCCATCTCTCTTTCACTCTCAATCACCCAAATCACTCCAAAAGAAATCAATTCCCCCACAATCACATTAAACCATCCGAATTCTCCCACGAAGCTTGAAAAATCAAATTTTTTCGATTTCAATTCAAAAGGTAAGTGTGGCTTAACTCTATTGGATTTGATTGGTTGGTATTGATTTGTTGGTACCTTTTTTATTGGTATTGAATTTGTGGGTGTAAGATCTTGTGAACATTGAAGAAAGTTAGCAAATTGAGGAGTGCACACAAGGTGTTTGATAAATTGCGTTGGATAAATTTTTACCCTCTTTGCTAGTTTTCGATTGTGGTATTGTCGGTGTATTGGTTTATTGAATTTGTGTGGTTGTAAAACAAGTTCGGGGGAAATTGATCTTACGTGGTTTCGTTAGTTCGATCAAGGGTGGGATATATAATCATGATAACAATAATCAAATAAATAAAGCGAAGTAAAGATCAATGTAATTGTATTCGAATTGAATGAGTACAAGTACAAGTATTCGAAGGTCCTATTCGAGCATTATTGGATGCCGTACAAGCTAGAGGGTGAAACATGTATAAATAGTCCTATCCTAATAGACCGAGCTGCGGTCTTCAGATTGAGAATATCTTGGAATCCCCCCTGTGTAATAAATGCATGGAGTATTTATAGCCAAATTTGAGGGCTTGGGCCTGGGCTCGGCCCAACAGTGTCCTTCGATCTATAGCGACCTTATGAGCTCGGATCGATCATTTTCTTACTTTGATTCATCTTTCGATCCCTGGCGACAGGGTTCATTGTTAATCGGACCGCGTTAAGGCCTAAGAACAGGGGAACCGAATTACCCCTCATCAATACTCCCCCACTTCTCGAGTGTGGAGCGAAGTAAGCGCTCGAAGAAGTATAAAGTACGTTCCATGTTACGATGAGATGAGCTTTTCAGTATGTTTTCAGGATATGCCTCGTTAAAAACCTGACTCGGAAAAACCCATTGGGATAAAAACCGAGTTAGGGAAAAAGAGTGCATATATAAGAAACATACTTTGGCGCGCTCTGAAATTACCCCCGTTGGGGGATGTTGAAATAGTAGTACCCCTTTTCGGTATCATGCTGCGTTGTTCGATCCCTTAATAAATGCTTTCCAGAATTTCCGATTATAACCAGGAGGGCTTCTGAGAATGTTAAGGATAGATTGCGAGGACATATTCCGCAATTCTAGGAAATGAAGGATCAAGAAGGTAATTTGAGAGGGATGACTCTAAGCTTTTACCCTTGGTAAGTTCAACCGTCGCGGTTACTCGGGGACCTCTTTGCAATCTTACCTTTTTAACCCCGTATATATATGTTGGCTTTGTTGAAGAATTACTTCCATGTTATATTTTCACTTGAGGTCGAAGTGTTTTAATCGAAAAGGTAATTACTTCAGTATAATCGTCTTCGAATTCATAATGTCAAGTTCTGGCAGTTCGAAGGGCAAGAATAAGGTCGAAGAGAATCAAGAATCTGATCCTTTGCTAAAGCTCGTTGATGATTACGAAGAAGGAGAATTCCGTCAAGGAGGCGAGGATGATGATCCGAGCGAGGATCTCGAAGAAAATGAGGTTGATAAACGCAGCATCGGTGAGGGTGCCTTTGTCAGAATCTATAGACCCGCGCTTGCTCCCGAGCCTGTGACCTCGAGCATGTCAGAACTTCCTGCTAAAGAAACTTCCTGTTGTTTTTCAAAGAAAGATCGTGCTTATCTTGAGAAAGAGTTTGGAAGATATCTTCCAAAAGGGTTTTCGATCGTTATTCCCTCTTACTCCGAGCGTGCTACTGAGCCCCCAGCTGGTTGTCAATCCTTTTATGAGGGTCAATTTTCCAGTGGTCTACGTATTCCATTCGTTCCCCTTATCAGAACTGTCCTTTCTTTCTTTTCGCTGTCCCCCGCTCAACTTCTCCCGCATTCCGTTGCCTATATAGTAGCATTCAGTGTTCTTATGGAGGCAAGAGGGGAAGAGGCCTCCTTTAGCAATTTCTGGCATACCTTCCGAATGGAATTAGGCAAGGGTTCCAATGCGGGGTTTGTATCCATTTTTCAGAGGTCGAAAAGACCCTTCCTTACTAAGATAGCAACAAAACAGAGTGTAGGCTGGAAGAGGAGATTCTTCTTCGTGAAAGGTCCTAATGTTCCTGTGTCGGAACGTAGTTCAAAGACTAGACCGTATCGATGGGATGGCGCGGATTCCTGGTCGTATGGTTCTCGCAAAATTAGAGAAAAGCTCAGACAGCGTCTTTCTGACGATTTTCTCGAACAAATGCGATCCAATCCTTACTATACCAAGTCCCTAGTTCAAGAAGGCGTTTTACGATTGGCTGGGCTGAGCCGTTGCGATTATCCGGCACCGGCGATTAAATACCCTGTCCAGTCCTCCCAAGGGCCCCCCATACGAACAGACGTCCCGCCAACCCCCAGTGCTCCGAACACTGTTCCTCTTTCTTTGGGTGCGTTTCTTATTTTTTGACTTACTTTTGTGTCTAATCAAACAATTTTCCTTGTTTTGAACTTGTGCCCGATTCATATTATCCTCGCAGGTCGAATCGTCGAGAAATTTCGAGTATCCTCCGCTGGCTTGGTTGAAGATAAACCCTTTTATTTCGAGCCGTCACCTCGTACTTCCGAGAGGAATGCAGACGCGCATAATATAGGTGGGAACTCAGTTGTCCTAGCGGCTACGCTTCCCGATTTGAGAGGGGTCGGGACTATGAGTAGCCTGAATTCTGCCACTGCCGGGCCTCTTCGAGCTCTGTTTTCCCCAGATACTTCCGTTCTTTCATCAGTTGGCTACAGCCAGCACTCTTGGAATCGAATTCAGGGCGTCCAGGAGTATGAGAAGCTCCTAAGTCGAAAAAGAAACGCAGGAAATCCCGGGCCCTCAAGGAGGGTAAAACCTTTTGGTATGAAGTCTGACTCAGTTCCATGTCGAGAAGGTAGGTCGGAGCCTGACGCGGCAGATTTTATGGGAGAGCATCTTCGAGGTAGCAGAGCTGCTGGATACCTTGAAGATGGCACTATTCTGTCTGATTTGGACGCCGGTGGGGAGAATGAATTTGACAAGGCCGCTAGGATTTTTATGGCCGGTCGATTCAAACGGGATATGTTGCTTCATACCGTCAAAGGTGATTTTGAGGTTTTGAGTGACTTTTCCCGAACATATCACGAGGTGAGAATTTTGCCTTTTTCTTTCTTTAGAATCTCTAGTTTTCATTGATATTCGAAAATGTCTTGTAGGTCGGGGATTTGTTCGCCGTTCAAACATATCGTTTGGCGTTACTGGAGCAGGAATCACAGGATGCTCACGATGCGTGTGCTCAAATCCTCGTTGATAACCAAAATCTTCGGGCTCAATTAGAAGAAAACCAGCGGGAGTTATCTCAAGTTAAGAAGGAGCTTGAAAAGGCTAATACGAAACGTTCCTCCTCATTAGAAGAGGATTTGCTTGCGTCTGTTAAAGAGAGAAGTGCCCTTGAGGAGGAGCTAAAGAAAATAAAGATAGAACTTGATTTGGCGAAGCAAGATTCCGAGCGTGCATATGCCCAGGGTTGGGGAGAAGCCGAGATCCCTGCCGTACGAGAATTCCTGGAATCCCCCGTGTTGGATCCTTTAGTTCAAAGGAAAACGGGAGAAATTCTTCAGACGATTTTTTATAAAGGGGTTCGACAGTTAGTCGCGGCCGAGAAAATTCCGGACGACATGGAAGAATATTTCAAGTATATGGACCCTTTCAAGAACGCTGAAGGGAAGGCTTACAGAACTTCCTCTCTTCCCAAGGCTAGTATTAATTGGCAGGAACATCGCTTTGCCCCCTTAGTCGAGGAGTATGGTACTCCGATGCCTAACCCTGATGTGCTCGAGTATTCCTGCGACGATCCTTCTAATGTGTCCGAGGAGAAAGATAAAGGTGTTGAAATAGGCAATGCCCCGGATAAGAGAGACAGTCGATCTTTCGATCAAGCTGGGTAATCATCGAGCTTCAAATATATGTATATATCGTCTGATCTTCAGTTTAGCGAGTTACTGGGGTTGAGTAGGCCGGAGGGGGCGATTCAAGGTTTTCTAGTTAGGAATCAATTGTATGTACTCATGCGACCCAATTTTTGTAAACGAGTTAACTTTATATTCCTTGACTTGATTCGTGTAACTCATGAATTCTAACTTTATAGATATCGATGATTTTACATACTTTCTACTCGAGCTTTGTTTATCCGAGTGAGATTTTTTCTCCAAAGTCGCGTCGATTCACTATCTCAATTGTAGTGCGTAGCATCTATAAATATTGGGATCTTTTATCATTATTCACACGACATCTTTGTTTATAGAGATCGGAGCTCTCCCAAAATTTTCTGCATTCTTTGAGCTTCCTGCGGGTAAAGATCCGAGCAATTGATCCAAATTTACTCATCATGGAGAACGTGTTAGGCAAATCTATCGATCCCAGGTCGCTATTTGGTGGTTCGAAAAATAAGAAGCCGAATAAAGAGCAAAAGGTTGACAAGGAGGCCAAATCCTCCAAGTCTTCTTCTAAGACTTCCGCCTCTTCCCCAAAAGCACCTAAAGGTGGGGAAAATACGAAAGAGAAGGGTACTTCCTCGAAGCAGAATAAGGGTAGCTCCGGCAAGTCCATTTTGGACGAAGAGCTCGAGGCTGAGCTCGGAGGTTCCTCCCCGAAAGAGACTGATTCTAAGACTGAGGATCGTGTTCTAGAAAAGACTCCTGTTCCCCCTTCGAATAAGAGGCCTTATTCCGATGGGGTTACGCCCATTGAAGCTTTGCAAAATCTTGCTATTGGTGGCAAGTCATCCTCCGATGCTTCGATCGTTTCTCCCTCGGGGAATCCCGGCAAAAAATCCAAGTTAGAGACTGGTGGGGGGGCTTCCGCTGAAGCATTAGGAATCGATAATCCTCCCCGACCCTTTGTCAATTCCTCTCCTCAAAAGGTCGCTTCTCCTTTGCACGAGGAGTTGAAAGATGGATCTCCTTCTAAGGTTGATCCCATGGGTAACTTGTTGCAAGCTACCTTTACTTCTTCAGAGACCGATATGCCCAAGGAAAGAAACACGTCCAAAGAGAGAAACGTAGAGGAGTTGTTCGAGTCTGGGCAGTACTTCCTTTTTCAGGTGTGCATTTGTCTATTCTTCCTTTTACCCATATATATATATATTTTTTTTTTTTTTTTTTTTTTTTTTTTTTTTTTTTTTTTTTTTTTTTAGCGCTGTTGATCCTTTTAATAGGCCGGACAAGACTTCACTGAGCTTAAAACATTTGCTGAGCGGGAGATCAGCCAACGTACTGCTATTTCCCTCGAGCTGGAGAAGAAGAAAATCGATTTTGAGCGTGTCCTTGCAGAGAAGCTTGCTTTAGAGAAGGAGAAGAAGGCTATCGATCATGGAGAAGAGATCCATAAGCAGCTGAATGAGAAACTCGAAAAACTGAAGATCCTCCACGAGGAGGAGAAACAAAATTTCACACGTCGAGAAAAGGAGGCTTATGATCGTGGATTTGAAGCAGGATGTGAGGCTCGTAATGCTGAGCTTCGAAAGATTCTTTCTGACAATAAGCTTGTTTAGATGTTGCCTTTTATTTACCCGGACTTGTAGTACACTGTTTTTATTTGTGCGATCCTGAATAATTTCCAGACATTGTTTTGTAAGGCTTGTAATAATTTACTTTCTTCTCGAATATCATGCTTTTCTTGTGTGTTCTTTCTTTGATCCTTTTTTGCTTGCTATCTTGATATTTTGATCTTGGCGTAGTAATTCTGCTCCATTTCCAAAAGTAACTTCACCCCCTCTTTTTTTATTATTATTATTCTCGGGAATCGTAACGGTCGGCGCATTTACCGCTTTTATCTTAGCCGTTAGTATCATCAAATCTGGGTCGTCAATTGCTTTTTCTTTTTACTATATATAGCTCCGTGGTTACCTTCAAATTTTTCATTTCAGTACATTTCTGACCGGCTCTATGATTGGGATTTTACTCTTTCCGACCATCATGTTCTGTTTGCTATCTTTGATTGAACTGTTCGAGTTTTTCCTTCGAACTATTTACAGACTTTGCTCTCTTCCGATGGAAACTTATTTCGACTAGGGTATCGACAGGCGAAAATAATTGCGACTGGGGTACCGGCAGGCGACCAGCTCTCTCTGATTTCAAGTCATTGAGGCGGGCTCGACCTCCTGTACTCTGATCTCCATCCAGTCGGGACAGTGGGTCTACTGCTGGAGGAGTTTTCCTGCTCTCGATCTCCACGTCTTCGAGGCTGCTTTCAAGATTACTACCTCCAGCTGGAGTTGCTTCCCTGTCTCTTGACTCGGGAATACGGTGACTTATCCTGCGCGGAAGGACCGGATGAGGAGTTGAAAACGGTGCATCCTTGTCTTCCCCGCTCGAGCGTTTATAGGAATAGTCTTCTGTAACGAGATTGCAAAATTTTTTGGATTCTGTTGTAATCATTCCTATGTAACTCATCTTTTGAAAGTTAATCGAATGAATATTTTTCCACAATGTCTTCTAATTAATTCCAACTTTCATAGTTCGCAGTTATAATAAGATAATCTCGGATGACCATTCTAGATTTTTGCTCTGAGCTTTGCTATTCGGATTTTTGATCAACCGCCTTCCTAAGAACAAAAGCGAATTCCAAGAATTGTATTCCTTCGCTGATCGAAGAATTTACCGAAAGATAGTAGGAATTAGGTTTTGATAATACTATCATTGAAATTGATAATACTGCCGATAATGCCAATCGATAACTCTGGCTAGCTTTGAGCGCTTAGAGAAAATTTTCGCTGTTTGCAACTGATAATGATGTAACGTTCCCTTAGAAAATTTATATATATATGTCTTAGATCGAGTTTCGATTGCGTAGAATTTTCATTCCAAAGCAATAATAAAGCAAATATTAATAACATTCGTGGTATTCGTCCTTTCCAGAAGGAATTCTTAAATAATTTCGGCCTGATGGGTAGAGCGATGGCTTACAATCTTAGGCTTTTCCGAGCATTTTTAGCCTGAGGGTCATAGCAGAGGCTTTCACCCTTTTAATAATTTCGATCTAAGGGGCATAGCAGAGGCTTTCACCCTTAGTCGTTTTTTAGAGCATTTTTAGCCCTTGGGTCATAGCAGAGGCTTCCACCCATTAATAATTTCGATCTAAGGGGCATAGCAGAGGCTTTCACCCTTAGTCGTATTTTAGAGCATTTTTAGCCCTTGGGTCATAGCAGAGGCTTCCACCCATTAATAATTTCGATCTAAGGGGCATAGCAGAGGCTTTCACCCTTAGTCGTATTTTAGAGCATTTTTAGCCCTTGGGTCATAGCAGAGGCTTCCACCCATTAATAATTTCGATCTAAGGGGCATAGCAGAGGCTTTCACCCTTAGTCGTATTTTAGAGCATTTTTAGCCCTTGGGTCATAGCAGAGGCTTCCACCCATTAATAATTTCGATCTAAGGGGCATAGCAGAGGCTTTCACCCTTAGTCGTTTTTTAGAGCATTTTTAGCCCTTGGGTCATAGCAGAGGCTTCCACCCATTAATAATTTCGATCTAAGGGGCATAGCAGAGGCTTTCACCCTTAGTCGTTTTTTAGAGCATTTTTAGCCCTTGGGTCATAGCAGAGGCTTCCACCCATTTGATAATAATAGACTCGGATAAGTATGGATAGGGAGATCGATAATATCAGGGAGAGGAGAACGAATATAAATATTAACAGGATCAGTTTTCCCTTGAATATATATCTCTAATCGAAGTAATTTTGATGGGAAAATAATCTTCCGCAATCACCAGAAAGAATCAATTATGGAGAATCAGTTAGTAGGGAATAACCCTAGACTTAGAACAATCCTCATAACTTAGTCGAGAAAATTCCTTGCTTGTAAGTTCCCAATTTTAATAGGTTTGATCTTTTCTAAACGGTTCCCGTTTTACCTGGAAATGCAACGGTCAACCGATCTTGTCCGCTTATTTTGCGAATTATAGGCCGTCGGATTCCTTTTGCTTTTCTCTATAAAAGGCTGTTATTTCTTTGAAGCCATTCCATTCATTGTGCTGGCATTTCATCCGTCCCCTCATGGCGATTAAGATTGTTATTTCAATAATTCGCTTATTCGAGGTCAGATTTCGAACGATTTTTAAGTGGAGGAATATTCGAGCGGGAAGAATATTATTTCAACCTTCGCTTAGAGTATCGGCAGGCAAATATAATCTCCATCTTGAAGGCCAATATGCCAGACATATGGAGCTTGTAGGTTGTGGCATAGGTTTTCGATTAGGGACCTATTGCCACAATGCATTTAGGAAGACGTACAGGGGTGGGAGTTCTGCAGAATTCATTTACCCGATGAATTTCAACCTCGAGTCTTCATCTTTGGGAAAACCGTAAATAAAGATAAGAGCCTGCAGGTCCGAAGGAGATACCATGGTCGGAGCTAAGTATGTCTCAGGATTAGGATTATCCCGAGTAGACGATGGGACGGGAGACCGAAAATTTCATAGGATTGTAATAACGTACTGATGTAATATATAGGCTTATGCTATACTGGGTGTATCTTTCCATTTCTTGTAATCTTTCGAGATAATATAATTACATTTCAACTCCCTTTGGTTGATTACCTCAAATATAACTAGATAGAATTTTATCTTTCACAATTCCATCTTATTCTTTTTACATCGATCAAGAAGTAATCGATCACCACTGGCGCGGGTGGATAACATATAAATATCTTAGAAGACCTGAGACTGATAAGGAAAAACGAAGCCATAAATCTTTATCACTGTTGAATTTTCATAATTGCATAACTTCCAGGTCGAAAATTCTGTTCGACTGAATCGATTATATTTCTTCTCAGTTGGCAACGTAAAAGCATAGCAATAATTACTTGTGTGTAGAAAATATCCGAAATAATCTAATACGAATCCGAGATGCTGTCCTTTGATTATAATGCTATGAATACATCGTAAGATTCGATAGAATGTTATAATTCTTCCATACTCCTCATTGAATCGCGTGTCCTTCGTTACCAAACAGGGCCCTATTTCTCGGGAAATGTAACGGTCCTTCCATTTAATGCGGACATCCCATCCGCTCATAAAACGTTATCTGGGCCGTTGATTTTAACTTCCCTACCCCTATAAATAGGTCCCTTCGTGTATACCACACTTCTTGCTTTTTTCCTTATACCCCATCCGATCAGCATGGGTCGATATCTAGATTTGATTCGCATAATGTCCGGAATAAAGGAGTTTGAGATTAGAGTTCGGACTTTATTTTCCGATCTTGCTTCCTTTTGGATGAGCTTTTCGCTTAGAATATCGACAGGCAAAAGAAATTGCGCCTAGAATACCGGCAGGCAACCCGTTTTGCCTGACATATCTTGTCTGGTGCGGGTTAGAATTCTGGTATTCTGGGGCAGTACCTGATCGGGCAGCTGGTTATTCCGAGAAGAGTTCTTTAAATCTGAGGCATCAGCTTCCTCGAGGGCTTTCTTACAAGATAGTTCCTTCGAGTTCCCTTGGAGTGCCTCTTGTTGGGATAACCTTTTGCTGCTCCGGTTCGAATCAACCTGTAAACAACGATTGAGTATTTCAATCATTGTTTACAGATGATGATCTAAGGTCGGTCTGAAGCCTTGGAGTGGAGCTGCGAGCCGGCTTCATCCTAATCGAAGACGGCTGTGCGACAGGTGGCGAGTGATTGCCAATAAAACTTGCTGCTGAGTTCTGCATCTGGAGCGATCTTGGGAGCGAAGACTGAGTATTTAACCAGATAAAATTACCTCCTAGAATTTGTAATAGGGTAGGAATGATTGTACTGCATTTCTTGAGCCCGAGATTCCTTCGGAGCTTTACTTTGTAATTTGTTTGAAGAATTTCAATGATAAAGTTTTATCTGTAATCGAATCTTCTTACTCGAATCCCTTTATTGGTCGTAGTGATAATCCAACATACCCCTTATAAGCTTGAGAACTCATCTGATCGATTGTAAATATTTAAACAATCGGTTTAACCCGGCCGACTTTGAGAAAAATACAAATAGTCGATTGATAGCCTATAGAGACTTCGCCAGTGATCTTTAAGATAATCGATTCGAAGGATTCGCCATTGAAGTTTATGAATGCGAAGAACGAAAAAATAAATTTCGACCGTTAATATCGAACTGCAACTTAATATAAATGAATGAGCCATGCGTCCATAGGCTAGACCATTAACTTTGCCAACTATCATATAGGCCTTTATCTCTGAAATGACGAAGGGTCGATCAATTCGCCTCGGAGAATGAACAATGAAGTTTCAGATTAGTAAAATCTTCAGCTGGCATACATATTTCTCCTCGTAGTAGGCATATTTCGATCTAATACTCGAATAAGGCCCCTCGGTGGGCGCCAATTGATCTTACGTGGTTTCGTTAGTTCGATCAAGGGTGGGATATATAATCATGATAACAATAATCAAATAAATAAAGCGAAGTAAAGATCAATGTAATTGTATTCGAATTGAATGAGTACAAGTACAAGTATTCGAAGGTCCTATTCGAGCATTATTGGATGCCGTACAAGCTAGAGGGTGAAACATGTATAAATAGTCCTATCCTAATAGACCGAGCTGCGGTCTTCAGATTGAGAATATCTTGGAATCCCCCCTGTGTAATAAATGCATGGAGTATTTATAGCCAAATTTGAGGGCTTGGGCCTGGGCTCGGCCCAACAGTGTCCTTCGATCTATAGCGACCTTATGAGCTCGGATCGATCATTTTCTTACTTTGATTCATCTTTCGATCCCTGGCGACAGGGTTCATTGTTAATCGGACGGTTTAACAATGACAAGAAAATCAAAAGTAGCGAGACCAGTCGAACCCCTAAAAAGGAAGAGGGAACCGAAGGGAAAGAATAAGGTGGTAGAAGAAGAGTATGACACATTTAGGTTCTTGGATAAAGTCGCCTCGGATGCATATAACGAAGATGAAGACCAGTCATTCGTTTCTGAAAGATTCGTGAACTATGAGAAGGAGGCCTTTCCTTATTTACAGGACCAGATTGATGATAGAGGTTGTACTGAGTTCTTGAAAAGGCCTCCTCGTGATTCCTACTCCGGCGAGATTGTTAGAGAATTTTACGCTAACGCTACTTGGAAAAGGGATGGCAATGTCACATATGTGAGGGGCAGAGAGATAAAATTCGATCCGCGTACTATCAACGCCTATTACAGGATCAAATGGCCTAACCAAGTGGATGAGCTTAACGAAATACTTGATGACATCAGAAGAGGTAGAAGAACAATGGATGAATTGAAAGAGTTCATCACCTTGCCCGGAACCGTCGTTCAGGGTATTCCGAAGGTGGCAAATAAGCGGTTGATTCAGGAGGCGAAAGCCTGGTCCTTGGTATTGATTTCTCATTTCCGTCCGACCAAACACAACAGTAGTTACGGTGAGGATCGCATCCCTCTACTCTATGCACTCTCCCGGGGGCTCAAATTCAACGTTGGTCGGGTAATAAATGAGGTGCTCGAGGAAACGATTGCAAAGGAGAAAGCTAACGTAAGGAGTTTTGTGTTTCCGCACCTCATTGATGGATTGTGTAGAAATGCGGGGGTTGCTTTCGGGGAGATTACTGATAAGATTAAGTTGACTGGCGCGATCACCACGCACATTATCTGCAAGTCTCTGAAGTTAGACTTCAAGAGTGCATATACTGGTAAAAACTACACCTACAGTCAAGAAGATGAAGAGGGTGAACCTGATCAAGAAGATCAACCGGATCAACCGGGTCAGGGCGGTCAGGAGGAGGAGCAAGTTGGAGGGCAGTCAGGCACAGATGGGTAGTCAAGATGAAATTGGTAGATTAATTCATCTTGTCCAAGCCATGGACGACAGAGTCCAAACAACGATTGAAATGCAACAGATGCTGGCTCGGTACGTCTATGCCATGAGTGAGAGGCATGATGCTATGTTCCGTGCAGTGCTTGGAGATGACCGATACGATGCCCTTCAGCAACCCGCTCTTCCTAGGCGTATCAATTTACCTCCACAGGTGCCGAGAGGTCAAGATGACGAGCTACATGTTGATGATCAAGAAGAGCAAGCCCTCAATGCACGAAACCACTAAAGATTCTGTTTTGTTTTGTTTTGCTTTGCTTGTGTTTTTTTTTCTCGTGTCGTACTTTTTTCGGACTTGTTTTGCTTTTTGGTTAATCTATTTAACGAATTATGTTTTGTTTTGCTTTTATCTGGAGTTGTTAGTACTATGAATTTGCCTTTTGTTCCGGTTCTTGGAGTTTTGATTTTTGAGGATAGAATGAATGGAATGAAAGTTGTGGCTATGATGTTGGCTGTATGGGGTTCTGTGTCGTATGTTTATCAGAAATATGTTGATAATGTTGAAAAGGTTAAGGAAGAAAATGTACGTTAATGTAGTGCAAAGAGATTGAAACTTTGCTATGTTGTTGAGAAAGACATTTGGATTAATTTGTGATATATTAATAATGTTTAAGTTAAGAGGAAAGAGGAAGTCTATTCATTTGATTGTGAAGCGAATTATAAAACTATAATAATATAAAAAATATTATGGGACCAAATGATTATATAAACATACACTTGTAATTCCGACTGAGTGAGCACAAGCCAAGACTAATAATTTATATCTTCTCGAATAGAATTGGGACTTGAATTTGAATATGAAAGGAAATGGAATTAAATTTGAGTGCGCACTAATGTTGATTAATTACTTAGCAAAAAATGAAACTTCAATGATTAAGGTATTGATTATAGCTAATTACGCATAACAATAAAAAATGTTTATCAATTCTTATAAAACGAGGTGGAAAATTCATAAAGAAGTCGACAATAAGGAAATTCTTTTTTTTTTTTAAATTCTGGCCTTGTCATGTTTCGCGGCCGCGAGTCATAGGCCGAAAGTCTACTTTCGGCTATAGTCTCGCGGCCGCGAAGCCTACGTCTCGCGGCCGCAAGACATAGGCAAAGAGAAGTCAGGACGACGTTCGGTAAAGGTATCGCGGCCGCCAGGCTATGTCCCGTTTCTACCACATTCTCGTCGCGGTGAGTCACGACATAAAAAAAAAAATGAATGTTGGAATTATGTATTTTGAATTTTTAGATATGATTGATATGAATATTTACACTACCCAATATTGTTATGATTTATGTAATCAGCTTACTGTCCTTAATATCATTCAAAATATTGTAAAGCAAAATAAAACAAAACAAGACCATATATAATCTGAAAACCCAAGAATCATCAAATAAATCTAAACCATCAAATTTCATTTGCTTGTGTTGTCTAAAAACCAGAAATTAAATAGAATATTCCTAAAGTTATCAACATAATAACAAAAACAAAAAGAATTTCCTAAACGCCCAATTAGGTAAAGATAAATATAATTATTTTGCTGAATTCCAAGCAACTTTGTTCCACTTGCACTTGTAAAGCTTGACATCCAAAGATTTCCTCGCATTCATAGACTCTTCCTACAAATGATACGAATCAAGTTAATATTTGTATATGTATATATGTAGTTTAACTAATGTTTAAGATTAAAACTTATGCTTACAGTCGTCATCTCGTCCTTGAAATCTTTTTCAAATAACATTATCATGCACACATATAATCCGCAGTCATACTTGTACATAGTAAATAGTAATAATTTCCAATTTAACAAGTCTGAATATTTTTTAAACTATCAATATAATGACACTATTATATCATACCCATTTGGTTGACGTGGTACCCAATCCGCTGCTTCAAAATTTAAGAGTTCCCGCTTAAATCTGTATTTAGCCACGACGGGGTCCCAAAGTAGGAACAATTTCTCTAATCTTGTAACCTGTATATATGAGTTGACAATTAAAATTCTAGTTTAATATTATTGTGAGTAAAGTATACGTAGATTAATATGGGTGTAAGTACCAAACGATTGACAAGTTCGAAACGATAGGGGCTCCTTTCACTTGATGCCAGAGAATCACAAACAGTTACAGTGCGAGTTTCGATGTCTATTATCGCACAAAACCAGTGATCCATCATGTCGTGAATTGGGATGAATATTTTTTCACAATTTCCCAATGACTCGACATACTTTGTATCACTCGTCAAAAAGTTATCCATGATTGATTGGAGAGCAAATTCATCGCACAAGAGTTGTTGCTACATAGAAAAATGAATTGACAATAATTTTGATTATTAACTATGGAAATTTATATATTGACGATGTATTTAACAGGAATGTTTATGCTTACCGAAAATACCGTTGGAAAGTACCATCGACCCTGAGAAATATCCTCGTGAGATGTGTCCAGAGAAAGCATATATGCAATGCAGTCTATCACCTGCATTAATATAATTAGCGTTCCTTTTCAAATGAGGTGATAAGTAGATTAATAAATTTCAGAAATATCTTGAACTTACATTTTCAACTATCTCAATTGCAGGCAACAAGCATCGAATATCTGTCCTTTTTAGAAACCAATTACCAAGGTCCACAACAATCTCACTACAACCAATAAATAAAAACTTATCTTAAATGTTGATTATAAATCAGTAATTGTCATTCGAGGACCTAAAAATGCATTTTTACCTTTGATCGAGATTTTGGTTGAATAAGAATATCTCTATTTCATCATTCGTAGCTAATGGATTGCAAGGTTTAGAATCCAACTGATCACCATCTTCAACCATGAAATCATCGTCTCCACTTATATCAAATTGCTCTGAATTATCACCACTTTTCTTTGAACTACCATTAAAATTCAAAGTCTTAGGCGTGAGTGTTTCTTGTTTGCTTCGAGACCTAGTTCTTGGGTAGGAAGTTTTTGCTTTTTGGCTACCATGTCGCTGGGTTGATTTCAAACAAGATCCTTGATTATTCACGGATGGAGTACCATACACTTTTCCCGCTTGCGCCCTCAACAAGTTAGACAATGTAGCACGAAGTGTGGATTCAACTGTTTGTGGTATCTTTTCTAGGCATGACTGGATATTATTGGCAACCATATGAAATGGTGAGATCTGTTTTGCCCCTGACGACATGTTACTGTTTTGTTGTTGCATTAAAATCATGTTCAATATGTTTGTCAATTGGACGACTTGATACTCAATAACATTAATCCTGCCTGATAATGATGCAAACACCCCCGCCTTATCCATGTCTCCAGTGAGATTGCTAGAGTGTGACTGCAACCGATTCTCTGATTGCTCGTAGGCTTCCATGTATTCGGCATGGTTCATGTCCGTTATTGGGTCAGTGTAACCAGTTCTAGGAATATTCCTCTTGGATTCTAATTCTTCCAATGCATCGAACTGCTCAACATCAGATTTCTTAGACTCGAAAGTCATAGTCTGAAAATGAAAAATTTTGAGGTATCAGTAATTGTCAACATACATTTTATTCTATAATGAAATGTACATTTGATCATAGTTCATATGCATTAAGTATTTGACCTTCACGTTCCAGTAACCTCCATTAGATTGTAGTTCAGCCAATAACATTTTATATCGTTGCTTTGACAAAAAAGTTATAAAAGGAATCTCATTCTTCAAATCGAGTGTGTGTTTTGCACCTTTGGTACGAACTCTTCCCATGAATATTATCTACATTACATAATTTAAATTGGTAATATGTTCACAATAAATAATAATATGTAAAATAGTATCATAAATAAAATAAATAATTTTTTATTGTACCTGAAGTAAAAATAAACATCCGGATGCATAACCTTCGCTGTTTGATTTTGCGAATCTTACACCTTCATTTAACTTATCAATAACTAGGGATGCCCGATCTATATTAGGAATTTTGTCCAAGTTAACAAGTAGGTTCAAGCTTTCAATAGGAATGTGGTATTGGGTTCCCGGAAAGAGAAATACGCCAAACAGAAATGTCAAATACATGACCTTGAATTCATCTCCACTACCCGAGTAATTCAACAGTGTTTTCATCAACTCTGTCACGTCAACTCGACCCCGTTTGATTGGGAGAAGTGATTTGTATTTATCAAGGCCAAACTTGTCTATGAAGTTGAAATAGATTCGATCACCCTTGTGTGGAATTCCAAACGCCTCATGAACTGTGAACTTAGTCAACTCAAACTCCTCACTATGTATATTCAGCATATTTGTTGTGGGGTTATATTGTTTTATGATCCAACGTAGCATTTCACGATTAACAGCAACAGACTCAAGTCTAGCCAATGATCCAAACCCGATTTGGTCTACCACTGCCAGTTGAGAGTTATTTAGTATTTTATTCACCGCCACCAATCTAGAGAGTGACATCCTCATATTTAGAGGTTGTGGCTGCATGTGTTGATTGCCACATGTTAGTGATATAGTAACAATACCATAATTTCATATACTTCTAATTATTAATAAAGTTTATAAAAAAACAATAAATATTGTAACCTTTTTGGGTTGTATGAAATCCAATAGAGCGCTATGCTGAATCTTAAGTTTGTCTTGTTTGAAACTTTCATTTCGTGGTTGTTGGGATCCATCCTGCACGAAAATTGATATGTACTATCTATGTAAAAACATGATATACATAGAAATAAGTTTGTGTACATCATAATATATTTTTCTCACATTAGCGTAATCCCTTGAAAGCTTTTTGAGAATGTCAGTCATATCATTTATATCTCCGGCCTTCCTCTTTCCATTTGATGATTTATCCCTACACAAATTGAATATATATTATGTAACAATCAGAAGCAAGAAAATTATAGCTTTCAAACTTGTCTTTCTACAATCTAAACATATCATTCGTCCAAATCAACACTAACTTCTCATCCATATTTTTGTCAAAAATCTAACAAGAATACATACACAAGGTTCCACCAACCACCAACAAAAAGAGTAACAAATTTCCATCAAAAGCCCTATGAAATTGAATCTAAAATCACATTGAAATCGAGCAGATTACTTGTATGATAACATTAATAACATATATATGTAATTAAAATCACATAAAGTTGCAGTAATAACTCACATATTCAAATCAATCTTGAATGCAAGAACCTCGAACCTTGATGTGATTGTGATTCCAGCAACAAAAATTTATTGAATAACAAGTATTTGAGAGAGAACAATGATAAATCACATTCAAATTGAATTAAAACTGCTAATCGGTTCTTTATGTAGTGTAGGCGATTTTTTTTTAAATTATTGTATGTGATTGAGTTTAGTTAGGATACTTATTCATCCAAGATATGGAATCATAAAACCGTGGGAAATATTTCAGAAAAAATAAAATAAAATCTTCCTTTTTAGAGGCAGAGACGATTTACTAATCTAGAGTTTAATTAGGAAACTAGTTCCTCGAATATAGGGATTCAAGATCATGGAAAATATTTTAAAAAATTATTACCTTATGCAATTACAAATCAGTAGGGACTCTTTAATATATGCTCTTTAATTTAGTCTATAATCAATCTATTTAAGGAATTCTACCAAAAATTAAAGAAGACAATATAATCTTACACTAAATAGACTTTTAAATTTTTAGGGATTCTTAAATTAGTGTGACTCTTTATTATAAAATCACATTGAATCAAATTATTAGAATAGGCGATTTGTTTTGGAGTTCTCGAAGACAAAAAAGAAAAAACGACAGAGAATAAGGTATGGTCGGAAATCTTCTCGTTATTCCTAATTGTTGAGTTATAGATCAATTCTCGTTAATTGTGAATTTTATAATTGTTATAATTGCGACGCATTGGTACACAAAAACCGAACTATTCTTAATCCTATGATTTCTAGAATATGGAGTTTAATTTAGAATTTTCTGAAATTTTATAAAATTTTAAATTGTCCTAAATGTTAACGCTGTAAAATTGTTGTTTTCTACTTAGTTTCATGGCTGCAGTATTTTGGGTTCAAGCTGACCTCGAACTTTTCTTGGCAATGTTGATTGATGAAACGAGAGATGGCACAATACATTATACCTGGCCAAACACAACTGTTTTTAATGAACTTGCTTTAAGACTACAACAGCAAACGGGGAAGAGTTACACGTACGACATTGTTAATAGAGAATTTCATAGGCTGCATACTCGCTATTACTCGTGGCAGGAGGCACTTCGATGCCGTTTTGTGAGGTGGCACCCTGAAGAGAACAAATTGCTAGCCAGTGACGAAGTATGGGAAATGCTTGTTAAGGTAAATCATTCACCAATGTTTTTAATAATGTATCAGATAAAAATTAAAATTATCTACATTGAAATGATATTTTTTTTTTCGTGCAACAGGAAATGCAATTCAAATGGTGGGCGAAAAGGTACCGTAATCAAGGTGAAATATACTGGCGGGAACTAGATATAATTTTTTCATCAGTCCACCCACCTCAACCAAGAAATGTTGTTGTGGAGCAGATTCAAGCCGATGGAGTCGTGGGTGAAGATGAAGTAAAGGAATGTGACGAAGAAAATGAAGAACCATATGTCACATCTGAAGGAAGAGAAGAGTATCCGAGTAGTGAACCAAGTGACGAGGAACTTTAAATTTCATTAATTCTGAAATTGTTGAAATGCAAACTCATTCTTATTATTAGTATTGCTTTTAGATTAATAAATATTGTTATTGGGAAAATTTTATTTATATTTTATATAAATTTTCATATAAGCATGATTTCTGCCCGAATCGTTTTTTTTTTTTTTTTTGGTCATTTAAGTATCCGGAAACTCATTTATTTTTTTGCAAAAATGAAACATAATTCAAGAATTACGGAGGACTTGGTCTCACAGAACCATCTAATAGATAAATTATTTGAAATAACAACCGAATCGTTTTTTTTTAAATTATGAAAAAAATTCAAATTCCGGAGGACATGGTCATGCATAATCATCTAGTAGACAAATTTTTCGAAAATCGAAGAAAAATATCAAAATTTTGGACACGATAACTATTCTTTTCGCGACGGCGGGATTAGTGCCTCGCCGCGGCGAGGACTTGGCAGAAAGTCAACTTTCTGCCCGTGCCTCTCCACGGCGAGCTTATTTCTCGCCGCGGCGAGTGTTCTCGGACAGAATTTCTGCCATCGACTCACGGCCGCGAGACATAGCCTCGCGGCCACGAGACGAGGGCCGAAACTTAGCCAAACATTCTGCCTTCGTCTCGCAGCCGCGAGGATATGTCCCGCGGCCGCGAGACTTACGCCGAAAGTTTGGCTAAGTTTCTGCCATCGACTTGCGACCGCGAGGCTATATCTCGCGGCCGCGAGACGATGGCAGATAGTCTAGCCAACTTTCGGCCTATGTCTCGCGGCCGCGAGACATAGCCTCGCGGCCGCGAGACGAAGGCCGAAAGTTTGTAATTAATTTGATATAAAAAACCTCGTTTCTGCCACGTTCTCGCCGCGGTGAGGCACGAAATTAAAAAAAAAAACAAATCTTATCTTCTATTTCTATATTGCATTGCTATTTTTTTTTTTACTTTTTCGAGATGTTGCCATGTTATCTTCTTAGAGCTCTTTTTATATGAAACGAGGTGGCCTTTATATTTTTTAGAAACAAAATAATTCACTTCGTAAGATCGCGGAACATAGGGGTCAATTTGCAAAATTGTCAATTTGGGGGTAAAGAAGTCTTTTCATATGAAACGAGGTGGCCTTTATATTTTTTAGAAGCAAAATAATTCACGCGGAACATATGGGTCAATTTGCAAAATTGTCAATTTGGGGGTAACGAGGTCTTTTCATATGCAACGAGGTGACCTTTATATTTTTTAGAAGCAAAATAATTCACTTCGTAAAAACGCGGAACATAGGGGTCAATTTGTAAAATTGACAAAGTTAATTATTATCAAATTTGGGGTAACGAAGTCTTTTCATATGAAACGAGGTGGCCTTTATATTTTCTAAAAGCAAAATAATTCAATTCATAAAAACGTAGAACATAGGGGTCAATTTGCAAAATTGTCAATTTGGGGGTAACGAGGTCTTTTCATATGCAACGAGGTGACCTTTATATTTTTTAGAAGCAAAATAATTCACTTCGTAAAAACGCGGAACATAGGGGTCAGTTTGCAAAATTGACAAAGTCAATTATTATCAAATTTGGGGGTAACAGAGTCTTTTCATATGAAACGATGTGGCCTTTATATTTTTTACAAGAAAAATAATTCACTTCGTAAGATCACGGAACATAGGGGTCAATTTGCAAAATTGACAAAGTCAATTATTATCAAATTTGGGGGTAACGAAGTCTTTTCATATGAAAATAGGTGACCTTTATATTTTCTAGAAACAAAATAATTCACTTCGTAAGATCGCGGAACATAGGGGTCAATTTGCAAAATTGTCAATTTGGGGGTAACGAGGTCTTTTCTTATGAAACGAGGTGGCCTTTATGTTTTTTAGAAGCAAAATAATTCACTTCGTAAAAACGCGGAACATAGGGGTCAATTTGCAAAATTGTCAATTTGGGGGTAACGAAGTCTTTTCATATGAAACGAGGTGACCTTTATATTTTCTAGAAACAAAATTATTCACTTCGTAAGATCGCGAAACATAGGGGTAAATTTGCAAAATTGTCAATTTGGGGGTAACGAGGTCTTTTCTTATGAAACGAGGTGGCCTTTATATTTTTTAGAAGCAAAATAATTCACTTCGTAAAAACGCGGAACATAGGGGTCAATTTGCAAAATTGTCAATTTGGTGGTAACGAAGTCTTTTCATATGAAACGAGGTGCCTTTATATTTTCTAGAAACAAAATTATTTACTTCGTAAGATCGCGAAACATAGGGGTAAATTTACAAAATTGTCAATTTGGGGGTAACGAGGTCTTTTCTTATGAAACGAGGTGGCCTTTATATTTTTTAGAAGCAAAACAATTCACTTCGTAAAAACGCGGAACATAGGGGTCAATATGGAAAATTGTCAATTTGGGGGTAACGAAGTCTTTTCATATGAAACGAGGTGGCCTTTATATTTTTTAGAAGCAAAATAATTCACGCGGAACATAGGGGTCAATTTGCAAAATTGTCAAGGTCTTTTCATATGCAACGAGGTGACCTTTATATTTTTTTATTTTTTAGAAGCAAAATGATTCACTTCGTAAAAACGCGGAACATAGGGGTCAATTTGTAAAATTGTCAAAGTCAATTATTATCAAATTTTGGGGTAACGAGGTCTTTTTATATGAAATGAGGTTTTTTTTATATTTTTTACAAGCTAAATAATTAAATTCGTAAGATCGCGGAACATAGGGGTCAATTTGCAAAATTGTAAAAGTTAATTATTATCAAATTTGGGGGTAACGATGTCTTTTTATATGAAAGGAGGTTTTTTGGTATTTTTTACAAGCTAAATAATTAAATTCGTAAAATTACAGAACATTAGGATCAATTTGCAAAATTGTCAAACTCAATTAATAAGATAGGGGTAAAGTGGTAATTACTAATGCTGACCAATTTTTTTTTAAATTTAATTAAAAGGGTAATTTAGGTATATTGTAAATTAATTAAAAATCAATAGTTACCAATTGAGTTTGACCAAGTTACCAAATCAACGGTCCAGATTAATCTGAACCAAATGAACGACCCGATTAACCCTCCCGCATGTGAGGGCGTAACTCGGACACCCGCACCCTAGAAAGATCCTAGTGATTAATTGAATATGCAAAGTTCATGATATTTTCCTCATTAATTATTAAACTTTCTTAAAACAGTCGAGCCATAAAAGTTTTGCCAGAATTAAATTAATTGGGGGAATTCTAGGGTGCCGCTACGTTAGGTGCCGCTAATACCACATTAGGTGGTATTATTACACAATGTGTATCACATTGTATGGTATAAGGAGTATAATTTATACCATAAAATGTGACACACATTGCGTGGTAATACCACATAATTTGGAATAAATACTACATGATGTGGGGGTCATACTAAATATATGGGGTTAATACTATGTAATGTGATCATGTACCATAGAATGTGATACACATTGTGTGGTAATACCACCTAATGTGATATTAGCGGCACCTAACGTAGCGGCACCCTAGAATTTTCCAATTGATCAGGACGAGCTAATTAGTTGAAAACTTGAAATCAACAGAATTTCTTCATATTCATCTATTGATTCAGGACTTGCTATTTGGAAATTTCGAAAGACTTGTCAAAAAAGATTTCTTGTAAATATCAGTTGTTGCGTACAATGCTCTATCTTGACATGTGAACTTTGAGCATAATGTAATTTGCACTTCGAAAGAGACTAAATTCTTGGGGGAAAAAAAAAACTAGCCTCTTATAATTTAAAATTTTAATATTCTACAAGCAACTGACCCCCCTTCAATATGAGAAAATAACTCAGTCGCTGAAATTGAGAGTGGACAAAAAAAGCATTTTCTCAATTCATATTTTTTTAAGTTTAAAAATATGAGATAGGTAATATGAAATTTTTATAAGATAATAAGGAGATAAAATGCTCTTTTTCAAATCACATGAAAGCAAATTGAACATAATGCAAATTACAAGGGGATAAATTGCCATTAACTCCTCTTTCTGGTATACGATTCCATCTCTTTTTTTCCCTATTTATAATCTCCTAGGCTCTCATGGACACTATAGTCATATAAAAGGAGAATTGATATTAAGAATGCGTATGAAAAATATTTTTATAGCATATGGGATAAAGTACAACATTTATCATAAAATAGGGGATAAAATATCATATTTATCATAACACATGACTGTAAAATACCACACATATAAAAAGAGTAGTTTAATAATTCATAATATTTTAAATTTAAAAATGTCATTGAGCGAGGTAGTATAAAGGGGTTTTCTATGTCGAATTATAGGAGGGTAAATTAAATATTATGCATATCATAGAAGGTAAATTGCAATTAATTATCGAAAAAATTAACAAGATGCTTAAAGAAGTAATTGCCTGGAATTGTGCATTGCTTATGGTAAGTTTTGGACATTTAATTTCAACTTGTGTGTGTTAGTTTATATGTATGTATGGGAATAGTAGCATTCACTTTCTTATTCAAATATACAGACAACAGAGTTAGACCCTACAGACAAGAAAGAAGCACTGCTTTATTTATTTTCTTTTGTAAATGATATGATCAGTTATGTTTCTGTCATGATCTATTCACTATTCTTCTAGGCCATGCTCATGGATAATAATGGTTAATATTATTATTATATGATTGAATGATACTCTTAATTAGTCTTAGGAGAGTGATTATCTACAATATTTATACACTGAAGTCAGCCTTGGACAAGAATTTTGTCGATTCATAAAAATCTCATTGATGAAAAGGTTAGGGTTGAGCTCGATTGGGCTGTTATTCATGTGCTGGGCAAATTTATTTGTCTCTGCAATACAAATTATAGGAAGGGTAGCATTGAGCCATTAGTGGGCCGAACTTCAAGAAGGCCCTAGATTACTGTTATCGCATAGGAGAGAAAATGTTGGGCCTTTTCGTCCTGAAATTTAAATTTCAAAATTTGTTTAACAGCACATAATTTACTTACGAGATTTACGTTATAATTAAATAACACTTCTTATTCATTTTCTACTTTTTTTATTACGTTCACTAGAAAAAGCCTTTTTCACCATTAAAAAAAAATCCAGGGGAAAATGCTATGTGCAGATTTAGAAATTTATGAACAAATTTTATCTCGATAGAATATTCTGACTAATATCAATCTCGCAGATTATTTCTTTTGTTTCATGCTCCAATTGACACAATGAAATCATGTAACACAAATCAAATAATAATATAAACAATATCCAAACTACTTTTTTTGTATGAGTAAATGCTACTTGCCTAATTAGAAATTACAAACATAAGAATGCGGGGCATTAAAGTAACCATGTTATAATTAAGTTTCTAATATCCCACATAGAAGAAAGTTAATATAAATAAGCATGTTATAATTAAGTTAATGATACTTATTAATTTCCGAGCCAAGTAGCGTGGGCTTGTAACCAAGCGGAGCATTAAAGTGTTGGAATATTGTTGGAGGATTCTAGGCCCAGTAGGCTATGCTGACTTTCCTCTACTCCGAAAGTGGTGTGCCCCCAGTTCACTACAGGCTGGAAAGCTATTAACTCTTCAATCTGAATATCAAATTGGGCTAGTATAGGAGGGCCCAATGCACCATGCATTGACATGGTTGCAGCAAAGAGAAATGTGCATAGCCTGGTGCACCTCCTTGATGTATCCACCAATAAACCGCCACATTTTTTTTAAAAAAATATTGTAAAATTTGTCCCGTAACTATTGCTAGCTGACAAAAAAAAATTCCGTAACTTTTCGGGCTAGCAATTTATTCCTATAACTAAAATATTTTAGCAATTTTAGTCCTGTACCGATTCAAAATAAATTTTTTTTTTCCAATTTATCCAACCTAATCACCCAATGTTTTCACGTTGAAAAATTAGTCCATACTTAAACTCTTTGGTTCAGCCTAATGGCAAAGATGAGGCGTCGTTAAACCTAGAGGTGATGGGTTCGAATATCACTTGAAGTATTACTTTTTCACTAATTTAAAACTAGTTTTGTTATTTAATATTCTTTTAATTGATTAAATAAAAATTATTTGTACTTTCTTAGTGATCAATAGATTTGATAATAGAATTTTTGTTATCAACATCTCAAAAGAAAGACAAAAAACTATCGACTGAACTGGAGTGAAGCTTTAATGCACTTGACTTCACGTGCAACTATGTATTTCATATTAGTTGGAAAAGAACCTGTCTATTTTGTTTCTTCTAATGTTCTTTTTTTTTTCTTCAGAGGATTATAATGTTAATATTCTCCCCCACATTATCGTAGTAGTTTGTAATTAATTGCAACTATTAATTATATTATCAATTTGTATCAAAATATTTAGGGTGAGTTTGGCCTAGCGATGGTATAATTGCTTTTATAATAATTGATTATAGTATAATTGCTTTAAATAGAATTACTTTTACTAGAATTGATTTAGCGTTTGGTTTTGTCTTTTCAAAAATGCTTTCAAAAATGTAGATTGTTACTTAATTTACAAAATTAACCTTGTAATTACATGTATGTTAAAGAATATAATTCAATAATATTTTTTTCATACTATCAAATAGCACAAGACCATTAATTATAAAATACATAATAAAATTAGTAAAAAAAAATTAATTGAGATTTTTTATTACTTTCACGTAACAGTAAGACTATAATTAGAAAAAGATTAGAACTTTTTACTTCTATCAATTGATTTTGCTGGAGCACAAAAGAGCAAGAATGTTAGTTATAGTTTCAAACGCTATATTAGATCGTATTAGTTGGAAAATAAATTTTCTTTATTATTGAATACGTTTTCTAATTTTCTCTGTGCCATTTTTTTTACTCCATTAACTTTACTCCATTAATAGAAACATTGACAATTAACCAAACAAATTAACAAAACAAAACAAATTATACATTGAGAGAAACAAAAATTGAGCCAATTCTAGACTGAAAGTGAGCTGATTCGAATTGAAATTGAGCTGATTCAAACTGAAATTGAGCCAATTCCGATTATGTTGGTGAAACTGAAATTGAGCTTATTCTGAAATTGAGCGGGATTTCGATTCTATTCGTGAGGAAATGAGAAAAACGAGAAAGATAATGAACATTGTACTTGAGAATTTATCTTCCATATGTGAAGAAAATAGAGAAGGACTCAAGTCTCTCCAACGATAAAGAAGGAAATAAAAAAGGGAAAGAGAAGAAAATAGAAAAGGGAAAAAAAGTTAATAGAAAGTGGCATTTGTTAAAATTAGCTGTGCAAATGGGATGGGCCGTGGCATTTGTTAAAATTATCTGGTGCAAATGGGATGGGCCGTGGCATATAATTACAAAATGTAATAATCAGCTGCAATTTTTTTTCTAATCGGCCCAGTAACCGATTCAAATGTAAATTGACCACCACTTTTTTTACCGTAACTAATACGGGGTGGCCAAAACTCACATTTCTAGTAGTGATTAACTACAGTGTAAAATCATATTCTTTAATATATAACGTTATATATATATATATATATATATATATATATATATATATATATATATATATATATTGGAATAAATTCAACTCCAATATGCGAATATCGCTTTCATGGTGAGTTATTTCCTTATTGGGGTATTCAGTGCACTTGTCATCCCAGCAAGTCACCCACTTATGTGTATCGACTATCTCAGTCACGCTCGTGGACCCCATCATTCTCCAGTTCATCGGAGTATACATAATAGTGAGAGTCTAACCGAATCCAACAAAGTCCTATCTCGATTGGATTCTACGACTCTTGAATGTGTTCTAGATCACGGCTTTGGAGATCAGTCCACGGATTGTCCCATAGCCCTGTGATCTAAGGATTTTTATCCTTATGCATAGATAATTATAACATAAGATAAAGTTGACCATATAATAAAAATGCATTTATTAATCAAAATTGAATAGTTTCTTCATTTATTACAATAAATGATAGCCATGCAATTGGCTTGATGGACACTATTCTATCAATCACATATTCATTATCGATATTAAATATATTTTCTATGATTTTTATTTAGAATTTTTTTGACATATTTTTAATCAGAAGTGGAACTGATCATGCCATTTTTAACAATAATATTGACTGCTATATCAGATAAGAATTGAGAAGTTAAATGAAAAGTGAATAGTTTTACATAGAATAAAAAGATATGTTCTGTTGGTCCCAAGTGGTCAGAAGAGGTTTAGAGGGGGGGGGGGTGAATAAACCTCTTTAAAAATTTTCTTCAAATTTAACTTTAAAACTTTAACTCTTAACTGAACAGACTAAGCTGATCAGATTAGTTATTAACAGTTCTGTTCGCGAACAAATCTTTGAACAGCCTTGTTGACCACTCGTCTGATTATTACTTAGCTGATTTTGCTAAAATCAGTTTTAATACTTAGAGTACTTGCAGCGGATTTTCAAAGTGTTTTTCACAAGTAATCTTAGTAGTTTGAAAAATGTTTCCCCAGTTTTATAAACTCCTTTTTAACTCTTTTTCAAACAGTTAACTTAAATGTGTTTTATGTAAACAGAAAATATGCAAGTAAAGTGCAAACAAAAACACAAGCAATTTTTATAGTGGTTATATGGATTTGAATATCCTTTAGTCCACTCTTCCAAGTCACACAGATCTTGGGTTATACTATAATCACAAAGTTTAGAGTATACACTGCTTGCGTCGAACAACAATTGAAACGACCACAAGTTCGCAATAGGAAATCACACAGAAGACCTATTCTCTGAAGTTTGATCACTCACAAAGATGGATCACAACTCCGCACAACACTCTTGTTTACAAAATCACTCAGAAGATGTATTTTTCTTGATTCTTCAACTCTGCTTTCGTCAACAAATGACTCAGCTGATGAGTGAGCTGTTCTTGAGACTTAAAGAATTTTGCTTCGGAAGTTTCTCTCAGAAAGTGTGTTGCTCACTTCTTCTTCGTCTCTTTCAGCTATTTATACTTGAGGATAGAAAGATGTCCGTTGAAGAAAGACAAAATTCAAATTCCTCGAGTACTGGTCCTTAAAATCCGCGAACGGCTCTTTTGCAGTCTGTCCGTACTATGAACAGTACTATTCTGCAGGCAGCATTAAATGCAGCATTAAATGCACCCAGCTGATGCGAAGCATTTCTTCAATCATTTGTCTTTAATAACCTTGTACTTCAGCATTTAT
>CM064883.1:43201299-43402642 GCA_003313485.2 Penstemon barbatus
TTCGTTAATTATAAGTATTAGACATAAGATCAGTTAGCTAAATGTTGTCTTCTTTCCATTTGTAGATATTAAGTACAATGTCTAAGAATCCATTATCTGTTATCCTCGACGCAAACAAATTGAATGGCTCAAACTTTGTTGACTGGCTGAGAAATCTCAGAATCGTCCTCGACTCCGAGCGACGTAGCTATGTGCTCGACACACCCATGCCTGCTGCACCCGCAGCACGAGCTAGTGAGGAACAACGAACCGCCCATGCTAAAAGGGTTGATGATGATCTTCAGGTTCGATGTCTCATGCTAGCCTCGATGTCGAATGAACTGCAGAAACAGCATGCTGCAATGCCGCTTGCTAGAGATACTTCTCCACCTCCAGCAGATGTTTGGAGAGAGGTCTCGTACCGAAAGGTTCGCGACCACTAAGGAGTTGTTTCATCTCAAGATGGCTGAGGGAAGCAGTGTCAAGGATCACTGTCTGCGTTTCATCAACCTGGTTGAAAAACTAGGGCGATTGGAAGTAGACTTGCACGCTGATCTTAGCACTGACCTCCTTCTCCATACGCTGCCTCGTTCTTTTGACCAGTTCGTGTTGAACTTCAACATGGAGGATAGAACCCTCGCTCTTCACGAACTGACCAATTTGTTGGTAACGGCAGAATCGACTCTCAAGAAAGAGAAGCCGGTAATGATTGCACACCAATCGAAGGCTGCAAAGCCTAAGAGAGGTAAGAAGAAGAAAAGTGTTTCTTCGAAGGCAATCACCAAGGTGGTTGAAAAGAAGCGCAAAGGCCCAGAAGACGAATGTTTCCACTGCAAGAAAGCAGGGCACTGGAAAAGGAACTGCCCAGACTACCTAAAGATGAAACTGGTAGCCAAAGGTATTTTCTTGGTTGAAGTTAATATTTCTATTAACTGTGCATCGTGGGTGTTAGACACCGCAGCAGGTTCTCACATCTGCAATGATCTGCAGGTGATGGGAGCAGTAAGATACCTGAAGCCCGGTGATAGAATCCTGCGTTTTGGAAACGGAGCTAGGATCGCCGCTGAGGCTATTGGGGACGTCGAATTGGTTTTAGGAAATTTTACTTTGGTTTTAAGGGATTGTCTGTACGTACCAACGATAATTAAGAACATCATTTCTGTACCAATGCTAGACATTGATGGTTTTAATTTTTCCATTGAAAATGGAGTTTTTAGCATATTTAAAGGTGGTTTAATGTATGCTTGTGGTACTTTGATAGATGGTCTTTATTCCCTAGAACCTGTTAAATCCGACGTCATGCACATTCAATCTAGAAAAAGAAAATATGATAATCAAACTCCACAACTTTGGCACGCTAGACTTGGACATATTTCCAAGAGTAGGATTCAAAAGTTGGTTTCCTCTAAGGCTCTTGAAATAAAGAACTTGGATGAACTCCCAACTTGCGAATCTTGTCTCAAAGGAAAGATGACCAAATCACCCTTCACAGGGAATCCCGAGCGAACCAAGCAAACATTGGATCTAATCCATACTGACGTTTGTGGACCATTGAGTGTCAATGCGAGAGGAGGATTCTCTTACTTCGTAACATTCACCGACGATTTTAGTCGTTATGGATATGTGTATCTTATGAAACACAAATCCGAAACTTTTGAGAAATTCAAAGAGTTTCGAATGGAAGTTGAGAATCAACTTGGACATAGTATTAAAGCACTTCGTTCTGATAGAGGTGGAGAGTACTTAAGCCAAGAATTCCTTGATTATCTAAAAGAGAATGGAATTCTCGCCCAACGAACTCCCCCTAGGACGCCCCAACTCAATGGAGTGTCCGAACGGAGGAACCGAACATTGTTAGACATGGTTCGTTCCATGATGAGCTTCGCTGACCTTCCCTTTTTGTTTTGGGGCTTGGCCCTATTAACTGCATCGAAGATACTGAACATAGTACCTTCGAAGTCAGTGCCGACAACACCGCACCAAGTATGGTATGGTAAGGCACCCGTGTATTCGTACTTACGAGTATGGGGATCTCCTGCGTATGTAAAGAACAAGAAGGGAGATAAGCTAGATAGTAGATCTAGTTTGTGCAAATTTATGGGGTATCCAAAGGAATCCATTGGATACTTGTTCTTCGATCCTAAAGAACGTAATACGTTCGTATCTAGGAACGCCCACTTCTTGGAAGAGGATTTCCTCACCAACCGAAATGGGACAATCGTAGAACTTGATGAAGTCCAGGAATCGGACCCATCCTCACAAACAGTGGGAGCTGAACCAGAATTTACTGAACCTACTAGTACACCTACTCTTCGAAGGTCTGATCGAATTCGTAAGGAGCCAGAGCGATTTGGTTTCATTCACGAAAACGAAAGAGGTGATAATGATCCAAGGACCTACCAAGAAGCGATGTCAGACATAGACTCGGGTGCATGGCTCGAAGCCATGCAATCCGAAATGGATTCCATGCATTCCAACAAGGTTTGGACCTTGGTTGATCCACCTGAGGGAACTATCCCTGTAGGATGCAAATGGATCTTCAAGCGCAAGCTTGGAATGAATGGAGAGGTTTTAACTCACAAGGCACGCTTAGTGGCGAAGGGGTATTCTCAAAGGCCTGGAATAGACTATGAGGAAACCTTCTCTCCCGTAGCGATGTCCAAATCCATTCGGATATTGCTTGCCATTGCCGCATGGCATGACTATGAGATATGGCAAATGGACGTAAAGACCGCCTTCCTCAATGGAGACATTGACAAGGAGATCTTTATGCAACAACCTGAAGGTTTTGCGTCCAAAGGGAGTGAGCACAAATTGTGTAAACTTCAAAGGTCAATTTATGGCCTCAAACAGGCATCCCGAACCTGGAACATACGATTTGATGAGACAGTCAAGGCATTTGGCTTCATCAAAAACGTATATGAACCTTGTGTGTACAAGAAGAATAGTGAGAGCACAGTACAATTCATTGTTTTGTACGTCGATGACATTTTGTTGATCGGAGACGATATCAAGATGTTAGCGCAGACTAAAGCGTGGTTATCCGCGCAGTTCTCTATGAAAGATATGGGAGACGCATCTTACGTATTGGGAATACGTATCTATAGGGATAGATCGAAGAAGATGATAGGACTCTCCCAATCTCAGTACATTAACACAATCTTGAAAAGATTCAAGATGGAAGAATCCAAGAGAGGATTGCTTCCAATGAGACATGGTATCTCTCTTTCTAAGTCTATGTGCCCTACAACTGACGAAGAAAAGACGAGAATGTCTCTCATACCTTATGCCTCTGCTATTGGGAGTATAATGTATGCGATGTTGTGTACCCGACCAGACATAGCACACGCTCTAAGTGTAACGAGCCGCTATCAGTCAAATCCAGGCGAAGAGCACTGGACTGCCGTAAAAGCAATCCTAAAGTACCTGCGAAGGACTAAGGATATGTTTTTGGTCTACGGTGGTAGTGGAGAACTGAAACTTGAAGGATTCACTGATGCAAGTTTCCAGTCTGACGTGGATGACTTCAAATCCAACTCTGGATACATATTCCGCATCAATGGAGGAGCGGTCAGTTGGAAAAGCTGTAAACAATCTACCACTGCCGACTCAACCACAGAAGCAGAATATATCGCAGCATCAGATGCGGCAAAAGAAAGTGTATGGATGAAAAACTTCATCCAAGAATTGGATGTTGTTCCTAGCATTGCTGAACCTGTAGTCGTCTTCTGTGACAACAATGGGGCGATAGCTCAAGCGAAGGAGCCGAGATCACACCATCAATCCAAACACGTACAGAGGAAATACCACGTGATCAGAGAGATCATGGGTAGAGGTGACATGCACATGGAGTATGTCAAATCGGAAGACAACGTAGCTGACCCACTAACTAAGCCACTTTCACAAAAGGCGTTCGATAGTCATCTAGAGAAGATGGGTCTTAGAACCATAGGTGAATGGCTTTAGGGCAAGTGGGAGATTGAAAGGATAGTGCCCTGCAAGCCAGTTCTGTTAGCTTGTAATAGATCTATCCTGTATGAAACGATCTTTGATTTTATAATAATACGCATGTTTATTTATATATGTATAAGGATAAACAATGGCCAACTTCATCTCTCGCGAATACATTTAAGCGATTGGTTGAAACCCTTAGATTACATTTGACTATGGGACGATTCACTTCAGTACTGAGTGCAATCATGAAACAGTCTCAAAGGTCGTAATCTTAAAAGTGTTCCAAGTCATAGATTCCTAAACGAGACGGGGTATCGTAGGAATCGCCAAGACTTGTACGAGTATGCATGATTCACATGGAGTGAATTTGTAGTGTTTCATGAGCAAGGAATTTGAGTCCAGTGCATACGAGTAGGTGGTTCAATGGAGGATTGAACGCATCGAACGACCCGAACAGAGAAACCCATTGTGGAAGCGCATGACGCATATCGGTGATGGGATGTTTCTCAAGGAATATAATAGTGTACGATTTAGTCCTTTGACTTGAGGTACTAGGGCGAATTCGGTGCATGAAAGTGCGTACTTAGATCTAGGTATAGGCCACGTAGCTTGGTCATAACATGCCTAGGTTGGGTGCGTATGGACATGTACGTGAGTGGTTAGTACCGATATGGAATCTATTGACTCGCTGTAATGGGTGAGAGAATTTCCTATACGATTCTTAGATAATATATCCAAGGAATCTGCGGCCGCAGTCGGTGACGGATTTGGAAAGGGGTTTCCAAATTTAGAAGGTCACAAAGGTATATTATCCTGAATTAGAAAGTATAGTTATCGAGACAAATTTAGAGGTGCCGATCAATTCACACACCCTAAGTCTTGATCGGGAATATTAGTCGATAGAAGGACCGTATGTACATGGCAATTATATGAGACGAGGTTCACAAATATCAATTCACCTGAAATTGGGCTTCATGGGCTTGTGGCTAGACATCGACCATGAAGTGTGGGTACTCCTGAATTAATAGAGGATTTAATTCTAGGAGTGGTCAATTAAAGGTTGTTTAATTGACCGGAACAATTTATTGTTCATAAATTAAATCACGAAGGATTCGTGGGCCTGCTGCCAGTTGATGGTGAACCCAGAGGGTCACACACAATACAATTGGACGGTGACTGTTATAAAAGGACATGAAAGGAATTAATTGATTTAAAGGTAATTAAATCAATTAAATGAATTAAAAGTATTTAATTCAAGTGGGAGATTAATTAATTGGCTAACTTAATTAATTATTGAGTTGCTAGTTAATTAAAAGAAATATTGATTTAATTGGACTGGGCATTTAATTAAAGTAGTTAATTAAATGAAGGATTGCAAGACATGGGCTTCTATTAATTAAAGCCCATAAGGAATCTTGCAAACCCTAGGTCAGAAGGAGTCTATAAAAGGGGAACTACATGAGCTTAAAAGCTAACACCTAAGAAAGAAAACCCTAGCCTCATTTTGCCCTAAGTAGCCGCCCCCTCTCCAAGCTAACCCTAGCTAGCCGCCGCCGCCACCTCAAGCCGCCGCCACCTGCTGCCGTGGACTGCTTGGTGCCGCCGCCGCCATCTCCCTGTTCCGTTGTGTTAGATCTTGATCTGTCAAGAGATCTAATACAATCCTGCAATAACAAATCTCCTGAATCGAGTTCTGAGCCTAAGATCTTGAGGTGTTGCCAGAATCCAATTGTTGTGGACTATCCCTGGAGGTGAGACACTTGGATCACTCCTGTGAACCAGATCCAGATTCAGAAACGAAGCCGGAGGTTTCCACCACCTTGCCTGTGGTGAGGTATATCGCAAAACCCCCTTTGTTAATACATTGTGTGCGTTTTTGTTCTTGCTTTTGTATACATAATGTGGAGACTTCTTTTATGGGACCATTGGATGACTCGAAAAATTTTAAATTCCGCACTTTGTTGTCTGACAAATCGAGCCATATCCCAACAGGTACGGTGCATAGTAACTTGGAAATTGAGGTGCATGATACATAGGATGATATGCAGCAGGTTGCACATAATATGACTTATTTCCATACCAAGCATTATGATTTTTCTTGTTCTTATGCTTCTTTGGTTTACTAGATGCTTGCTCAATTGATTTTGACTTAGTTTTACCAACATATTGTTTCAGTTTAGCTTTATCAGCAGACTTCTTAGGGCTCTGCTGTTTGGTCTTACTAGTCTGATTTCCTACACTAGGCTCTTTGCTCTTTTTAGACTTAGGAGATTTCTTCTCCTTTAATTCTTTCTCAGATGAGGTAGGTTTAGAAGTTTGAACATACAGAATGACCTTACTATTGTCAGCAGAAATGAATTTTTCAGTATGGTTCAATTCTAGTTTATCATTTTCTAAAGGTGTCTCCTGTTTACTAGGTGTATGCATGGATGCAACAGTTGACTTATCATGAGACTCAATGATTTTCTCAAGTTCCATGATTTTTCCTTTATAGACCTCACATTCAGCTTTCAGAGATTCATGTTCTTGCTCGAGCTGTTTATATTCAGCTGATTCTTTTGGCTTTTCAGCTAAAAGTTTCAGTGAACTGTTTTGCTCTTTCAGCAATATCATCTCTTCCTTAAGCTTTTTAAATGTTTCAGCAATAGTAGTATTGTTAAGCATCATTTGTTCAAATGAACTAAATAGTTCACTCTCAAGAGGAGTTACCTCATCCTCGGAGTCATCAGATTCCTTAGCCATCAGGCAGAGGAGAGCAGGTTTCTCTTCATCAGAAGATTCTTCATCAAACGTGTCTGAATCTAAATCAGAAGAGTAGACAGCAGCAAGCTTTTCTGTTTCAGCTACCATTGCTTTCCCATTTTGATGCTTTCTTTCCTTTCTGATTCTCTTCTCTTCCTCAGTGTATTTCTCCGCTTTTGGATATGGACAATCTCTGATGAAATGTCCCAATTTCCTGCAGTTATAACACATTAGTTTTGCTTTATAATCATCTTTTTCTTGAGAGGAAGAGTTAGGTTTAGAAGTAGAAGCAGCATGATTGTATTTGTTCTTCATCTTTCTCTTGTAGAACTTCTTGAAGTTGTTCATCAACAATGCTACATCTCCAGCAGTGTACTCCTTCTTGTTGAGTAGTGATGCTTCATCAGATGAGTCCACATCTTGGCTTCTGTGTGCTGGTCTCCTGGTGTTTTCAGCAGCAACTAAGGCAGCTGTGGGTCCTGAAGTTGAGGTTTCTTCAATACCCATCCTAGGCAGTTTATACTCATAAGCCTTGAGTACAGAAAACAGCTCTGTAAGAGAGATCTTCCCCAGATCCCTTGATTCTTCCATTGCTGTCACCTTCATGTTGAACTTAGGAGGTAAGGCCTTCAGTACTCTGATAGCTATCTCCTTGTCTGTGAAGGTTTTTCCAAGCTTCAATACTTCATTTAATATTCTTGTAAACCTTGTATCCATCTGATAAATGGTTTCAGAGGATTTCATCTTGAAGTTATCCAGCTTTTCTAGAGCAACACTTAGCTGATGCTCTTTTATGGCGTCGTTCCCTTCGCTCATATCTCTGACTTTATCCCACATCTCTTTTGCAGATTTGCAATGTTTGATCTTGTCAAACCGATCATTGTCCAGGGCTTTAGTCATGATAAATCTTCCAATCTTGTCCAGGTTGAACATCTTGATTTCTTCAGCTGTCATTTCATTCAAATCTTTTTCCACCACGGTATCAACTTCATTGATCTTTATCGTCTTGGTGAATTTGAATGGACCTTTTGTAATGCAAGTGAACATGTTGTCATTGTAAGCAGCGAGGAAAATCTCCATCCTGATTTTCCAGTCTTCGAAGGACATGCCAGCAATGTGGGGAACATGGTTTATGCATTCCATTTTCAAAAGTTTTAATTTTTAAAAGATGCTCTTTTGAAAAGTTTTGAGAAACCTTTGAAAAACACTTGGATCAAGCTCGTTGATCAGGCAGCTGATTCTAATGAACCACCCGCTCTGATACCACTTGTTGGTCCCAAGTGGTCAGATGAGGTCTAGAGGGGGGGGGGGGTGAATAGACCTCTGAAAATTTTTGAACTTAAAAACTTTTCAGTCTTCTGTCAGCAGACTAAGCTGATGAAGAACAGTAAGCAGACTAAGCTGATCGTGAATAGCAGACTGACCACTCTTCTTAAAATGACTTAGCTGTTTTTCAGCAAAACAGTTTTTCAAAGAGTATACTTGCAGCGGATTGTTTTAAAGTGTTTTTCACAAGTAGACTAAGTTCTTAAAAGATTTTATCCCCAGTTTTGAAACTCCTTATAAAATCTTTTTGTAATTCAAAGTGTTCAAATATGCAAGCTTTAAAATATGCAAGAAAACTTAAATGCAAGATAACACAAAGAATTTTTATAGTGATTATATGGATAAAAATCCTTTAGTCCACTCTTCCAGATCACTTAGATTCTGGGTTATACTATAATCACACAGATTACAATATTTCTCCACTTACACCTAGACAACTAATGAAAAGGCTATAAGCTCGCAATAGAAAATCACTAAGAAATTCTACCCTCTGAAGTTTGATCACTCACAAAGATGGATCACAACTCCTAACAACACTCAGCTATTACAAAATCACTCAGATTGTAATTTTCTGTTTTCTTCAACTGGGTTTCTGTCAACAGATGACTTCCACCAGACGAGTGAGCTGTTCAAGCGTTTTGAGACTTAGATAATTTCTGCTTAAAAAATTAATCTCAGATTGTTGTTGTGTATCTCGCTTGTTGAAATCAGCTCCTTTTATACTTGAATTTGAAAATAAGACCGTTGAAGGAAATCAAATCTTCAAATCCATAGCCTTAGCCCGAAATTCAGAACGGCTCCCTGCTACAGTACCTTTTCTGCTGTACTTTCCTGTAGCAGCATTAAATGCACTCTGCTGATCCGAGCGTTTTCTTCAATCATTTGTCATTACTACCCTTCTCTTTCAGCATTTATTACACCAAGTGCATTTATTACCGTTGGACTAATCTCTTGATCTCTTCTACTCTGCTGATCGAAGCAACCCATCTGATAGGCACTCTGCTGATCAAATACTGAACTAATCTGATTTGACTCGGCTGATGACCTACCCTTCTGTTCGCTGTTTCAACAAGAGATCACTAGTCTTCTGGGCTTTGAACTTTGAACTCTTCTGATGTCTTAAAAGGTCAGAGATATGAGTGAAGGAAACGACGCCATAAAAGAGCATCAACTGAGTGTTGCTCTGGAAAAGCTAGACAACTTCAAGATGAAGTCTACGGAAACCATTGACCAGATGGATACAAGGTTTACAAGGACGCTGAATGGTGCTAAAGCTTGGAAAAACCTTCACTGATAAGGAGATAACCGTCAGGGTTCTGAAGGCTCTACCTCCCAAGTTCAACATGAAGGTAACAGCCATGGAGGAGTCCAGAGATCTGGGAAAGATTTCACTCACCGAGCTGTTCTCAGTACTCAAGGCATACGAGTATAAACTGCCAAGAATGGGTGTTGAAGAAACCTCAACTTCAGGTCCCACAGCCGCACTTGTTGCTGCTGAAAATCAGAGATGGCCAGCCTATAAAAAGCAAAGAAGTGGACTCATCTGATGAAGCCACAATACTCAACAAAAAGGAGTACACTGCTGGAGATGTTGCATTGCTGATGAACAACTTCAAAAAGTTCTACAGACGGAAAATGAAGAACAAATATAACAATGCTTCTACTTCTAACCCTACTTCTTCTTCTCAAGATAAGGATTCTTATAAATCCAAAATGATGTGTTATAATTGCAGGAAACTGGGCCATTTCATTCGAGACTGCCCATATCCTAAAGCTGAGAAGTATACAGAAGAGGAAAAGAGAATCAGAAAGGAAAGAAAGCTTCAGAACGGTGCTGGTAGCAGAAGTCGAAAAGCTAGCTGTTGTCTACTCATCTGATTCAGACTCAGACACTTCTGATGGAGAGTCTTCTGATGAAGAGAGTCCTGCCCTACTCTGCCTGATGGCTAAGGAATCTGATGACTCTGAGGATGATGAGGTAACTCCTCTTGATAATGAATTGTTTAATTCATTTGAACAAATGATGCTTAACAATACCAGTATTGCTGATGCATTTAAGAAGCTTAAGGAAGAGATGATATTGCTGATGAGCAAAACAGTTCACTAAAACTCAAAGCTGAAAGGCCAAGAGAATCAGCTGAATATAAACAGCTTGAGCAAGAACATGAATCTCTGAAAGCTGGATGTGAAGTTTATAAAGACAAAATCATGGAACTTGAGAAAATTATTGAGTCTCATGAGAAGTCATCTGTTGCATCCATGTATACATCCAATGAACATAAGACACCTTTAGTTCGGGATAAGTTAGAATTGAACCATACTGAAAAATTTGTATCAGTTGACAACAGCAAGGTCAAACTGTATGTTCAAACTACTAGACCTGCTTCACCTGAGAAAGTTGTAAAGGAGAAGAAAGCTCCTAATGATTTAACCGTTTTTCGTCGGGTTAATTAGTATCAGTGAAGTAAGTGATATCGGGGATTGTCAATATAAAGGGCTCTGTTACTTTATTCAGGATGGGTCGTTTTCAAGGAAAAACTATCAGATGGAACAATAAGAATAAACGACAACTTGTAAATATGATAATAGAGCCAAAACCTTTCTATTCAATAATGTCAGATTATATAGAGTACAGGCGTATGCTGTGTCTTCAGAAAAGATAGAGAGCTACCCTCCTACAATGATAAACTAGGTATTTATAATAATCTAAACCTAGCTTTACAAGGAAACATAGTTCTAATAGGACTCGGCCCACTTGTCCTTCTTGAGTCTGGATTGTAACTTGCTCGTTGAGGATGGTCGAGTTCGTTGGATCGATAGATGCTTCCGAATGGGTTTGTCTTGGTCGAATCGACTACATAACCCTAGGTCGATCTAGATATTACAAAGGGTGCGAAATAGCCCCCATCAGTACTCCCTCACTTCTTCGAGCGTATATGTAGTAGAAGCTCGTAGAAGTAGAAGGATAATTTCGACTGTATTTTCTATGATTTGTGCCTCGTTAAAAACCTTACTTAAGAAAAAACCCTGTGGGAAAAAATCCTAAGTAAGGAAAAGAGTGCTACGCCTCATAGATAGTCGTTTTCTTGTTCCAATTGTGAACTTCTACGTGTCTCTTCAGGGAAGCGTTTCACCTTTTTCGTTTGGCGGGAATGCGATTAGCCGTGAGAGTTCGAAACGTCTTTTCACCTTTCCTATAAATAAATGACTGCTATGTTAGTCATTTTTACTTTGCACTTCCTTTGATTCAGTATTTATTTTCTCGACTGGTCGCTTGTCATTTCAAAAACCGCTTTTGTCGATTCATATCTTCCGATAATTCCAAGAATGACTTCTGTGAGGAAAACATCTTCATTTTTAGGTGAGCGAGTCGCTCCTAGAATCGAGGAGGTTCCTAACCCTTCGAGCGAGCAGGTTGGAATTTCGGAATTCTCTGTTCCTTCCGAAGATACTTTTAAGGTACAAATTCTCTCTGATACGGACGTCGCTGCCCGAACTAAGAAAAGCAAGGGTACAACTCCTCAAATTTCTGAACCGATTGAGGATCTTGCTTGCGCTTATACTGCGGAGACATTCCCTGAGGTCATAAGCAATTATGCCAAATATTTCCCGGAAGGTTCGGAGATCATTCTCCCTTCTTCCTCTGATAGGGTCACATCACCGCCGGAGGGATGTCGAGCCTTTTATACGGCGCATTTTAACAATGGTCTACGTCTTCCGTTGTCTGCCCTCTTTCTTGATATTCTGAAAGTTTTTAGTGTGTCCTTGACTCAATTAGTTCCCAATTCCGTGGCCTTTGTGGTTTGCTTTTCCGTTTTGATGATAGCAAAAGGGTTCCAACCCTCCTTTCGTAACTTTACACAATTGTTTCGTTCTAACATTTCTAGTTCTTCCAATCGTGGATATTTCTTCGCTAGCCAGAAACCTAGCCGCGCAATCATCGACTCCCCAGTTTCTAGCAACCCTTGCTGGAAATCTCATTTTTTCTTCGTTCGTCCACCATCTGATCTTCGTTTGGCGGATGGTTCGACTACGCCCTTTTCGTGGGATCATGATTCCAAATGCTTTATGGAGGTCGCTTGCCGACTGGTGAATTAGTTCCTGACGATGCTCAGTTTATTGGTGAAATTCAGGCTATGCGTGCCAACAAATATCAGAGTGCTCTTCTTATTGGAGAAGCTTTCCTTCGGAAAGCGGGATTGAGTGCTCATGTTTTTCCAATTACTTTGTCATCCGATTCGCTTGGTACGTATTTATAGTATTATGATGATTACTTTTCTGCTGAAGATCTGATATTTACTGTGTTTCTTTTTCAGCCCGTATGGTAGAAAATTCCCGTCATTCTTCAAAAGGAAAAATAGTGTTGTCCAAATCAACGAAAACCATAGAGAACGTTCCTATCGAGCAGAGAGCGTCTCGAAAGAGGAAACTGGAGTTAAGTCATGACTCCGAGGAGAATAGAGAGGAATCTCCCGATTCTTCTCAAGAATCCCCTATTCGCCAAGGGACAGGGTCCGGTTATCCTCCTCTCCAGTTTAGGACATCTTTGGGTATACGCGGATGTCGCAACTGGTTAATGCCTCATCCTAATGATAATCCAGTGGAGAGAAAGAAGAGTTACTATGGTCGTTCTGGTAACGATCTTTCCCTTCTTGGCGAGAATCGTCCAAAGCCCACTTTGGTCGAGATGATCGAGGATCATTTAGAGGGAAAGAGAGCCGTTGGTTATCTTGAGAATGATTCTTAATCCACGATGATAGTGAGAATGAAGTGGATAAGGCCACTCGCGTTCTTTTGTCGGGTGTTTTTACTCGAGACATGAATAAACTTCTGCACAAAGATCCTTTAGAGAAATTTCAGCGAGCTTCTCTTTATGCTGAAAAGGTTATCTCTTTTTGATTGTGTTTCATAAAGTAATTTTCTCTGTGGATTACTTTAGTTTGCTAATTTATCTCTTTTTTCCCTTTGCTCTTTCAGACCAAAACTTGTTTGGCATCATATGCGTATGAAACTGCACTCTGGAAGCAACAATGTGAGTTTCTGGAAGAAAAATATAAAACTTTGCTCAGCAGGACTTCCGCATCAGAGGCTGGTCCCTCGATTCCTTCCTCTCTTTCGGTCGTGGAGACTCAAGCTACGGCGGCCAACGACCAAGAGATTATGGACAAGGTCCTGGATACTTCTCGTGTTCAAGAACAAGCCAATCAATTGGCTAAAAAGTTAGAAGAGTTCCAACTTCAGAGTACTGCTCGAATCAGTGAGTTGGAATCTCAAGTGTCGAGTCTTCAGGCTTCTTTAGAGGAGTATGAGAGGGACGTCCCCCTTAGTGGACTTAGGGATCGTTATGGCCGGAATCCTGACGAGAAGGTAATTCGTGAATTCCTCAGATCTCCTATTCATACAACGATGGTATATCAAATGGTTGGTCCGCTCCTAGAAAGTACGTTCAAGAAGGCGGTTCATCAGTTGGTTGCTTTCGAAATGATAGAGGACCGTCGAAAGGAATATTTTAAAATGGCGCATATTCGGTTGAACCGTTATGGCGAAGAATATTCTCCTTCCGAGCTTCCGGACGTCATTTATCAGAATTTTCCTTTGGCTCATCTCGTTAAGGAGTTTGGAAATCCCTTGCCGATTCCTCCTTCCGATATTAATGATGAGGTCGATGGCAATTTTATCGATCCAGAGGAAGAGAAAGAGGTTAACGAACCGGCTAGAGAAAAAGATGTCGTTAGCGAACAGAAGATTCCGGAGGGCGATCAAGCTGCATAATGTAATGGTGAAAATATCTTTGTAACTTTATTTATCGTAGGCGTAAATGTAATATTACACTTTCACCACTTTGTACTTTGAACGTTTCATCTTCTGACAGTCACGTCCTATCATCTTCTCTGTAATAATTCGGACAAGTCATTAACTTCGCCGTAATCATTATGCGTATGTCGTTTCAAATTCTACTGTTTATTCCAAGGCTAGTTTCTGTATTTCGCGCCCTTTCTCTGGGTCTATTGCATCCTTTCGTATAGTATAAATATAAAAGGTAAAAATTTGTCTCGCTATTTACCGCTCTGCTTATATCTCAACAGAATACTCCTTCTTTATTAGGTCGATAAGCTTTCTCGATATTTTAAACTTATTTCTTGAATTCCGATCATGAATAATCTTTTTGGTAATACATCAAAGCGTCCTTCACGTGATAACGCTAGAAATCCTAGATTAAAAAGGTCTCGAACAGAAGGACCCTCGATGGGACCTCCTCGTTCGTCCTCGGTTAGTAGTTCGATGACCGATAATCCTGTCATCGCTTCCGAACCTTTGTCTGTAGTTAGTTCATCACTTGTACAACTAGATTTTTCTTCTTCTACAGAAGTAGGAAATAGGCCTTCCCCTGGTCGGGTGGCTTTTGGAGATTCGTCCAACGTGGAGCAGATTTACGATCTACCTGTTTCTTCAGGTGTTTCTTCTTTTGAGTATGGGTTTCATGGAAGGGATTCTGTCAATACCCTACCTTTTTCCACCTCTGCCGCCTTGGTCCTTAGCGGAGACCAGACTGAAGAAGGCTCCTTTATAAATTCCTCCTCAACACTGCCTGTTTCTCAAGATTTTCCTGATTACTTGTTTCATGATACTACTGTGATGAGTACTTCCTTTGAATCTGGTGGGCCTTCTGGGGGTCTAGGCGAGTCAAGGTATGGTCGCCGGACGGTTATTTCTGCTTCGGGGAAGGAAACCTCGGTCAGCCCCCACGAACGGGAATCTCCTCGTCCGTTGGATGATCGTTGTATCCTTGAGCAGGTTAAGGATATTATGTTGTCGTCGACTCCGCGTCCTGACGGTGTTTCTCTTTCTAGTGAGCTGCCGGGCTCCATTGAGCCCGACGCTTTGTCCTGGGAATTAGGTTTGAGCACTATTCTACCCGGTGAGTTGAAGAAGCTTGAGGGTACTTCCAATGTACGCCTTGTTCAGTCACTAGTGAAGATGTGCGAGCAGGTGGATAAATCTTTCATTGTGTTTTCCATTTTTATTTTGACTGCCTCGTTATGTGAGGGTTTTCTTCATTCTTTTCCTTTTCTAGGCCAAATATTTTGCACTCCAGCTGGGCGTGCAAAATGACGATTTATGGAATGCTAAGGAAGCTTACCAACGTCGTTTGGAGTCGGAGTCGGCGAAGGTCGCAGGGTAGACTCTCCAGCTGCAGCTCGCCAATGATGATTTGAAAAAATTGCAAGAAGAAAAGTCTGTCTGGGAGAAAGAAAAAAGTGACTTGGTTCAGGCTGCTGCCCTAGCAGAGGAGTCTCGACGGCGGTCATATGAAGAAGGTTATGACGCCGGTTATCTAAAGCGTCAAGAGGAGTTGATGGCGTTTGCTGGTAACTTGACTCCTCGGAGGACTGTTTCTGCTAGTCGGCCTGTTGATAACGACCCTTCTCGGTGATTTTGTTCGACCTGGCGGGCCCGGGACTGTCTCCCCCCTTTTTTTTTTTTTTTTTTTAGTGCCCAACTTTTTGTGTAGTTGCTTGGGCTGAAGTTTTTGTACTGGGAGAACGATTTAACTAAAACTATGATCTCTTACAGGCAGATCCTTGCCTTGATCAGTTTTGTTTCGTAGAAATATTTTGTTATGCACATTTTGTTGTTATGCATAAATATAATAGCATGAGATAATCAATTAGCATACTTATCTGATATTGTTCTTCACGGAGAATATTCAGAATAGAGAAAAGGTAGCCTAATCTTGCTCGGTCAGTGTTTAAGTAACTGAATGATATAATGTTTGTTCTGCGAATCAAATTTGTTGTTGATCAACCCAGTATAGTCCCTTGGGTTATATCCAAAGTCACGTTATACATCAAAACGTAGATAGTAGGTCATTTGTATCGATAATCGATTGAATAGTTGTTAAGGAACACTCAGCATCTTGGTCGATGTTCAATCCATGCCTTGTAAATTTGTCTTTTTGTGATGTATATCTTACATAAGGAGGCTATTATTCCTTCTGTTGAGCTCTGCCTTTTCTATTTATAGGACCGAGTTTGAAGAGAAGATATCCCTCTAAGTATCTTCCTAAACTTTATGTTTCTCTGTACCGACTGTGAGTTATATGTTCTTCAAACAGAACAACCAGTGCATTATTATATCGTTTCTTTGATATGGGAGGAATTGGAAAATGTAGAAGTCTTGGCCAGATCTACTCTGTTCAAACCCCCTTCAGCAATTCTTTGGTATGTTAGGCAGTGACTTTTTTGTAGTCTCGAATAATGGCGACTATTCTCCTGATTTCCATGTCAGATTTCTTGGACTCCAATGGAGTTCTTGTATAGCCAAATTAATAATTTCCCATATAATATATGAGGCAGTGATGACCCTCGTATGCTGGAAGGTTAGTTCTTATACTTCTAGTCGAACCAATATTTTTTCATAATGGTGTAAACTTGCATGCCTTCGTTGAGATCTTAAGCTTTCTGTCGAGCGACTATCATATATTAGTGTGCAAACCTTTCTGATCCAGAGCTCTTTTTAGATCTGATTCGGGTGTGCAAACCAATGTTCTTTGATCGCTTCGATCTAAATTTTCTTTTGTCGTCGATTCGTTGAGTAGATCAGAGAGGTGCCGTTCCAACTTACTCGCATTAATTACGAGAAGTCAAAAGGTCGCATTTCCGTCCCTTGATCAAATATTTATCCAGTCGTTGGATTACTCAGATCTATCCCTATAAATAGGGGGTGGTTCACATACTCCATTTGTAATTTTCCAAAGAGGATGGAGATCTCAGTTTCCTTAAATTTCATTCTGCCTTCTGATCCCATAATATTCAAAAAGTCATATTATCGCGATTCATACTTTCAAGGTGGCTTAAATTTCTTCTGCCTTGTACTAACAGGTCCCATGGAAGCCCTACCTTGTACTAACGGGTCCCATGAGGCTTCAACCTTTGTCTTCACAGGTTTGAGGTCCGTGGTTTCTGTTTGCACATGGAGGGTTCATACTTACCAGGCATCCTTGCTCTTGGATGTTACCTCAGGAGTGATCGTCTACTGGGGTGTGCTGGTAAGTGTGCTCACGTTGTTGGTCCCTCGAGATGCTGCTTCAGAGTAAAATGTTTTATCTCTTAATGTGAAAGCAGTATCTTGTTGTGGGTGAATGAGCATTGTCGGTTATCTGGCCGGTAATGCTCATTTCATCCGGAAGAACAGTTGATCTTCAGAGCCTGGCCATCGAACTAAAGAAGTCGACCATCCTGAGCAGCATGCTTCTTAGGTGGTCGAACATAATCGTCGAGGTACTAGGGAGGAGATTGGTGTTTCCGTGGACATTGTCGTGAAGTGCACCAATCCATAGAATAGGATTACTTTGTTTAAGCAGTTGTAGCGATGTATAGGAAGTTCTTGTATTTTTGATCGAAACTCCATATAACTTTTGTACTTGTTCTTTGAACTCTGATGAATAAAACTTTACTTTCATTCTTTGCATTCTCATTGTCGTTGATTTTATTTATGAGTAGTGTATATCGAGCAGATCAACTCATACTAGGTGTATTTATCGGATCTCTTTAAAAATCAGATCGAGAAGCGTTTATTGAGCGGATCAATGTATACTCGACTCGTCTTTGTTTGGACTTAGGTGTTTGTACCAGAAGTCTTTTCGGTTGTTAAAAACTAATCGAGGAGTTTTTATTGAGCGGATCAATGTATACTCAACTCGTTATAATTTGGACTTAGGTTTTTATACCAGAAGCCTTTTAATCATTGTAAATAGATCGAGGAGTGTTTATTGAGCGGATCAATGTATACTCGACTCGTTTTGTTTGGACTTAGGTGTTTGTACCAGAAGTCTTTTCGGTTGTTAAAAACTAATCGAGGAGTTTTTATTGAGCGGATCAATGTATACTCAACTCGTTATAATTTGGACTTAGGTTTTTATACCAGAAGCCTTTTAATCATTGTAAATAGATCGAGGAGTGTTTATTGAGCGGATCAATGTATGCTCGACTCGTTTTGTTTAGACTTAGGTTTTTATACCAAAGGCCTTTTTGATCGATGTAAATAGATCGAGGAGTGTTTATTGAGCGGATCAATGTATACTCGACTCGTTCTTGTTTAGACTTAGGTTTTTATACCAAAAGCCTTTTTGATCGATGTAAATAGATCGAGGAGTGTTTATTGAGCGGATCAATGTATACTCGACTCGTTTTTGTTTAGACTTAGGTTTTAATACCAACAGCCTTTTTTATCGTCGTAAATAGAGATCGAGGAGTGTTTATTGAGCGGATCAATGTATACTCGACTCGTTTTTATCGCTGGATCGAGGAGTTTTTATTGAGCGGATCAATGTATACTCGGCTCGTTTTTATTGCCGGATCGAGGAGTTTTTATTGAGCGGATCAATGTATACTCGGCTCGTTTTTATTGCTGAATTGAGAAGTTTTTATTGAGCGGATCAATGTATACTCGGCTCATTTTTATTGCTGAATCGAGGAGTTTTTATTGAGTGGATCAATGTATACTCGGCTCGTTTTTATTGCTGAATCGAGGAGTTTTTATTGAGCGGATCAATGTATACTCGGCTCGTTTTTATTGCTGGATCAAGGAGTGTTTATTGAGCGGATCAATGTATACTCAACTCATTTTCATCGCTGGATCGAGGAGTTTTTATTGAGCGGATCAATGTATACTCGGCTCGTTTTTATTACCGGATCGAGGAGTGTTTATTGAGCGGATCAATTTGTACTCGACTCGTTTATATACTCAAACAATAATAGTAAGATCGCGATGGGAGTTTATCAAACTACTTGAGTTATACTCCATTTTATTAAAATTGCTAGAATCTTTTCCAATAATCAAATTGTAGGCTAAAAGCCTTTATTACAAAGAATATAACTTTAATAAAATAAAGCAGCATAATCTATTAAGATTTATTTACCATAGTATTTTCTAAGGTTGACTGCGTTCCAAGTTCTTGGTAAGGCTGTTCCGTCCAAGTGTGCAATTTTGTATGAACCTTTCTTTCCTACACCAATGACAATGTAAGGTCCATCCCAATTTTGTTGTAACTTTCCCACATGCTTGGATACTTCTACCTTTTTTAAGACCAGGTCCCCCTCCTTGAAGGTTCGGATGCGTACCTTTTGATTATACCCCTTTTCCATGTTTGCCTTAGTAACCTGCAAACGTACGGCTGCTTTTTCCCTCAAAGCTTCAGTCAAATCGATATCATTTTCTCTTGTTTTCCGGTTTTCCTGGTCATCATACATTTCAATTCTCGGTGTGGGAATTAGTGTTTCAACAGGAATAACAGCTTCCGAACCATATACCAAGCTAAATGGGGTTTCCCCAGTTGAGCTCCTGACTGTGGTTCGATTAGCCCAGAGTACTCCTGGGAGTTCATCGAGCCAATTTCCTTTGGCCGCTCCTAATCTTTTTTCCAAGGATTTTATTATTTCTCGATTTGCTACTTCCGTCTGTCCGTTCGCTCTAGGATGCCCGACCAAAGTGAAATTTTGCTGAATCCCTAGTTTTGAACACCATTCTATTACCTGTTTTCCGCGAATTGGGTTCCATTATCAGAAACTAGGATCCTCGGGATGCCAAATCGACATACTATGAATTTCCATAGGAAGTTGATCACTTGGAATTGAGTTATTCGTGCAAGGGCGATGCATTCTATCCATTTGCTGAAGTATTCAACAGCGACCAGGACATAAGCTTTTTTGGATCTAGCCGTTGGGAATGGTCCTACAATGTCCATACCCCATTGGTCGAACGGCCAACATACCAGTATTGGGTGCATGTTTTCTGCTGGTTGATGACATATATTAGCATGGACTTGGCAGTGATGACATTTTTGGACATACTTAACGGCATCATTGTTGATGGTAGGCCAATAATAACCTGTTCGGAGGCATTTTAAAGCTAATGCCCTTGCTCCGCTATGATTCCCAGCGTCTCCTCGTGTACCTCTTGGAGGATGTCAGTGGTTTGTGATTCAGCGACGCATTTCAGAAGAATTCCAGACACGGATCTTCGGTAAAGTTTATCTTCTACCAATGCATACTTCGGAGCCCGATATTTTATTTTCCGAGCCTCATTTTGGTCAAGCGGAAATCTCCCTTCCCGAAGATAGTCTATCATCGGAGTCATCCAGTTTCCTTCTGCTTCTTCGATTTCCATTATATCGACTGCCGGTGTTTCATCGATATCGATCGCCGGTGTATTAGAGATTAACCAGTTGATCACCCTTTCGGTTTTTCCGTCATGAGCTCCTGTGAACCTAGACAGTTGATCGGCCCATTTATTTTTCGAGCGTGGAATGTTCTGTATACCAAAGCTTTCGAATTTTTCTGCTAGTGTTTTTACTTTGGCAAGGTATTTAACCATATTAAATTCTTTTGCCTCGTACAGGCCTTCTATTTGTCTTTGCACTAACTCTGAATCAGTTAACACTTTAAGGCTTTTAATGTTGGCCTTGATCGCCATTTCCATTCCTGCGATTAATGCCTCATATTCTGCTTCATTGTTCGTTACGACGAAATCCAATGTTATCGCAAAATTTAGATCCTCTTTATTTGGTCCGGTAAAATTGATTCCGGCGCCTCCTCCTTCTCGGCATGATGCACCGTCAACATGCATTAACCAGGTTTGGTCTTTTATGATCAAAATATCGTTGTTGAGGCTATTAGATAGTTCGGTTGCCTGTGTCGGAGTTTCTAATAGGAAATCAGCTAATACTTGGGCCTTAATCGCAATTCTCGGTTTGTAGTCGATTTCGAATTGTCCGAGTTCGATCGCCCATTTGATTAGTCTTCCGGAGGCTTCTGGTTTTGCTAAGACTTGTCTTAGTGGTTGGTTTGTTAAGACCACGATTTTGTAGGTCAAAAAGTAAGGTCGGAGTTTTCGTGCTGCCACTACCAAGGCCAAAGCGAATTTTTCAATTTCCAAGTAATTCTTCTCCGCCCCTTGTAATAATTTGCTTAAATAATAGATAGGCTTATGTTCTGATCCTTCTATTTTGACTAGTACCGAGCTAACGGCCGCATCGGAGATTGAGATGTAGATATACAATGGTTCCCCTTCAGTTGGTTTGGCTAACAACGGGGATGTTGTCAAATATTCTTTTAGCTGGTCGAAGGCCCTATCGCACTCTTCGGTCCAAACGAAGTTCTTTGCCTTTCGAAGTGTTTGGAAGAAAGGCAAACTTCTGTCCGCTGATTTTGATATGAATCTGTTCAGCGCTACGATTTTTCCCACCAAGCTTTGTACCTGGGAGATGGTTTTGGGAGGCCTCATTTCGGTTATGGCTCGAATTTTTTCTGGGTTGGCTTCGATTCCTCGTTGATGTACTAAATAGCCCATGAATTTTCCCGATTTAACACCAAAGGTGCATTTCGCGGGATTTAATTTCATGCGGTATTTTCTCAAGATTCGGAAACATCGATCAAGATGTTTTATGTGATCTGCCTCGTTCATGCTCTTGACTAACATGTCGTCTACGTAAACTTCCATTATTTCTCCGATTAATTCTTTGAACATTAGGTTTACTAACCTTTGGTAAGTAGCCCCGGCATTCCTCAAGCCAAACGGCATTACTATAAAGCAATATACCCCCTGCTCGGTTATGAACGCAGTTTTCTCTTGATCCTGCTCATCCATGTATATTTGATAAAACCCTTGAAAGGCATCCATCATGCTGAAGATCGCAAAGCCAGCGGTCGAATCAACTAACAAGTCGATCCTTGGGAGGGGATATGGATCACGCGGGCATAATTTGTTAAGGTCGGTAAAATCGTTGCACATCCTCCATTTGTTATCATTTTTATCCCCTTTTGCTACTAGAATGACGTTACTTAGCCATTCCGAGAAGTGTATCTCTCGAATCTGTTTTGCTTTAAGTAACCTTTCTACTTCTGCTTTGATAATTTTATCTTTTACTGGCCCGTGATTTCTCTTCTTTTGTCTAGCGGGTTATGCCAAAGGATCAATTTTCAGCGAATGGTTGATTACTCGAGGATCAATCCCTTCAATGTCATTCGCACTCCAAGCGAAGACGTCAACATTATCTCTGAGAAAGTTAATCAACATTACTTCCCCTTCCTTGCTTAACTCGGTACCTATTCTCGTGGTTTTCGACGAGTCCCCTTGTACTAGTATTACATCCTTATGTTCCGGTGGCTTCAAAGCTAAATCTACCGGCTCTTTTCCCTTTTTCTCTATTTGATCAGTGCTAGGGATTTCATCCTCGTTCCCAATGACATTGTCTTCGAGCTTTCTTTTGCTCGGGGTAAATGATTCAGGGCAATCCCATGCCATAAAACAATTTTTATTTTGTTTTGTAGGTTAGGATTAGGAATAGGAGTAAAGTAAGGAAGATCTGGTACTTGGACAGTGGATGTTCAAGACACATGTGTGGCAACATACATGAGCTGACTGATGCTGTTGCTGTGGATGGCCCTAACGTTACTTTTGGGGACAGCAAAGAAGGCAAGATTGTAGCATGTGGAAGCTTAATCAAAGGCAACATTGAGATATCTGACGTCTCATATGTTAAAGGCCTCAAATACAACCTGCTGAGCATAAGTCAATTTTGTGACAAAGGATATTCAGTCATCTTCTCAACAGATAAGTGCTACGTTGAACAGATTGGTACAAAGAAGGTTATTTTATCTGGAAGAAGACAAGGGAATGTCTACACAGTGGACTGGGATTCTGTTGACAAGAGTTCAAATGTATGTTTGGTGGCATCAACACCAAGTGAAATCAATTGGCTGTGGCACAAAAGAATGAATCATGTGAATTTCAAGACCATCAACAGACTTATCAAGAACGATCTGCTAGAAGGAATTCCAAAAATAGTCATAAGCAAAGATAAGCTCTGTGACGCCTATCAGAAGGGTAAACAAATCAAGTCATCGTTCATAAGCAAGAAGCATCAATCTTCTGGAATGATATTGTGCTTAGGCTCGTCGTTTAAGAACATCGTTCCGACTTTTGGAATTTAAGACAATTCTCAAGTTTTTAAGCCAGTCGATATTTTGATCCAGTTATTTTATTAGTCGAGGATAAATAGTAAAATGGATAACTGTAGATATCTCGGTATCTATTTTAAAGAGAAGACTAACATTTAGTGGACTAGTTAAAGAATAATACTTATAATCTACGAAGGTTTGACTTTCTATCGTAAAAGTTCTCCCACTATTTTATCGAAACAATTACCCCTTCAATTGTTCGGGAAATTCTATTTCCTAGTAGGTCTTGACGTCCCAGCGGCCATTAATTGTACCCACGACTCATGGCCATACAACCAATTTCCCAGGTAGGCATACTTATTGCCAATTGTGTCATTAAGTGCTCTGAGTCCTTCTTCTGAGTATGTCCATATCTTGACAGATAGACTTAACATTCTGAGCAGTATCTTCTATCAGAGAAGTGGGAACAGCAGCAGCTCTCTGGGTTGGTTGACTTACAGCAGTCAACAGATTAGCAGTTACCTTCTCTTCCATCTCCTTCATTGAATTTGAAATCATCTGTTGAATTGAGTTCAACAGAGATGTTTGATGTAAGTTCTGAGAAGTAGAAGTAACTTCAGATGGAATTGGAGGTAAGGCAAGAGTTGTCTCTTTAGTAATCTGATCTGCTGGACCAGAAGCAGGCTCTTCTTCCTTGGTCTCATCAGCTTGACTAGGAGTGCTTTCCTTCTCCTTAGTCTGATCATTTTGCTCAGCAGAATCCTCCTTTTCTTTGTTCTGATCAACAAGATCAGAAGTACTATCCTTTTCTGTCTCTTTGTTCTGATCAGCAGGGTCAGAAGCACCCTCTTTTCCTTTGTCTTGATCAGCAACATCAGACTTGTTATGTTTTTCTTTGGGTTGATCAGCAGTGTCAGAATTTCCTTCTTTTTCCTTAGTTTTATCTTCAGGAGCAGAAGTGTCTTCATTCTCCTTATTCTGATCAGCAGGTGGTTGAACCTTCTTAACAGATATAACAGTTTTTATCAAACCTGCATTATCCAAAGTAGACCTGTGAGAAATCCAAGTAAAATCATCAAGTGGAATGAATGGAGAGATTAGATCCTCAGGCAGCTCTTCATATGGCCTAATGTTAGTGCCATAGACAATTTGTTTCAGACTGGGAAGGGGAATCATATTGCTCGGTTGCCCCTTCATCTTTCTAGTCTTTTTGGCCCATGTTTCCATAGTCTGGGAAACTGCCAACTTAATTGATCTTTCCTTGAGGTCTTCATCTTCAGTAAACTCCTCAGGAACAGATTCATAGATCTTCTTTGCTTCAGCTTTGACAACATGACTGATCCTCAGCCTTAGCTTGTCCAAAAAGAACTCTGAGTCTAGTGCTTGAGTAAGAGAACCTGTCTCAAGCCACTTCAGCACCCAGGCTTCTTCATCAGGAAAAGCTTTCCAGCTTGCAATTTGGTATATGCTCTTTGTCAGACGATAGTCTCTCCATCTGTTATATCTGATCTTCTCTTTATTGAACATTGTCAGACGAGCAATCTTTGCATTCTCAGCATCCAACCTTTTAATAAATTCATCAAATACATCAGGGTCATCTCTGACAATCTCCAATGCCAGTTTGACTTCTGATTTTCTCTTAGGTTGAATTGCAGGGGTAGGCATGACTGGTTTTGGCATGGTGGGATCTCTCTGTTCACCAATTACTATACCACCAGTATGCTTAGGACCATGAGAGTCCTTAGCACTTGCCTCAATAGCAGCAGCTAACTCAGCTGCTTCAACAACATCCCTTTCTGCTTGAGTCATTTTGCTGGCCTCTTCTTCCAGCCTTTTGAGCTCAAGGGCTTTAAGGCGATCTTCCTCAACCTTTTCTGCAGCCTTCCTTTGCCTTTCTGCCTGATCTTGCTTCTTCTTTGCAGCAGCAGAAACATAAGGAATCACAGTCTTACCAGTCCTTTGCTTCTTAGATTCAAGACTTTCAACAACTTGAAGTGGAGTGGCAGCAACAGGAGTAGGATGCAGAAGAAGTACTTCTCCTTCACTTGTTGTGCCAGTCTGCTGTTCTACTCTTTCCTCAGCAGACACTCCAACATCAACAGCAGGTTCTTCAGCAGGCTTGACAGCAGGCTCTTCAATAATGATTGGCCTCTCAGCTGATGCTGGAACCTCTCTCACAGTTGCAGTTGTTTCCTCAGAGAATGTCACTTTTCTCTTTGCCTTAGACTTGGCAATTCTTTTTTAAGGTTCAGGTTTAGGAGGTCCTTTAGCAGCACTCCTTGTCCTCATTCTCTTTTTGGATTGAACAGGAACAGCTTCCTCAGATTCTGTTCTTTCTGGAGAAGATCCAGTCTCCATTTGCTCAATTTCTTTAGTGAAGTCATCAATTACCTTTTCAGGAATGACAACCTCAGGTTGTGCTGATCCAGCTTCAACAGTGGTGGTCACTGTTTGATCAGCAAACCTACTGGTCTGACCAGTCTTTTTGCCTCTCTTTGCAGGTTCCTTTGCAGCTTTTGTAGCAGCATTTCTCTTAGAAGTGCCCACACTTCTAACAGGTTCATAAAGCTTGAATTCTTTGCTACCATGGATGGTTTTTCCTTCTCCCATTGGGCATCCTAAGCTCATGAACAGATGACTTAGCAGAATACCATACTAAACCTTCTTATCACATAGAAGATCAAATATGTGGGCAGCCCAGTTGACTTTCATCTTTAGAGCAGAAGTACCGCTAGTCTTACACGTTCCCCCTGACTTTAAGAATTCATAAGTTAACTAGTCTGTTGAGAGTTAACCCTTGAATATAATAACGGATGACTGAGCTGATGAGCTTCAGTCTTCTGATAAGTTCCTCCTCAGCTTATGCATCCAAATTTAGTAGTCCTAGTTCAGCTCTTAGAGTTGAAAACCTTACTTCACTTAAAGGTTTAGTGAAAATATCAGCAATCTGATTGTCAGTATGGACATACTCAATCATTACATTTCCTTTTTCCACATGATCTCTAATGAAGTGATGCTTGATCTCAATATGTTTAGTCCTTGAATGACTTGTAGTGTTCTGAGTAAGAGAGATTGCACTTGTATTGTCACAGTAAATTGGAATTCCACTGATCTTGATATTATAGTCTTCTAGTTGATGCTTCAACCAAAGTATCTGTGCACAGCAAGCTCCAGCATCTATATACTCAGCTTCAGCAGTAGATATAGAGACTGAAGTCTGTTTCTTAGTCATCCATGAGATCAGACGACTTCCTAAGAACTGACAGGCACCTGTTGTGCTTTTTCTGTCAATCTTGCAGCCAGCAAGGTCTGAATCTGAATATCCAATAAGCTCAAATCCAGATTCTCTAGGATACCACAATCCCAATTCTTGAGTGCCCTTAATATATTTCAGTATTCTCTTGGCAGCTAAGAGATGAGATTCCTTGGGATTTGATTGAAATCTTGCACAAACCCCAACTGAGTACATTATATCAGGTCTGCTTGCTGTTAAGTACAACAATGACCCAATAATGCCTCTGTATTTGGTTATGTCCACTGATTTGCCATCTTCATCTTTATCCAAACGAAGACTTGTGGACATAGGAATAGTAGCAGTAGAGCTAGTTTCCATACCAAATTTCTTGAACAGATCTCTTGTGTATTTTGCTTGGTTGAGGAATATTCCATCAGGCAACTGTCTAACTTGCAAACCAAGAAAATAATTGAGTTCACCCATCATGCTCATTTCAAACTTGTTATGCATGAGCTTGGAGAACTTGTCACACATTTGTTGGTTAGTTGAACCAAAAATAATATCGTCTACATATATTTGCACAATTAATATATGATTTTCCCATTCAATTGTGAACAAGGTCTTGTCTACCTTACCTTTACTAAATCCTTTAATTAAAAGAAAATCAGATAGGGTATCATACCATGCTCTTGGAGCCTGTTTCAGTCCATAGAGGGCTTTCTTTAGACGATACACCTTGTCTTCTTGTTGATAAGCTTCAAATCCAGGTGCAAATAATCTGATAGACAGTGAAGTTCTTGTAAGCAGCATAGGCTAGAAACAGTCTGATTGCTTCAAGTCTTGCTACTGGTGCAAATGTTTCATCAAAGTCAATTCCTTCTTCTTGACAATAACCCTTGGCCACTAATCTTGCTTTGTTTCTAGTGATAACACCATCTTCATTCATCTTATTTCTGAACACCCATTTAGTGCCAATTACTCTTTGATGACTTGGTCTAGGAACTAAGTACCATACTTCATTCCTTTCAAATTGATTCAACTCTTCTTGCATAGCTTCAATCCAGAATGAATCACTGAGAGCTTCTTCAATTTGTTTAGGCTCTATTTGAGATAGAAAACTAGTGAACATAGCATATTGTGCAGCAGCTCTTCTTGTTTTCACTCTGTCCAAAGGATCACCAATCACCAACTTTGGTGGGTGGTTTCTGAGCCATCTGAGATCAGGTTGCAGGTCTGGATGTTGTCCTCTGCTTTGATCTTGCAACACTACTGTTGGAGTTCCAGTAGTAGTCTGTTGAACATTTGTTGTCTGTTGAACAGTCTCTGGTCTGTCAGCTGTTTGTAACTCGTCTGTTAGACAATCAGTGATCTGATTTTGAACAGCACTTGAGTTGGCAGCTGAGTTGAGATCAGGTAGTATGATGGGAACATATTTTTCATTCTTTCCAATATCCAACTTCTGTAAATCAGTAGACAAATCTTGATTAGTATTTTGATTCTTTTCAGAAGATTGACTTGACTCATCAAATACTACATGAATGGATTCGTCTATTAATAATGTTCTTTTGTTGAAAACTCTATAAGCTTTACTAACAGTAGAATATCCTACAAAGACAGCTTCATCAGCCTTTTCTGCGAATGCAGTAAGGTGATTTTTCCCATTATTTAAAACAAAGCATTTACAACCAAAAATCTTAAAATAATGAATGTTTGGCTTCCTGTTGTTCCAAACTTCATATGGAGTCTTGTTTTGGTGCTTGTTGATCATGCATCTGTTTTGGGTAAAACATGCTGTATTTGTTGCTTCTGCCCAAAATCTATGAGGCAGCTTAGCTTCAGCTATCATGGTTCTGACAGCTTCCTTTAGTGTTCTGTTTCTCCTTTCAGCAACACCATTCTGTTGAGGGGTTCTAGCAGCTGAATACTCATGATGTATTCCTTTGATATTACAATACTCTTCAATAGTAGAGTTTGTAAACTCTGTCCCTCTATCTGATCTGATCTTCAATATCTTTATGATTTTCTCATTCTGGATCAGTTCCATCAGATTAGTAAGATGTTCCTTGGTTTCACTTTTCTTTTTCATGAATATCACCCAAGTATATCTTGAATAGTCATCCACAATAGCTAGGCAGTATTTCTTTCCACCATTGTTGACTGGATCAATGGGTCCAAATAAGTCCATGTGTAGCAGCTCCAAGATTCTTTCAGAAGATTGGTGCTTCTTGCTTTTGAACGATGACTTGATTTGTTTCCCTTTCTGACATGCGTCACATAGCTTGTCTTTGCTCATGACTGTTTTTGGAATCCCTTCTACCAGATCATTCTTTATCAATCTGTTGATGGTTTTGAAGTTTAAATGATTCATCCTTTTGTGCCATAGCCAGGTAACTTCACTTGGTGTTGATGCCACCAAACAAATGTTTGAATTCTTGTCAGCAGAATTCCAGTCGACTATGTAGATATTTCCTTGTCGTCTTCCAGATAAAATTACCTTCTTTGTACCAATCTGTTCAACATAGCACTTATCTGTTGAGAAGATGACTGAATATCCTTTGTCACAAAATTGACTAATGCTTAGCAGGTTGTACTTTAGGCCTTTAACATATGAAACGTCAGATATCTCTATGTTTCCTTTGATTATTCTTCCTTTTGCTACAATCTTGCCATCTTTGCTGTCTCCAAAAGTAACTTTTGGACCATCCACAGCAACTGCATCAGTCAGCTCATGTATGCTTCCACACATGTGCCTTGAACAACCACTGTCCAAGTACCAAATCTTCTCTACTTTACTCCTACTCCTAATCCTAACCTACAAAACAAAAATAAAATTGTTTTAGGTACCCTTATTGAGAGGGTCCTGAAGGATTAGTTTCACCTTTGACAACCCAAGATGTTGATGTCTTAGGCTTCTTAGGCTTCTGAGTTTTGACAGGAGCATGAACAGTTTCATTTTTATCATAGTTAGCAGATAAGTCATGTTGATGATCAGTATGATAAGAATAATGTTCATAAGCAGGGTAAGGTGCATGATAAGCAGGGTATGCATACATTGGATGAGCAGGGTAAAGTGCATAGTAAGTTGGAAATTGAGGTGCATGATACATAGGAGGATATGCAGCAGGTTGCACATAACAAGACTCATTTCCATACCAAGCATTTTGATTTTTATTATTCTTATGCTTCTTTGGTTTACTTGATGCTTGCTCATTAACAGACGACTTAGTTTTACCACTAGTCTGATTCAATTTAGCCTTGTCAGCAGACTTCTTAGGACTCTGCTGTTTGGTCTTACTAGTCTGTTTTCCTATACTAGGCTCTTTGCTCTTTCTAGCCTTAGGAGATTTCTTCTCCTTTACCACTTTCTCATGTGAAGCAGGTCTAGCAGTTTGAACATACAGAATGACCTTACTATTGTCAGCAGATATAAATTTCTCAGTATGGTTCAATTCTTGCTTATCATGTTCTAAAGGTATCTTCTGTTTACTAGACATATGAGTGGATGCAACAGATGATTTCTCATGAGACTCAATAACTTTCTCAAGTTCCATGATTTTACCCTTATAAACTTCACATTCAGCTTTCAGAGATTCATGCTCTTGCTCAAGCTGTTTATATTCGGCTGATTCTCTTGGCTTTTCAGCTGAGAGTTTCAGTGAATTATTTTGCTCTTTTAGCAATATCATCTCTTCCTTAAGCTTTTTATATGCTTCAGCAATAGTAGTATTGTTAAGCATCATTTGTTCAAATGAACTAAATAATTCATTTTCAAGAGGAGTTACCTCATCCTCAGAGTCATCAGATTCCTTGGCCATTAGGCAGAGGAGAGCAGGTTTCTCTTCATCAGAAGACTCTTCGTCTGAAGTGTCTGAGTCTGAATCAGATGAGTAGACAGCAGTCAGCTTTTCTGCTTCAGCCATCATTGCCTTGCCTCTCTGATGCTTTCTTTCTTTTCTGATTCTCTTCTCTTCTTCAGTGTACTTCTCTGCTTTTGGATAAGGACAGTCTCTGATGAAATGTCCCAATTTCTTGCAGTTATAACACATTAGTTTTGCTTTATAATCATCTTTATCTTGAGAAGAAGAATTAGGTTTAGAAGTAGAAGCATTGTTGTATTTGTTCTTTATTTTTCTCTTGTAGAACTTCTTGAAATTGTTCATCAGCAATGCTACATCTCCAGCTGTGTACTCCTTTTTGTTGAGTAGTGTGGCTTCATCAGATGAGTCCACTTCTTTACTTCTCTGTGCTGGTCTTCTTGGGCTTTCAGCAGCAACTAGTGCAGTTGTGGGTCCTGAAGTTGAGGTTTCTTCAATTCCCATTCTAGGCAGTTTATACTCGAATGCCTTGAGTACGGAGAACAGCTCTGTAAGAGAAATCTTCCCCAGATCTCTTGATTCTTCCATCGATGTTACTTTCATGTTGAACTTGGGGGGTAAGGCATTTAGTACTCTGACTGTGATTTCTTTGTCAGTGAAGGTTTTTCCCAACTTTAGAACTTCATTGAGTGTTCTGGTGAACCTGGTATCCATCTGATCAATGGTCTCTCCAGACTTCATTTTGAAGTTGTCCAACTTTTCAAGAGCAACACTCAGCTGATGCTCTTTAATGGCGTCGTTTCCTTCGCTCATATCTCTGACTTTATCCCACATCTCCTTTGTAGTCTTGCAATGTTTGACCTTGTCAAACCTATCATTATCCAGGGCTTTAGTCATGATAAATCTTCCGACTTTATCCAGATTAAATAGCTTTATTTCTTCTGGAGTCATCTCATGAAGATCTTTCTCCACCACGGTATCAACTTCATTTATCTTTATCGTCTTGGTGAATCTGAATGGACCTTTTATGATACATGTGTACATGTTATCATTATAAGCAGCTAGGAAAATCTCCATTCTGATTTTCCAGTCTTCAAATGACATACCAGCAATGTGGGGAACATGACTGATACAGTCCATTTTTCAAAAAGTTTTAATTTTTCAAAAAGATGCTCTTTTGAACAGTTTTGAAAACCTTTGAAAAACACTTGGATCAAGCTCGTTGATCAGGCAGCTGATTCTAATGAACCACCTGCTCTGATACCACTTGTTGGTCCCAAGTGGTCAGATGAGGTCTAGAGGGGGGTGGGGGGTGAATAGACCTCTGAAAAATTTTAGACTTAAAAACTTTTCAGTCTTCTGTCAGCAGACTAAGCTGATGAAGAAAGTAAGATGACTATGCTGATCGTGAACAATTCTTGAACAGCAGAGTGACCACTCTTCTTGTACTAACTTAGCTGTTTTTCAGCAAAACAGTTTTATCAAGAGTATACTTGCAGCGGATGTTTGAAAATGTTTTTCACAAGTAGACTAAGTCCTTAAAAAGATTTTGTCCCCAGTTAACAACTCCTTTAAAATCTTTTCAAAATAATTCAAAGTGTGAACTTATGCAATTTCGAAATATGCAAGAAAACTTAAATGCAAAATCAACACAAAGAACTTTTATAGTGGTTATATGGATAAAAATCCTTTAGTCCACTCTTCCAGATCACTTAGATTCTGGGTTATACTATAAACACACAGTTTACAATATGTCTCCACTTACACCTAAACAACAAATGAAAAGGCTGTAAGCTCACAATAGAAAATCACTCAGAAAACCTATCCTCTGAAGTTAAATCACTCACAAAGATGGATTTAAACTTCGCACAACACTCAGCTAAATACAAGATCACTCAGATTGTATTTTTCTATTTTCTTCAACTGAGTTTCTGTCAACAGATGACTTCCACCAGACGAGTGAGCTGTTCGAGCTTCTTGAGACTTAGAAATTTTCTGCTTCAAAGACGAAATACGAAAAGGATTTTCAGCAAATACAATAAAATCAACAATAGGGGTTTATCGAATTTACCTCACCACAGCAATGGTGGTGGTTTTTCTCCGATCTTCTTTCAAATTTGATGGATTTGGTTCGAGAGAAGCACCCCAAGAGTTGTTCCTCTAGCGGTATCCACACCAACTAGACTGAAGCAACTCTTTTGGATCCTTAGGCTCAGAACTTGGATCCAAAAGTTATCAAATAAGAAATAAAAAGAAAACAATTCGCATGAACACTTTTGATAAAATAGTGCTCGGCCGAAAAAGGTTACGATTCGCATGAACACCTTTTGAGAGGAATTAAGTGGGCGGCGGTTTGTGCATGTGTTAGGGTTGTATCATGTTTATTTAATAATCATACACGTAGTTTATATGGAGTCTACTACTCCATATATATATGTTTATATATTGTAGGGTACTTATCATATATATTAATACATACATATAGAATCCTTATCATATATAAACATATAAAGAATCCTTTATCAAGATAATCTAGTTTGGTTAGGAAACAAGAATTATACAATTCAATTAGTTTCCTATTAGACTTGGACATCTTTAATTAAGTAAATTTCTTCACTTAATTGGATTCCTTAATTAATTAAATCCCTTTAATTAATTCAGCCAATTTAATTAATTAATATAATTAATCAATTAAATTAATTCCTCTCTTATTAATTAACACTTTAATTAATTAGTTTCCTTCATCAAGAATTAACACTTTAATTCTTAAGTTTTGATTTAACCCTTTAAATCAAACTTTCCTTATATGATTTGCTGCAGTCCAATTGTATTGTGTGTGACCCTCTAGGTTCACCATCAAGTGGCCGCGGACCCACGAATTTCGTGATTTAATTTGTGAGCTTGTTAATTGCTCCGATTAATTGAACCCATTCAATTAACCACTCAAGAATTAATTTACTTATTAATTCATGAGTACCCACACCTCATGGTCGATTTATAGCCACAAGCCCATGAGGCCCAACTTCAGGTGAATTGATCTTAGTGGACCTCACCTCTTATGAGTACCATATACACACGGTCCTTCTATCGACTTAATTTCCCGATCGAGACCTAGGGTGTGTGAATTGATCGGCACCTCTAATTATCTCGATAACTATACTTTCTAATTTCTGACAATGATTCCAGTGTGACTGCCAAATTTGGAAACCCCTTTCCAAATGCGTCACCAACTATGGCCATAGGTTTCTCGGAATCTATTATCTAAGAACTTATAGAAAATTCCCTCAACACACTACGTTGAGTCGGTTGATCCCATATTGATGCTAACCATTCGCGTACACGACTATACGCACCCAACTTAGGCACACAATGATCAAGGTACGTGACCGGCACCTAAATCTAAGTACGTACGCCCATGCACCGAATTCACCCGAGCACCTCAAGTCTAAGGACTAAATCGTACACTGTTATAAGCTTGAGAAACATCCCATCACCGATATGCATCATGCACTTCCACAATGAGTTTCTCTGTTCGGGTCGTTCGATGCGTTCGATCCTCTCTATCGAACCACCTACTCATATGCACTGGCCTTAAATGCCTTACTCGTTTACTGGCCTTAAATGCCTTGCTCATGAAACCCTACAAATTCACTCCATGTGAATCATGCATATTTGTACAAGTCTTTGCGATTCCTTCGATACTCCGTCTCGTTCGGAATCTATGACTTGGAACAGTTTTAAGATCACGACCTTAGAGACTGTTTCATAATTGCACTCATACTGAAGTAAATCGTCCCATAGCCTATTTTGATCTAAGGATTTCATCCAATCGCTTAAGTGATTCGGGAGAGATGAAGTTGGCCATTGTTTGATTTACATACTATAAATAAACAGGCGTATTAAGTCATTTATACTAAAGAAAGATAAAGATAGTTCCAATACAAGCTAAATATATTGATTTGCATGACACTATCCCATCATTATTATCTCGTAAAACCTGGATTTTAGTCCATAATCCCTTTTTAGTCTTGAGTTTTATAAAATGATTGTACTAATATTATTTAATAAACAATTCAAATTTTAACTTTGATGAATGCAAATAAAATTATGTATTTAATAAATAAATAATGTTTTTGAGGCTGTTTTTGGAGTTTTTTGGTAACTACAAATGTAGAAAAAAAAAAATTCAATTTTTCTACAAAAAAAATTCAATTTTGAGTCCAATTTGAAATTGAGTGGAGATGCTTTGATAAACACTAATCAAACGGGAAAATTGCTTTTTTGGTATCATAGGATAGGTTGATTTGCACTTTTGGTACCATTGGATACGAAAATGCAAATTTGGTACCATAGGATATATTTTCATTGCAATTTTGGTACCAAACCCAATTTTTCTACAAAGTTAATGGCAATTTACCCCATATGAAATGCATAATGTTCAATTTAACCCTTTATAATTTGAAAAAATCAATTTACCCCCTGTAAAATTTTAATGAAGCAATTTACACCCTTCAGCCGGAGATTGTTACTCACTTACAGAAATTGAGAGTATGCATGCAAACTATTTTATTTAACATAGGGGGATAAATTGCCACATTTATCATAACACAATGGATAAAAAATCACATTATCATAATAAAAGTGGATTAAATGCCGCCTATAAAAATATCAGGGAGGCGATGTGAAATTTTTACAAGATTTCAAGGGGTAAAATGCTCTTTTTTAAACCACGAAGGGTTAAATTAAACATTATGCATTTAGTAGGGGGTAAATTGCCATTAACTTTGTAGAAAAATTGGGTTTGGTACCAAAATTGCAATGAAAAACTATCCTATGGTACCAAATTTGCATTTTCAAATCCAATGGTACCAAAAGTACAAGTCAGCCTATCCTATGTACCAAAAAAACAATTTTCCCCTAACTCATTCACATACAGTAAGTATCTTCTCCTACAGAAAGCCCTATAGAAAATATAAATTTAATTTCATTACTTCAAGATTAAGTAATGTGTATTAATTACAAGATAAGATAAGGATGGAATTACTTAGAAGTCCACAAAGGAGGCTAAAGAGATAAGGATTTGAATGAAGAAGTAAATTCGAACTTGACTTCCTCAAGTCAACGTTTGCGGCTAACAAGATAAGGAAGAAACAAAATCGAACTTGGCTACTTCAATTACTTCAAAGCTAAGAAATCAAAGAAGAAGACAACTTGAAATTGTCTACTTGTTAACCTCCTTTGATAGCTATATATATGTAATCTTATCTATAGTTTCATATGATACAAGAGAGAAAAGAAATAGAGAGAAACTTTGAGAAGAAAAAATTGTATCTTCCAAAGTAGAAAGGCTTATAGCAAAAGCCTAGTTGTATCATCATTTTGCTATTAATATATTGAGAGTATTTTGTCTCCAATAGTACTTGTCTTTGTGAGTTGCTTGAAAAGCATATATCTGGGTCCATTAACAAGAAGTTGCGCCAACAATTGGTATCAGAGCCAATTTCGATCATGGCCTCCAACTCCATTCAATTACAACTTCCCAAGTTGAATGGGAAGAATTTCGACAACTGGGCAATCCAGTTGAAGGTATTCTTTAGATCTCAAGATCTATGGAATTTGGTGGAGAATGGCTACACAGAGGTAGTCGACGCAAAGGCATTCGAAGCCTTAGATAAGGAGGAGAAAGTTTCATTAGTTGAAACTAGAAAGAAGGACCAGAAAGCTTTATATGCTATATATCAAGCTATAGAAGAATCGATATTCGAAAAAATATCAATTGCGCAAACATCAAAGGAAGCATGGGATATATTATCAAAATCCTACAAAGGCGATGATCGTGTGAAGCGGGTACGTCTTCAATCACTACGAGGTGATTTCGAATCTTTGCATATGAACGATTCAGAATCTATCTTGGAGTATTTTGATCGAGTTCAGCATATAGTTAACCAGTTGAGGGTTAACGGCGAAGACATTAAAGATGAAAGGGTCGTGGAAAAGATATTGCGATCTTTAACCACAAAGTTCGACTATGTTGTAACAGCCATTGAAGAATCGCAAGATATTTCAGAAATGAAAATTGAGCGATTATTGAGTTCGTTGTGCTCACATGAACAACGAATGAATAAAAATACATCAAATTCAAGTATTGAGCAGGCCTTGCAAAGTCGTGTAGCGCAACCAAGTCGCGGATTCTATCGTGGTGGTAGAGGACGTGGATCAAGTAGAGGTCGAGGTACTAGAAATTCTAATTTCCAAAACAAAGAGAGCTATGATGATAATTTTCAAAGAAATCGTGGTGGTTACTCTCGAGGACGAGACAAGTCACATATCAAATGCTATAGATGTAACAAATTTGGACATTTCAAATCTGAATGTCGAACAAAGATGCCAGACAATGAAACAGAGCAAGCAAACACCGCAAATGTTGAAGAAAACATGCTACTCGCATGTAAATTGGAAGGGACGAACTCGGAGCACACAAATACTTGGTATCTTGATACTGGGTGTAGTAATCATATGTGTGGTAACAAAGAGCTCTTCACAAAGCTAGACGAGTCAGTACGTGGCGAAGTCAATTTTGGAAATAAAACTAAGGTTCCGGTAATGGGAAAAGGTGACATTGATATTCCATCCAAAAATGGAATGAATGTTACAATTGCTGATGTGTTCTTTGTGCCAGAGCTTCACTGGAATCTATTAAGCTTGGGACAACTTTCTGAAAGAGGTCATAAAATTGATATTCAAAATGGAGTTTGCACTATCAAAAGCAAAAACAACCAAATGATCGCAAAAGTGCAGATGACAAAGAATCGAATGTTTCCTTTGAATCTGCACACAAAAACATTGATGAATTTTTCATCTATGTCAAAGGATAATAATTGGTTATGGCATCTACGGCTCGGACATCTAAATTTTCGGAGTCTCAAATTACTTGCCAAACACAAGATGGTAAATGGATTGCCATTGATTGATGTACCCGATCGTCCTTGTGAAGGATGTATTCTCGGGAAGCAACACCGAGATCCTTTTTCAGATGAAAAAGTCAGGCGTGCGTCACACCCTTTGGAGTTAGTACACACAGACATTTGTGGCCCAGTAGAGGTGGAGTCTTTCGGACATAAGAGGTACATTTTAGTCTTTGTTGACGATTTTTCTAAAAAAATTTGGGTGTATTTTCTAAGACAGAAATCTGAGGCTTTTGAAAAATTCAAAGAATTTAAAGCATTTGTTGAAAAACAAAGTGGCTTTAAATTGAAAACATTGAGATCCGATAGAGGAGGAGAATTCACTTCAAATGAATTCAATAATTATTGCAAACATGAGGGAATCAAGCGTCAGTTGACAGCTAGCTATACACCACAACAAAATGGTGTAGCAGAGAGAAAAAATAGAACAATTTTTGAAATGGCTCGAAGTATGTTGAGGGCTAAATCTCTGCCAAAGATTTTTTGGGCAGAAGCTGTTGCTTGTGCAGTTTATCTATTAAACAGGTGTCCAACTAGAAGTGTACTTGAGAAAACACCAGAAGAAGCCTGGAGTAAAAATAAACCAGATGTTTCATTTTTACGTGTATTCGGGTGTGTAGCATATCCTCATATACCTGATCAGAAGAGAAAGAAGTTAGATGAAAAAAGCCAGAAATGCATTTTCATCGGCTATAGTCCTGTCACGAAGGGTTATAAATTATATAATCCAGTTACAAAAAAGGTAATTATAAGCAGAGACGTTATATTTATTGAAGAAGAAGCTTGGGATTGGAATCCAAATGAGAATAAACCAAAGGAAGTCATTGTTGACACCGAACAATATGATAATTCCGAGGAAGAAATAACCAGGTCTTTACCTAGAAGCTCATCTCCTGTGAGAAGTACACCATCACCGATAAGATCATCAACTCTGCCAGAACGTCCGAGACGAGCTACCAGAATGCCTACTCACTTGAAGGATTATGTGGTTACGAAAGACAATGAAAGCGACGATACTACAGATGAAACTATTGTAAACTTTTGTTTGTTTGCAGATTGTGATCCAGTCTCTTATGAAACTGCAGCAAACGATGAACGGTGGATCCAAGCTATGGATGAGGAGATTCACTCTATTGAAAAAAATGATACATGGGAATTGACCTGTTTACCTCCATGTAAGAAGTCAATTGGTGTAAAGTGGGTGTACAAGACGAAGTACAAACCCGATGGTCAAGTGGATCGCTATAAGGCAAGGTTAGTCGTAAAAGGCTATAAACAAAAGCCTGGAATCGACTATTTTGAAGTATTTGCACCAGTTTCCCGAATGGAGACTATACGAATGATCATTGCACTTGCAGCTCAAAACAAGTGGAGAATTCACCAAATGGATGTAAAGTCAGCTTTCTTAAACGGTCTTCTCGAAGAAGAGGTTTATGTTGAGCAACCTCCAGGTTACATAAGAAAAGGGAAAGAAAATCAAGTGTACAAATTGAAGAAGGCATTATATGGATTGAAGCAAGCGCCTCGGGCTTGGTACACACGTATTGATACATACATGTTGGAACACAAATTCCATAAATGTCCTTACGAGCATACATTGTATATCAAGTCAAACACTAAAGGAGATTTGATGATAGTCTGTCTTTATGTTGATGACTTGATTTTTACAGGAAATTGTGATAAAATGTTTGCTGAATTCAGGGAGGCTATGACACAACAATTTGAGATGACAGATATGGGTCTAATGTCATACTTTTTGGGCATCGAAGTACAACAAAAGGCTGATGGCATATTTATTTCACAAAAGAAATATGCTAATGACGTACTTAAAAGATTCAAGATGGAGTCGATCACCCCAATTCGAACTCCAGCTGCAGAGAGATTAGAGTTGGAGAAAAAAGGTAACGGTGAGCTAGTAAATCCCACATATTTTAAAAGCTTAGTTGGTAGTCTAAGATATTTGACGTCAACTAGACCAGATATTGTTTATGCTGTGGGAATTATTAGTCGGTTTATGGAGACACCTTACCAGTCACATTTGATGGCAGCTAAGCGAGTTTTGCGGTACATAAGTGGTACTCGTGATCATGGAATATTTTATTCACATTATGATAGTTTCAATTTAGTAGGATATACAGACAGTGATTGGGCAGGTGATACAGAGACTCGTAAAAGTACTTCGGGATATATGTTCTTTCTTGGAGACGGAGTTTTCTCTTGGTCTTCAAAGAAACAACAGGTTGTTGCACTTTCAACTGCAGAAGCGGAATATATGGCTGCATCATCAGCAGCATGTCAAGCAATATGGCTAAGAAGAATGTTGAAAGAATTAATGCATGAGCAAGAAGGTCCTACAGAAATTATATGTGATAATAAATCAGCGATTGCATTATCCAAAAATCCTGTTTTTCATGGCAGAAGCAAGCATATCAGCATCAGATATCATCATATTCGAGATTTGATCAAAGAAGGAGAAATTGAGATTACGTTTTGCAGATCAGAAAATCAAGTTGCAGATATACTAACAAAGCCATTGAAGGCAGCAACATTTGAGAATTTGAAGTTGATGATTGGTGTAAGAAAGTTCTGAAATTAAATTTAAGGGAGGCTGTAGAAAATATAAATTTAATTTCATTACTTCAAGATTAAGTAATGTGTATTAATTACAAGATAAGATAAGGATGGAATTACTTAGAAGTCCACAAAGGAGGCTAAAGAGATAAGGATTTGAATGAAGAAGTAAATTCGAACTTGACTTCCTCAAGTCAACGTTTGCGGCTAACAAGATAAGGAAGAAACAAAATCGAACTTGGCTACTTCAATTACTTCAAAGCTAAGAAATCAAAGAAGAAGACAACTTGAAATTGTCTACTTGTTAACCTCCTTTGATAGCTATATATATGTAATCTTATCTATAGTTTCATATGATACAAGAGAGAAAAGAAATAGAGAGAAACTTTGAGAAGAAAAAATTGTATCTTCCAAAGTAGAAAGGCTTATAGCAAAAGCCTAGTTGTATCATCATTTTGCTATTAATATATTGAGAGTATTTTGTCTCCAATAGTACTTGTCTTTGTGAGTTGCTTGAAAAGCATATATCTGGGTCCATTAACAAGAAGTTGCGCCAACAAGCCCTACTTTTTCTCTCTCGTTTCTTTTCTTCCTGCAATCATGTACACCAGCTCATCGGGCTCGCCTGATGCAATTTTGGAATGGCTCCAAAATGAAATGGGTTATAGGCCTGTCAGGCCATACGCATCTTCGAAGAATTCTTCAATGCCTACTGCCGGTTCACTCGGCAATATTTGCCGCGGGAACATGATTCCTGTGTGGAGTTTTTTGCTGAATAGGGTGAAGTCGGATAGGACGGTGGAGAACATACGGAGGAATATTCTAGTTCACGGAGCCGAATCTGATGATGGTAGGAGGAAGGAGAAATTAGGTGTGGGGAAAGAGCAGCTTAGAAGTACTAGGGAGATGGCATTGCAGGAGAGGGAATTGGCTGAGAAGGAAGTCCAGAGGTTGAGACAAATTGTTAGGCAGCAACGCAAGGAGTTGAAAGCTAAGATGATTGAGGTCTCAAAGGAGGAGGCTGAGCGGAAGAGTATGCTCGATGAGCGGTCTAATTACAAGTTAATTTGCCATTCTTTTTCCGATTGTTGCCGAAAAAGTAATGCAACATATGAATATATCAAATGCTGTGATTTGAATAGATTTTGTCATTTGGGGTTTTGATAGGGAATGTGATTTTTCTGTGCTTAATCAATCAGTTGATAGAAGTGTTGCTTTTGTAAATTGTAATCAATGAATGGGGTGTCAGCTGTCACCGAAAGATTAAACATTCAAAGTAAATTAGGCTAGAGATGCAGTAGAGAATTAAAGTTTTTTATTTTAATTTTTTCGAAGGAGAAGGTGAGATCATCAAAATTACCTGTTCAAATTACAAGTGTGTAGTTGTAATGTTATCTTGACATGTGTGTTGAAGTATGGAGCTTGATCTGGGTTGAATTTTTATAGTGTTAGATTGCCTAGTCAATGATTAATAGTAATGGATTTTTTTCTTCTGTTTTAATTTGAAGATGGTTAATTATGTACAAGTGGCAATCGTATTGAAGTGACTAAGTATTTCTAAATCAATGTAGAGAATAGTAAACTAACAGATTGATCCTATATTACAGGCACAAGCAGGTGATGTTGGAGGCTTATGATCAACAGTGTAATGAAGCAACAAAGATATTTGCCATGTACCACAAGGTTCTCCAATACTATGTAAAAAAACAAGCCAAGGATGTTGAAAAGGTGACCGTTTTCCATGCAAATAATGAAAGCGACAGCAAATCTGTGCATGATATTAAAGCTCTGGAAGGAAAAGTCGAGGGAGCGTGTGAATCTATTGCTAATCATATCTCTGAAAAAATTCAAAGCTCCTTTCCAGCTTATGAAGGAAGAGGAATCCACTTGAATCCGCAATTGGAAGCTTCAAATATAGGGATTGATATTGATGGTGATTTACCCCCTGACCTTGATCTTAAGATGATAGCAGAATCTCTAAGTAGTCCTCCCCAGTTGCTGCAAGCAATCACTTCATACACCCAAAAATTGAAAACTCTGATAACTGCAGAAGTAGAAAAGATTGATGTTAGAGATGATGCAGAAGCATTGAGGTATTTTCACAAACACCCATCGCTCAACTTGAGTTTAAAGCAACATACTGAAAAGTGATATTCTTGTCTGCGGATTTGATGGATTACTTGTCAAAAGTGATCTATGAGATACCATGTTCTATCAAACATGTAATTTTTTTTTTTTTTAATTTATGAATTTCATTAATTTAGATGATCACCTTCTTATACTTTATAGTTGAAATATAAACTATTTCACATAGAATTGGCAGCTGAATATATACATAAGAACATGCTATTATATCCAATTTCGACAACTATAATACATCTTTCAAGGGCAGCTTAACTTTGTTGTGTTGCATATTTGCTATAAATAAAATGTTTCTTTTTTGTTGTCTTACGAAGGTACAATCACGATAATAACACAATAATTGAGGCTTCTTCTCCCGATGTAAGCTCACTTTTAAAATATCATCTTTATGGGAATGGGAAGCTTGGTGGTGGAGGGATTGGGAATCAACTTCTGGAGAGACAGGTACCCCTTCCTTCTTAAATAGCCAACTGGAGAGTTGTACTTCGTCATTCACCTAGCATATGTTTTTTTGGGTCATTTGTCCTATCATGGGCTTTCGTTTGTTTGCTAGTTTCTTCCAAAGCATTGGGAATTATTTGTAATGTATTCTTTACCCATTGACTTTAGTTCTGTGGATTATCCCAATCCAATGTTATCTCCCCCTTTTATAACTCTTTTGGTCTTGTCACCCACAAGCATTTTGTAATCTTGAATAGCTTTTTATTCCACAATAGTCAATACTTCAATCTAGTATGATTAAATATATTTCTTGTAGAAAGTTTTGTTTTTAGTACATGTAGTATGATATATTATGTTTCTTGTAGAAAGTGCATGTGCAACAATTTTTGGCCACCGAATTTGCACTCAACAAGGCTGCAGAAGCTAGAAAATCTATTCAACAAGATTTAAAAAATCTACATGGAATTGGTAATGCAGTTCCCTCACATTCAAGTATCAATGATGGAGCGTCAGAAAATATGAGCAGCCTCAAGGTATTATTTTCTACTCTAAATTTTTACGAAGAATGATACAGTGAGTTGAAATCAAACTGACCTAAAATAAGGATAAACCAAAGTACTAAACTATTGTTGGCTTATAGTATGATGTATATATTGTTTCTGTCCTTGTGTGAAGCATGCCGTATATATTTATTACATGGATGATGGTTAATTTGTTATTGTTGGCTTTCCCTTTTCCTAATTAGCAATTTCATCTGTTTAACATTGCGCCATACTCAAAATGTTATAGAACTTAAAAAGCTACCATATGATGCTACTCTAAGGCCTTAAGAGAAAAGGAGATGCTATCAGGGAAATTTCATTAGCGCTTACATATTCTAAGGGTGCTCATTGATGAAATTCGAAGGCAGCCTGAGCAAAAGGTTATATAGCAGAAATATAACGTTGTTATAGAAAGAGAAAGTAGTCAAATAAATTGAGGCTCAAAGTTCAAATGAAGATAATAAAGGAAACGAATAGAGAAAAAATCATTTGTCAGAATTCTTTGTTAAATGTGGAAAATGATTTCTTATATGCGCTTACACACTTTCAAATTTCACCTAATGGTGCTTGGAAATATTTGTAATCAAAGCAGCTTTTATTAGTTTTGATCCGTCATGCATGTGATATTTTCTTTCTTTTTGGATGGGGGGAAAGGGTAGGTGAAGTTTTATGGTGAGGGACTGGTGAAATTATGGACCTATGATGCTGCCAATTATCATTATCTTAGGATTTTGAGTGGTATGTACTCCTTCAAAATTAAAAATAGTCTTGCACATGCACAATCTTGGTCACCTTGGATATGGGGGGGGGGGGGGGGGGGGAGAGGATACAACTATGAAGAATCAAAATATTCCGTGCTAACATGATTATTCAATTCATTTGGGGCATCACTGGGTATTTTGTGATATTTTATACTATTATTTGAGGCGAAGATGGAAATGAAGATTAAAATCAATAATTATGAATGTTTGGATATTCCTTTGAATCTCTATCATCCAAACTATCTATAATTGCTACATTCTAGAGATAATTATGAGTTGTGGTCTTTAAGAACAAAATGATTTTTTAGGTCAATATCAATTAAGTGAGTTGAATACTTCTTTTTTTTATTTAATGGTGTGTGAGTTGAATACTCTTTAATAAAACTGTAATAAAGAAAATTTCACGTATGCATAACATGGATTTATGAAAGATTTTTAGATATATATAACAGCCTTATCCAACCTATTGTATGCTATTCTTTTTGTAAATTTTACATTATGTGTCTTTATTGCATCTTATCATGTCAACCTTGTGTCAGTACCCGAGCATCATATATGAAAAAATTTGTTCTAATGCACATCTGTGTTCCTATCTTTTCAGTTATTTAGGTTTTCGCCATGAGCTTGCCACAGCTTTTGGGCTTAAGTGGCTGTCATAACATGCTTTTCTCTATTCTTTGTAGTTAATGGTTTGGGCCAAAGAAAGAGAAGTTGCTGGGTTAAAGGCTAGCTTGAAGATATTGATGTCGGAAGTACATCGCTTGAAACAATTGTGTGCTGAAAGGAAGGAAGCAGAGAATTCTTTAAGAAAGAAGTGGATGAAGATAGAAGAGTTTGATGCTCGTAGATCTGAGTTGGAAACAATCTGTAATGCATTACTAAGAGCAAACATGGTAGGTTCTTTCTACCTCCCTCCCTGTCTCTATTTGATACATTGCCTGGAAGAAAAAGAATGAGAAAGATGTTAATAACAAAAGAATTGGACCACAAATAAGAAGCAAAAAAATAAGAATATATTTGTGCTAGGTAAAAATCTCGTTTTGCACTAGTGTCCAAAATTGTTGGTGTAGGCGTGACAGCTTCTAAATATTGTTGGTTAAAATCGTTTGACTAGTTTTGTTATATCTTTCGCACATATATTTCTTCTTGCATTTTTTGGCAGCCTATTTTGTTGACTTCTTTTTTGATATCGTAGGATGCTGCTTCTTTCTGGAGTGAACAACCAGTAGTTGCAAGGGAGTATGCATCAAGCACTATAATTCCTGCATGTAACGTTGTCCTGGACTTATCAAATAGTGCAAAATATCTAATTGATAATGAAGTTTCCGCCTTCGTTCGAACTCCTGATAATAGCCTATACATGCTTCCATCAACTCCTTAGGTTTGTGGGCATGGCAACTGAAACATAATTTCCTGAAATATTGGTTTTGTGATCTTTGTGGAGTTTCCCGGTATTTAAAATTAACCTAGTACTGTTAGAGTGAAACTTGCCACATAATTTTGATTACTATACAATTTACTATTAAGATAACAGAAGTCAAAAGAATCGAGTCAAGATTTTTTCATTGAATTCTAGGTTTGGGTCTGACTATCATGGGCTTGGATAGTCCTTTATAACTGAGCACAATGGTCTTGACAGTTACATTATGTTGTTTTGTTTATACACGAGTTTGATCAGAGATAACACATAAGATCCGGTACCCAATTAGGGACCTGGTAGACAACTAGGGGTAGACAAATTTGTGGACTCCATTAAATGAAATGCTGTAATCGCAGCTGAAAACCTATTCAACATCATACGATGAATTATGTTCTTGTGTGAACATGCAATTTATATAGCTGGAGTTTAGTTGGGATCGGGTATTATTTCAATCATCCTGACCTTGGTCTGCGTCCTGATAAATCCATGAATAAAGTGCAGACCTTGAATATTCTATGGTAGGAGTTTGAGTTGTTACATATCAAATTTTATGGCTGGGACTAGACACATAGACTTGTTCTGAAAATAATCATTTTGAGATTAAATTAGTCCAGATTTGTTAATTTGTGGCTTTTCACTGATGTTATAGATGCTGTCAAATCTGCTGTGAGTATATTCCATCAATGAAAGACAACTTAAACCATTGGCAGAGATGTCAGGATTCCAATGTGATTGGGCCTGAAGAAGCAAGCACGTTAGGATAATTTGTGTCCCATTATAATGTGATAAATGATGTTGAAGAATTTAACTTATCGTTTTTCTTACCTGTGTTATTTATATACACTTTTAAAACTGAACATGTTTAAGCATAATTTAGATAAACTGGTATTATTGCTCATTGGTTTTTTAAAAGTAGACGATTTATGACCTAATTTCTGGGTCTTGATGTTAAGAAACATTAACATGCCTTGACATATGTGCTGCTACCAATCTACTATGTATTAGTTAGCTCTTATTGGCCTTGATATTATGTGCCCAAGAATATGAGAAGAACCTGTCAGGGATAAACCAGGAAATTTCTTCATACACCAGTCACTTGTGGCCGCTCCTGTTATCTTATGTATCTTCTTCATACTGGTCAGGCACTCTTGGAGTCGATGGGCGCAAGTAGCTCCACAGGACCTGAAGCATTTGCTACTGCTGAGAGGAATGCAGTAGTGCTGACAGCTAGAGCTGGAGCTAGAGACCCTAATGCAGTTCCTTCTATACGTCGCATTTCTGCTGTCTTACAGTATCCCGCTGGTGAGGTTTTCTTTTCATTTCTCTATGTTTTCGTGGATAATATTTTCACATGAAATTACCTTGCATTTTCATCCAAACTTGTCAACAAAATAGATCTTATAAAAGTTGACAAGCTTTAACAGAGATCTTCAAACTTCTTGACAAGCTTTTACCTAGGAGACACATTCTTTTTAAAGTTGTTGAACAAAGTTCTCTTAAATTCCTTCAATAAAAGCAAGACATTTAATTCATATTCCTGAAATGCCCAAGTAATTGCTTGTTAAATAATGTCACCTGTGATTTCTGATCGCAGCTTTTGTGGAATTGGGGAAGGACATTTAATTCAGCTGTCATGAATTTCAGATAATTACTGTTTGAATTTTATAAACTCCCTACATCCTATCATATTTGCTCCTACTTCCTTTTGGGATGTCCCATAACAACACTCTCTTTCCCAAATTGAAATTATTTTTCTCAAAAATACCATCTTGTATAAGGTAATGATTTGGCGCCACTAACTCTTCACTACTTTCAAAGACAAATTTATTAAATGCCAAAAAATTTCACTTTTTAAACTATTACCTTAAATTCCGTGCAAAACTAGGGAGCAAAAGATAGAGGACGGAGGTAGTATAAGAAATGATGTCACTGGTGGTTATTCTTGTTGGTCCACGAGGGTGTCAAATTTTATGGATGATTGACACTGGGTTTTTCATTTTTGCATGCAAGGTTACCTTCCATTTATTTATGTACTTGACCTCTATTTGTGACCTGAATCATTTTCACTAATTTATAGGTTTTGATGGTTTGGATGCTGGTTTAGCATCAGTGCTCGAGTCCATGAAGTTTTGTTTAAAGCTTCCTGGTTCTGAGGCTTGTGTATTGGAAGACTTGGCACAGACAGTTAATTTGGTTCATGAACGCAGAGATCATGTAAAAAGTTGTCATGCTTTGTTATATCATGCCCACTGTGCATTGCAAGAATATGATAGGTACACATTACAATAGCTTAGGATCAAAAGTAAATATGTTATTGAAAAGTTTTCCCTTCCAGCAAATTGCCCTTTTCATATATACCAATGGAAAAAATGAATTATGTTCTTATACTTGAACTTTTTATTTTATATTTTGGGACAAAGATGGCTTTATTGATTTGTTCACTTCTTTTGCACAGGATAACGAAGTACTGTCTGAATGTGGCAGCCAAACAGGAGAAAACTGTTACAGAGAAGTGGTTACCTGAATTAAGCAATGCTGTTCTAAATGCTAATAACTGTCTTGAATGCTGCGAATATCTCAGAGGCTTGGTGAGTATGAACATGTTTTAAACCACGTGATTACTGCAAGAACTACAAACACATATTTAGAAATTTCTCCCTGAATTCATATAATACCACTACTATCAGGAAGATTGATGCACAATGGTCAAGCTTTTTAAAACGTTTTTTCCTGGTTTTTCTGCAACCTTATGATTCTTTTGTTTGTTTGACATTTTTCTAATAGCTCGATGAATATTGGGAGCAACCAGCATCGTCTGTGGTGGATTGGGTTGCCTTAGATGGAGAAAATGTTGCTGCATGGGAAAATAACGTGAAGCAGCTACTGACATATCTGATAAGCAGGGGCGTAGAGCTATAGCCTATGAAGCACGGATACTTCAAAAAATAGCAAGATGCAGAGTCGGACTCTCCGAGGACTCGGATTCGCCTGCGACTCGGCTGGGATACGAGTCGGACTCGCCAGGTGGTGAGTCCGAGAAAAAAAAAAAATCGGATACTCGAGTCGACTCGGTCAATTACTGAGTCGACTCGGTCAACTGCTGCTCTTACTAAGAAATATTCAACCCTCTGCTACTGTGCTTGACTGCTACGGCGGCTGCCTGAGCAGCGGCCACGGCAGCCTCATCAGCTCGGGCGGTGGCGGTAGCCACAGCAATCGCGTGCATTTTTCCTTCGTCATTGTAAGCAGTAGCTCCCGGAACGATGCCGTACCGAGGTTTTCGGTTTTTCTCTTTTGACTTTGCAAAGCTCCATTTCTTCTTGGTGGAAGGTTTGTCAATTGGAGTTGGGTTGGGTTTTTTTGAGTCCGAGGAGGCCTCTGAACCACTTTGAAGCTTTGCCTTTGTAATGTGATTTTGGGTTATTTAGTCATGAAAAATAATTTTGAGAGAGAGTGTGTTGTGTGTGTGAAGTGGGGGTGAGTGAGAGAGAGAGAAGCGCTAAATGTGGGATTAGGAATCATTTATTAGATTGTACTGTATAGTAGTCTGTACCTACTGAATAATGAAAGGAAAGGAATAATGAAGCATAATAAATAATAATTACCGAAAAATCGGGTGCAGTAAGTAACATTTATTTCTATGGAGTAATACTATTTTTCTCATGGAATATATCTATTTATTTATTTTAAAAATAAAACCCATACTTCTTTCTTTGGATCATTTACCATGTACTTGGACTGAATTCAGATATATTTCTTGATTTTTTTTTGATTTTGTATTATGAATATTAGAATGAGTGTTTATTCAATGACTTTGCTAAGATATCTTTTTTTATATATAACTATATAAATTTATTTTATTAAAATATACGTATCCATGCCGAGTCGTATCTTAAATTTTTTCGAAAACGAGTCGTCGAATCCGAATCGTGTCGAGTCCGAGTCCGTATCCGTGCAACGTAGGCTATAGCCAAATGAGAGGGGGGGGGGGGGGGGGGGCAATGACACCCCTCAAATTTTCCCCACTTTTAAGAAATTTACTAGAAAAGTGCACGTACGTCGTACGTGTTTTGTTTTAATTTCATGGGTATTTTTCATAAATTTAAGTAAAATTAGTCATTTTTATGTTATAGAATATCATATATTTATGACTGAACGATTTATTTTTTATGAAATTTATTTTTATTAATTATTATTGATTTATAAAAAAACGATGGCTTTAAATAGTTGAAATAAAATATAAAATGATGATAGATTTAGTCATTACATCTAATAAAATTGGTTCTAAAATAAGATTACAAGAACATTATTTAGTGCATTCCATAATAGTAGTTTTCATATTAAGTTTATCAGTTATTAATCGATGACAAAAAGTTTCATGTGTTTCTTCATAAAATTGATTTCACGAGCATTTTTCCTTACCGATTTCACCTGTTTCTTCACCAACCTTACCAGTGTTTACCAATTTCATCCGAAGTTTCATCGATTCATATGTTTTTACTGTTTAATTTTTTTTATCCATTTTTCCTTTTTTTAATTTTTTATTGTTTTCCCATTTTTGTAGATCTTTTTTTTTTCAATTTTCTGGATTTCACTGGTTTAATCATTTTTCTTAGGAAGTTCCATTATTTTCATTGATTTCACATATTTTCACTAACTGTTGGTCCCAAGTGGTCAGATGAGGTCTAGAGAGGGGGGGGGGGGTGAATAGACCTCTAAACTTTTTCAAATTATTCAACTTTAAAACTTTTTAGTTTTAACTCAAACAGACTAAGCTGTTAATCAACAGTAAATTACTTAGCTGATCGCGAACAAATCTTTGAACAACTTCGTAGACCACTAAACTGATAATCACTTAGCTGATTTTGTCAAAATTAGTTTTAATACTTAGAGTACTTGCAGCGGATGTTTAAAGTGTTTTTCACAAGTAATCTTAGCAGTTGAAAAGTTTGTTCCCAGTTTTACAAAACTCCTTTTCTTAGAAAACTTTTCAATCAGTTAACTTAAAGTGTTTTTATGCAATCTAGAAATATGCAAGTTTAAAAGCAATGTAAAAACACAAGTAATTTTTATAGTGGTTATATGGATAAAAATCCTTTAGTCCACTCTTCCAAGTCACTCAGATCTTGGGTTATACTATAATCACAAACTTTATAGTATACTCTGCTTGTGCCAATCAACAAATGAAAAGGCCACAAGTGCGCAGTAGGAAATCACTCAGAAACTCCTACTCTCCGAAGTAATATCACTCACAAAGATGGATATCTACTTCTCACAACACTCAGTTTTACAAAATTCACTCAGAAGATGTATTTAACTTTGTTCTTCAACTCTGCTTTTCGTCAACAAATGACTAAGCTGATGAGTGAGATGTTCTTGAGACTTAAAGAGTTCTGCTTCGAAAATTTCTCTCAGAGATTGTGTTTGTGTTTTCTCTTCGTCTCTTTCAGCTATTTATACTTGAGGTTTGAAAAATGTCCGTTGAAGAGAGACAAGATTCAAATTCCTCGAGTACTGGTCCTTAATTTCCGCGAACGGCTCTTTTGCAGTTTGTCCGTACTGTCAACAGTACTTTTCTGCAGGCAGCATTAAATGCACCCAGCTGATGCGAAGCATTTCTTCAATCATTTGTCTTTAATAACCTTGCACTTCAGCATTTATTACTTCCAGGGGCATTTATTACCGTTGGGAAGACTTCTTGATCTTTTCCACTTAGCTGACGAAAGGACAAATCTGATGGCGAGCTAAGCTGATCTCAAGGTTGAACAAATCTGTTTTGAGTCGGCTGATCTTCACCAGTCTGATTTCTTTCCTTCAGCAGATCAGTAGCCTTTGGACCTTGAATTTTGACTCTTCTGATATCTTCTTTACTTAGTCAAAAATTCTTCGAAAGGGCATCAGCTAAGTTAATCCATACTTAGCAGATTTGAAGTTTTGGAATTCATCAAAACCTCCCTTTACTAATTGTCTTCAGTGCTCTTCATCTTCATCTTGATTCAACAATTTCCCCCTTTTTGATGATGACAAAACTTCAGCTAAGTACCTGTTAATACCTAAACTAAAGAATGTGATCCTCAAAATTTTCTGAGATAGAAAAGATGTGTTGGATTAAACTTGACTTTTTATTGATAGTGAAAATATTACAAGTACAAGTTTATCAGATGAGATGTCTGAAGAATAGATAAAGTAAACTGATTACAAAAGATTTATACATTCTAACTATCAGCTTCTTCATCAGATCCTTCTAACACTTCTTCATACTCATAAGATGATTCTTCATCATCTTCTTCTTCTTCATCTTCATCAGCTTCATCTTCCAAAAGTATGTTTGCTCTGGCAGCTTCCATTTTTTCTTTGAGTTGCTGCTCCTTCAGTAGCTCCATTGTTTTTCTGGCTGATTCAGTATTTTTGTACTTGGTCAACGGTTCTGTTTGATCTTCAGCAGAGTCCTTGGTTTCAGCCATTTCTTCATCAGACTTGACTTTATCCTTAGTCTCTTCTTCAGACTTCTCTTCACCTTGTGCCTTTCCAACGTTTTCAGCAGTCTTGGTCTCAGCAGTCTTCTCAACTTCAGCATCAACAGTGATCTCCTTAGTTGATTCTTCCCCTTTATCTTCCCCCTTTTTGTCATCATCAGTCTTGATGACATCTTCAGGTTTAGCTGCAGGGTTGAGTGCAACAGAAGGAATCTTCATTGCAGCACATAAAGTCTTCAGGTTCTGATTTGCCACATCATGACTTGCTGTTAAATGATGAAGAGTGGTGCTGATGTTGTCAGTTTGATCATTGAAGCAGTCAATATTGAGTTGCATGGTTGAAAGTTCTTCATGAATAACATCTCCAGCTTTTTGAAGTTCCCGCAACAATCCATCATTGATAGACTTCTCTTCTTCACTGATCTTGATGAAGGTAGCAGTTAGATCAACTATTTTGTGCTCATCTCTTTGCAAGGCGGTATGAAGGTGATTTACATCAGCCTTCACATCTTCTACGTTTCTATTCATTTCACCAAGGCTTTGCACTAACTGCTTTGAATTATCTTGAGGCATTGGGAAACTGTCAATTTCAGTCTTGATGATCTTTGCAGTTGATCGTTGCACAGTTTCCAGCTGAAGTCTGTTGGACTCTACCAACTCTGCTTTCAGTTCTTCCTTCAGCTCCTCTTTCATCTTTGTCAGCTGCTGGCTATGCTTCTCTTCCAGTTCCTTCATAGAATTCTCCATCAGCATCTGGAAGGCTTCCATCAGTGATGAGTGCTGATGACCTGATGAAGCAGAAGTAGCAACTCCCTTTTCTTCAGTCTCCTGGTGGACAGGGACATCTTTCATTTCAGTCTCCTGATCAGCTTTGGCGTCCTTAGCGTTCCACTCAAGTGCTAAGGGTTCATCAGCTTTCTTGTGCTCATCAGTGACGTCTTCATAAACTAGGTTTGTGATAGTGCCATCATCATTAAATGATGTTGTTTGACGAATCTGTCGCACAATTATCCAAGGATTCACAAAGGCATTGCTACCTCTGGACACTTCACAGAAATCCTTCACTTCTTTGCCGAATATGATCTGCTGAATACTTGGCAGCTGAGGCATTTCACTTGAACATCCTTGCTGATATCTTGACCTTTCTGCCCATCTCTTCAAGGCGGTCATGACAGCAATGTTGATTGCCCTCTCTTCAGCATTATCAGATTTTCTTCTCTTCTCTGGCAAAGTGTTTTGAATGATCTTGGCCTCCTCTAATGCAAAATCCTTTGCGTATTTATGCATTATGTCTCTAACATAGTGAGGATCCAAGGCTTTCTGAATGGAGTCTGTCCTTAACCAGTTTAGAACCCACTGTTCTTCACCAGCTAACTCCTTCAAGCTTTGCAGTTCTGCAATTGATCTGTTCATCATGTTGTCTCTCCATCTGATGTATCTTGGCTTCTCAAGAGTGAACATAGTCTTCAGCATAAGCTTCTGGTCATAATACGCCAAAGACTTCTCAAATCTTCTGAAGAGCTCTTTATCAGCATAGACAATGTCAAATGCTCTTCTTACTTCAAAATTTTCTTTTGGCTTGACCTTCCCAACAGGCATCTTGGGCTTTTTGTCTTGGTCTTCATCCTTGCCTTCACCAATTTTGATGCCTCCACCATGAACAAGTCCATGAGCATCAGTCTTGCTGAGCTCAATGACCATTGCCAGTTCAGCAGCTTCTCTTTCTGCCTCAGTCATTTTTCTTCTGGCCTCATCCTTTGCTTCCTGAACTTTGCTCAGTTCAAGAGCCTTTTTCTCCTCCATCTCATCCTGCTTTCTTTGTTCAGCTTCTTCCCTTTTCCTCTTATTAGCTTTGGAAATCTTCTTTCTCTTGAGCACAATCTTTCTCTTTCCTTTATCAGCTGAGGCAGGGGCTGGACCAGCAGACGAGACAGGTGCAACAACAATTGGATGGATGATCATAACATCTGGATCATCCTGAGGTTTTGCAGCCTCAACTGTTGGTGTAGCTTGAGTCATCTGTTGCGCATCAGTTTGGTCAGCAACAGAAGCCTCAACAGCTCCAACAGGTCTTTCAGCAGATTGGGGGCTTTGTCTTACTAAGTTTTCTAACTCAGTAGGCTTTTCAATGAAATTCATCTGCTTCCTTACTGTCTTCTTTGCTATTCCTTGAATAGGTCTTGAAGCAGCAATGTCTTTCAGCTGACTCCTGGTCCTATGAGAGACAATCTCATCAGGAACTTGAGCAGTTGGTGTTCTTGAAGATGATGCAGGGGACACATTCCTGTCATCAGTAGTGGTTAGGTCAACAACCTTGGTAGCTTCAACATCATCCACTTTCTTCACTCTCTTAGGAGTCTTCTCCTTAGGCTTTTCAGTAGCCTTCTTCTTTTGAGTCTCAACAGCTAACTCAGCTGTTTTGACCAATCTTCTTGGCCTTTTGGCAGGAACATCCTTTTGTTCCTCGTTTTCATCCTCTTCAGGCTCATCAGCCTTTCTCTTCAGAACAGGCAAGTACTTCACCATTGCCTTTGATTTGTGGATCTCCTTTCCGTTTGTCATATCACAGCCCAGCTTGAACAATAGATAACTGAGCGTGATTCTGTGGTTGGTCTGAGGAGTTTTCCCTTTCTTCACTTCATGAAAACCAGCCAAAATATACCAAACTATAATGGACCAGTTGACTTCCAATCCATAGTAGATGGCAGCCATGATGCTGAACCTCTTCATGGTAACAGCATCCAGAGAAAAAGTACAATTTTCGATCAGTTTTGAAACCATATCAGCCATACGCTGATATTCGTCTTTCAATTGTTTTTTCCTTATGTTGCCAGACAACACTTCCCCTTCTTTGGCGCAGATCGCCCAAAAATGTTGGTGCTTCTCCTCCGTCAGCACAATGACGTCATGTCGTCCACTGTTTGGAAGCCCAAAAGTTTCATGAAGAACAGCAGGGGTAATAACGATAGGTGTACCTCCAACTGTAGCCTTGATTTCCATGGAGTTGTAGTCAACAGTTGCAGTCTTGTAGTACTCCAGAACTTGGTCAGTCCAGATTACACCTTCATTGTACTCCATGAAGTTCACCAGTGAGGCCGTCTTAAACTTCTCCAGCAATTCTTTCATCAGATCGGTACCAGATTGGTAATAGGACTCGTAAACAAGGTACATACCTTCAGCGGCCATTTCGAATATGTTGAAAGTTAGGGAAACAAGAAGAAATTTGCAGAAAATTGCAAGTATTTTCTCTCAAGTATGCTTTGAATATTTGGGGTGCGTAAAGAGCTACACAGCTGATCAGATCTGGATTTATAGAGTTAGGGTATCTTGGTTTCCGTGATACCAGCTAACCGTTAGATCCGTTTCTTGTCAGTGCTGATCGTGCGGCGTCAGTTACGACCTTTCAAATTCAAATTGCATTTAATGAGGAGCGGGAATTTGTACCGCCCTTCTGTCACTTGTAAAAGCGTGTTTTGAAATAAAGCGTTTTTAAACTGTAAGCTTTTACATAAGCGATCAGATGAGTAAAGTAAATACTTATCTGATGGACTACTGTCCTGATGACATAGTTGTTATCAGTGAAAGCCAATAACTGATAACCTTCCTCGGCTGTTTGTCAATCCAGCTAGATAATAAATCTTCAATCTTCAAAACTTTAATCTTCTGTTGAAAACATAACTTCAACTAACTATCATTAACACATTTTATCTTTTAATCAGAAGTACCGCTAGTCTTACACGTTCCCCCTGACTTTAAGAATTCATAAGTTAATTAGTCTGTTGAGAGTTAATCCTTGAAGATAAATAAGATGAGTAAGCTGTTGAATTCTAGTCTTCTGATGAGTTCCCCCTCAGCTTATGCATCCAATTTTAATAAACCCAGTTCAGCTCTTAGAGTTGAAAACCTTGTCTCACTTAGAGGTTTTGTGAAGATGTCAGCAATTTGATTTTCAGTAAACACATATTCTATCATGACATTTCCTTTCTCCACATGATCTCTAATGAAATGATGTTTGATCTCAATATGCTTAGTCCTTGAATGACTTGTTGTATTCTGAGTAAGACTGATTGCACTTGTAATGTCACAGTAGATAGGCATTCCACTGATTTTTATGTTGTAATCTTCAAGTTGATGCTTCAACCATGATATTTGTGCACAGCAAGCTCCAGTAGCCATGTACTCAGCTTCAGCAGTTGATATGGATACTGAAGTCTGTTTCTTACTCATCCATGAGATCAGACGACTACCTAAAAATTGACAGGCACCTGTTGTGCTTTTTCTATCAATCTTGCAGCCAGCAAGGTCAGAATCTGAATATCCAATAAGTTCAAATCCAGATTCCATAGGATACCACAATCCCAATTCTTGAGTGCCCTTAATGTATTTCAGTATTCTCTTGGCAGCTAAGAGATGAGATTCCTTAGGATTTGATTGAAATCTCGCACAAACCCCAACAGAGTACATGATATCAGGTCTGCTAGCAGTTAAGTATAGCAGTGACCCAATAATTCCTCTGTACTTGGTTATGTCCACTGATTTGCCATCTTCATCTTTATCCAAACGAAGACTAGTAGACATTGGAATATTAGCAGTAGAGCTAGTTTCCATACCAAATTTCTTGAACAGATCTCTTGTGTATTTTGCTTGGCTGATGAAAATTCCATCAGGCAGTTGTCTTACTTGCAAGCTAAGAAAATAATTAGGTTCTCCCATCATGCTCATTTCAAACTTGTTCTGCATCAGCTTTGAGAACTTGTCACACATCTGTTGGTTAGTTGAACCAAAAATAATATCGTCCACATAAATTTGCACAAGCAAAATATGTTCTTCCCATTCAATAGTGAACAAGGTCTTGTCTACTTTACCTTTACGAAATCCTTTAATTAAAAGAAAATCAGATAGAGTATCATACCATGCTCTTGGAGCCTGTTTCAGTCCATAGAGGGCTTTCTTTAGACGATACACCTTGTCTTCTTCTTGATAGGCTTCAAAACCAGGTGGTTGTTCAACATAAACTTCTTCTTGCAATTCTCCATTGAGAAAAGCTGATTTCACATCCATATGATAGACTGTGAAATTCTTGTGAGCAGCATAGACAAGAAAGAGTCTGATTGCCTCTAATCTTGCTACTGGTGCAAAAGTTTCATCAAAGTCAATGTCTTCTTCTTGGCAGTAACCCTTGGCCACTAGTCTTGCTTTGTTTCTGGTGACTTCACCATCTTCATTCATTTTATTCCTGAATACCCACTTAGTGCCAATGACTCTTTGATGACTTGGCCTAGGAACTAAGTACCAGACTTCATTCCTTTCAAATTGATTTAGCTCTTCTTGCATGGCTTCTATCCAGTTTGAATCATTAAGAGCCTCTTCAATATGTTTGGGCTCAATTTGAGATAGAAAGCTGACAAACATTGTTTCATTTGCAGCAACTCTCCTTGTCTTTACTTTGTCCAAAGGATCACCTATCACCAATTCTGGTGGGTGATTCTTGAGCCATCTGAGATCAGGTTGCAAATCATAATGTTGTCCTTTGTTTTGATCTTGCAACACTACTGTTGGAGATTCAGTAGTAGTCTGTTGAACAGTCTCTGGTCTATCAGCTGTTTGCAACTCGTCTGTTAGACAATTAGCACTGTGATTTTGAACAGCACTTGAGTTATCAGCTGGGTTGAGATCAGGTAGTATGATGTGAACATATTCTTCATTCTTTCCAACATTCAACTTCTGTAAATCAGTAGACAGATCTTGATTAACACTTTGATTCTTTTCAGAAGATTGACTAGGTTCATCAAATACTACATGAATGGATTCTTCTATTAGCAATGTTATTTTGTTAAAGACTCTATAAGCTTTACTAACAGTAGAATATCCTAAAAGAATAGCTTCATCAGCCTTTTCTGCCAATGCAGTAAGGTGATTTTTCCCATTATTTAAAACAAAGCATTTACAACCAAATATCTTAAAGTAATGAATGTTTGGCTTCCTGTTTTTCCAAACTTCATATGGAGTCTTGTTTTGGTGCTTGTTGATCATGCATCTGTTTTGGGTAAAGCAGGCTGTATTTGTTGCTTCTGCCCAAAATCTTTGTGGTAGCTTAGCTTCAGCTATCATTGTTCTGACAGCTTCCTTCAGTGTTCTGTTTCTCCTTTCAGCAACACCGTTCTGTTGAGGGGTTCTGGCAGCAGAGTACTCATGACTGATTCCTCTGGCATTACAATACTCTTCAACAGTAGAGTTTGTAAACTCAGTCCCTCTATCTGATTTGATCTTCAGTATTTTCATACTCTTTTCATTTTGTATCTTTTCCATCAGATTTGTAAGATGTTCCTTGGTTTCACTTTTCTTCTTCATGAAAATCACCCAAGTATATCTTGAATAATCATCCACAACAGCTAGGCAATATTTCTTTCCACCATTGCTGACTGGATCAATGGGTCCAAATAAGTCCATGTGTAGCAGCTCCAATATTCTTCCAGAAGATTGATGCTTCTTGCTTTTGAACGATGACTTGATTTGTTTACCCTTCTGACAGGCGTCACAGAGCTTATCTTTGCTCATGACTGTCTTTGGAATCCCTTCTACCAAATCATTCTTTATCAATCTGTTTATGGTCTTGAAGTTTAAATGATTCATCCTTTTGTGCCACAACCAACTAACTTCACTTGGTGTTGATGCCACCAAACAAACGTTTGAATTCTTGTCAGCAGAATTCCAGTCGACTATGTAGATATTTCCTTGTCGTCTTCCAGATAAAATTACCTTCTTTGTACCAATCTGTTCAACGTAGCACTTATTTGTTGAGAAGATGACTGAATATCCTTTGTCACAAAATTGACTTATGCTTAGCAGATTATATTTGAGGCCTTTAACATATGAGACGTCAGATATCTCTATGTTTCCTCTGATCAATCTTCCTTTTGCTTTAATCTTGCCTTCTTTGCTGTCTCCAAAAGTAACCTTTGGACCATCCACAGCAACAGCATCAATCAGCTCATGTATGCTTCCACACATGTGTCTTGAACAACCACTGTCCAAGTACCAAATCTTCTCTACTCTACTCCTACTCCTAATCCTAACCTACAAAACAAAAATAAAATTGTTTTAGGTACCCCTATTGAGAGGGTCCTGGAGGATTAGTTCCACCCTTGACAACCCAAGATGTTGATGTCTTAGGTGTTGGTCCCAAGTGGTCAGATAAGGTCTAGAGGGGGGGGGGGGGTGAATAGACCTCTGAAAATTTTTAGACTTACAAACTTTTCAGTCTTCTGTCAGCAGACTAAGCTTATGAAGAACAGTAAGCTGACTATGCTGATCGTGAACAGATCTTGAACAGCAGAGTGACCATTCTTCTTATAATGACTTAGCTGTTTTTCAGCAAAACAGTTTTATCAAGAGTATACTTGCAGCGGATGTTTGAAAGTGTTTTTCACAAGTAGACTAAGTCCTTTAAAAGATTTTATCCCCAGTTTAAAACTCCTTTAAAATCTTTTTGATAATTCAAAGTGTAAACTTATGCAATTTCGAAATATGCAAGAAAACTTAAATGCAAAATCAACACAAGGAATTTTTATAGTGGTTATATGGATAAAAATCCTTTAGTCCACTATTCCAGATCACTTAGATTCTGGGTTATACTATAAACACAAAGTTTACAATATTTCTCCACTTACACCTAGACAACAAATGAAAAGGCTGTAAGCTCGCAATAGGAAATCACTCAGAAAACTTATCCTCTGAAGTTAAATCACTCACAAAGACGGATTTAAACTTCGTACAACACTCAGCTAATACAAATTCACTCAGAATGTATTTTCTATTTTGCTTCAACTGGGTTTCTGTTAACATATGACTTCCACCAGACGAGTGAGCTGTTCGAGCTTCTTGAGACTTAGAGAAATTTCTGCTTCGATTTCAAAATCTCAGAATGTTGTTGTGTGTGTCTCTCTTCGAAATCAGCTCTATTTATACTTGGATTTGAAAATATGACCGTTGAAGGAAATCACAATTCAAATCCATAGCCTTAGCCCGAATTCAGAACAGCTCCCTGCTACAGTACTTTTTCTGCTGTACTTTTTTTGTAGCTGCATTAAATGCACTCTGCTGATCCGAGAGTTTTCTTCAATCATTTGCCATTACTACCCTTCTCTTACAGCATTTATTACACCAAGTGCATTTATTACCGTTGGACTAATCTCTTGATCTCTTCTACTCTGCTGATCGATGCAACTCTGCTGATCAAACACTGAACTAATCTGATTTGAGTCAGCTAATGGTCTACCCTTCTGATTGCTGTTTCAGCAAGAGATCAGTAGTCTTCTGGGCTTTGAATTTTGAACTCTTCTGATGTCTTCTTTACTTGTTCAAAATTCTTCTAAGGGAACTAAGCTTTCCATACTTAGCTGATTTTGACGTTTTGGAAATCATCAAAACCTTCCCTTATCTTCTTTGCACTTCATCTTCATCTTCATCCAACAATTTCCCCCTTTTTGATGATGACAAAACTTCAGCTAAGTACCTGTACCTAAACTAAAGTTTTGATCCTAAAAAATTTCTGAGATAGAAATAGTCTGTTGGAATCAAACTTGAACTTTTATAGATTTGAAAAGATTACATATTACAAGTTCATTCTGATAAGATGTGCAAAAAAAAAAAAATTACAAGGATTTTAAGCATAAGTGACCTAGACTAAACTAGTCTTCTGCCTTGTCTTCTTCTTCCTTGTTTTCTTCATTTTCTTCGGCAGGTTTGGAAGTTTTAGCTTCCAACTCCTTGAAGAACTTTTGTTTTAACAGCTCTAACTTCTTTTGTTTAACACCAGGGTCAAGCTGTTCTTCAGCTGAGTCCTTAGCAGCAGCTATCTCTTTATCAGACTTAGCTTTTGCTTCAGCTTCAGTTTCATCAGCTTCCTCTTCTTCTTCTGTGATCTTCTTATCTGCTGGTCTGCTTGTGCCTTCATTATCTTCATCAGTCTTTTCATTTTCAGCAGATTCCTCCAGGACTTCAGTTCCTTCCACTTCAGCATTTTCTTCTTCTTCACAAGGTACCTCATCTTCCCTAAGTACCCTATCTTCCCCCTTTTTGTCATCATCAGCAGGGTTGATTGGATAATTTGGTAAGATTGGTGTGATCTGAAGTGAATCACAGAGAAGCTTGATGTTCTCTTCCATAGCATCAAGTTGAGCTTGTTGCCTAAGTTGATTGGCCTCAAAAGCTTCCATTCTTTTGAGCACGACTTCTCCCTGGTCTCCTAACTGAATTTGAGTTCCCAGTATCCAATTAGATGAGGCCGCGAAGTCTTTCATCATATTTTGCAACGTTTCATCTTCAGCTTGAATGGCCATTTCAACTGTTTCTTCAATTTGTCTCCAACCAGCAGCAGTGCTCTGAGTCCTTCTTCTGAGTATATCCATATCTTGACAGATAGACTTAACATTCTGAGCAGTATCTTCTATCAGAGAAGTGGGAACATCAGCAGCTTTCTGGGTTGGTTGACTTACAGCAGTCAACAGATTAGCAGTTAACTTCTCTTCCATCTCCTTCATAGAGTTTGAGATCATCTGTTGAATAGAGTCCAACAGAGATGTTTGCTGTAAGTTCTGAGAAGTAGAAGTAACTTCAGATGGAATTGGAGGTAAGGCAAGAGTTGCCTTTTCAGTAATCTGATCTGCTACAAGAGTTGTCTCTTCAGCAGTCTGATCTGCTGGACCAGAAGTAATCTCCTTCTCTTTGGTCTCATCATCTTGACTATGAGTGCTTTCCTTCTCCTTAGTCTGATCATTTTGCTCAGCAGCAACCTCCTTTTCTTTAATCTGATCAGCTGGATTTGGAGTGCTTTCCTTCTCCTTATCAGCTGGTTCAGACTTGTCATCTTTTTCTTTGGTTTGATCAGCATGGTCAGAATTTCCTTCTTTTTCCTTAATTTTATCTTCAGGATCAGATGTTCCTTCTTTTTCCTTATTCTGATCAGCAGGTGGTTGAACCTTCTTAACAGATATGACAGTTTTCATCAAACCTGCATTATCCAAAGTAGACCTGTGAGAAATCCAAGTAAAATCATCAAGGGGAATGAACGGGGAGATTGGATCCTCAGGTAACTCTTCATATGGCATAATATTAGAACCATAGACAATCTGTTTTAGACTTGGAAGGGGAATCATAGAACTTGGTTGTCCCCTCATCTTCCTAGTCTTCTTGGCCTAAGTTTCCATTGTCTGGGAAACTGCCAACTTTATTGACCGTTCCTTTAGTTCTTCATCATCAGCATACTCTTCAGGAACTGAGTCATAAAGCTTCTTTGCCTCAGCTTTCACAACATGACTGATCCTCAGTCTCAATTTATCCAAGAAGAATTCTGAGTCTAATGCTTGAGTTAGTGATCCTGTCTCAAGCCATTTTAGCACCCAGGCTTCTTCATCAGCAAAAGCTTTCCAGCTTGTAATTTGATCTTTACTCTTGGTCAGACGATAATCTCTCCATCTATTATATCTGATCTTCTCTTTATTGAACATCGTCAGACGAGTGATCTTTGCGTTCTCAGCATCCAACCTTTTGATGAATTCATCAAATACATCAGGGTCATCTCTGACAATGTCCAGTGCCAGTTTTACCTCTGATTTTCTCTTTGGTTGAATTGCAGGGGTAGGCATGACTGGTTTTGGCTTGTTGGGATCTCTCTGTTCACCAATTACTATACCACGAGTATGCTTTGGACCATGAGAGTCCTTAGCACTTGCCTCAATAGCAGCAGCTAACTCAGCTGCTTCAACAACATCCCTTTCTGCTTAAGTCATTTTGCTGGCTTCTTCTTCTAGCCTTTTGAGCTCAAGGGCCTTAAGGCGATCTTCCTCAGCCTTTTCTGCAGCCTTCCTTTGCCTTTCAGCCTCATCTTGTCTCCTCTTTTCAGCAGCAGAAACATAAGGGATCACAATTTTACCAGTCCTTTGCTTCTTAGTTTCAGGACTTTCAACAGTTTGAAGCGGAGTGGCAGCAACAGGAGTAGGATGCAGAAGAAGTACCTCTCCTTCACTTGTTGTGCCAGTCTGCTGTTCTACTCTTTCCTCAGCAGATTCTCCGACAGCAGGTTCTCCAGCAGATTCAACAGCAGTCTCATTAGTAGATTCTTCAATGATGATTGGTCTCTCTGCTGATGCTGGTGTCTCCCTCACTGTTTCAGTTGATTCTTCAGAGAATGTTACTTTTCTCTTTGCCCTTGACTTGGCAATTTTTCTTGAAGGTTCAGGTCTAGGAGGTCCTTTTGCAGCGCTCCTTGTCCTCATTCTCTTTTTGGATTGAAGAGGAACAACTTCTTCAGATTCTATTCTCTCTGGAGATGATCCAGTCTCCATCTTTTCAATCTCATCAGTGAAGTCATCTATCACCTTTTCAGGTATCACAATATCAGGCTGTGCTGATCCAGCTTTAACAGTAGTTCTTACTGTTTGATCAGCAGTCCTACTGGTCTGACCAGTCTTCTTTCCTTTCTTTGCAGGGACTTTGGCAGCCTTGGTAGAAGCCTTTCTCTTAGAAGTTCCCACACTTCTAACTGGCTCATACAGTTTAAATTCCTTTCCACCATGGATAGTCTTTCCACTTCCCAATGGACATCCTAGGTTTAAGAACAGATGACTTAGCAGAATACCATACTTGACCTTCTTATCACACAGTAGATCAAATACATGAGCAGTCCAGTTGATTTTCAAGCCATAGTATATGCAGATCATGGTGTAATACCTCCTTCTAGGTAAACCATCCAAAGAACTTGTACTGCAGTCCAGTACCTTCGCAATAATGTCAGCGAACCTCTGATACTCATCTTTCAATTGAGTCTTCATCAGAGTTCCTGTCATCTCTTCTCCCTCTTTGGCACAAATTGCCCAAAATTCCTCTTCCTTTTCAGACCCAAGGTCTGTCACATCTCCTCCCTCATTGATCAATTTGTACACTTCACTCAACACTGCAGCCGAAACACAAATCTTCTTGCCCCCAACTATGGCAGTCATGGTAGTCCTTTCAGTGTTGATCTTTCTGGTTCTGTAGAAATCATCAACATCCTCAAGATACACATGCTCCTCATGAGCTTCCAGAATTGGTACTAGAGATGCTTCCTTGATCTTCTTCATGATTTCTCTCATCAAATCAGTACCAGTTGCGAAGAATTTGTCGTAGCTAAGATATCTTCCTTCAATGACATCCATTTCGAGATTAAGTGATGAAAATCTGTAGAAAACAGAGAGCTAGAGAGCAGATAGCTTGGAGAGTTAGAGAATTTTGAGATTTTTGTGTGCGTAAGACGACTGATCTGTTCAGATCGGATTTTATACGTTTTCTTATATTTTGGTTATCGTGATTAATGTGAACCGTAAGATTGATCTGACAGTTTTTAAATCGTGCGGGTGAGAATTGCGGATTTCAAAATTATTATTTTAATGTCAGATGGGCGGGAAACTCAATCGGCACTTATCTGTTACTTATAAAAGCGTGTTTCAAAAGATGCGATTTATAACCATGCTTATATAATGTATCAGATGAGTAGAGTTTAACTTATCTGACAGACGAGTGATCTGTTATCTGATATTACTAGGGAAAGCCAATAGCTAGTAATCTTCCTTTGCTGTTTGTCAATCCAGCAAGATAAATTGATCTTCAATCTTCAAGAATTAAGAACAGATCTTCTGATAACATAACTTCAACTAACTGTCATTAACCAATTTCATCTTTAGAACAGAAGTACCGCTAGTCTTACACGTTCCCCCTGTCTTTAAGAATTCATAAGTTAACTAGTCTGTTGAGAGTTAATCCTTGAATATAATAACGGATAACTAAGCTGATGAACTTCAGTCTTCTGATAAGTTCCCCCTCAGCTTATGCATCCAAATTAAGTAGTCCTAGTTCAGCTCTTAGAGTTGAAAATCTTACTTCACTTAAAGGTTTAGTGAAAATATCAGCAATCTGATTGTCTGTATGAACATACTCAATCATAACATTGCCTTTTTCAACATGATCTCTAATGAAGTGATGCTTGATCTCAATATGTTTAGTCCTTGAATGACTTGTAGTGTTCTGAGTAAGTGAGATTGCACTAGTATTGTCACAGTAGATTGGAATTCCACTGATCTTGATATTGTAATCTTCTAGTTGATGCTTCAACTAAAGTATCTGTGCACAACAAGCTCCAGCAGCTATATACTCAGCTTCAGCAGTAGATATAGAGACTGAAGTCTATTTCTTACTCATCCATGAGATCAGACGACTACCCAAAAATTGACAAGCACCTGTTGTGCTTTTTCTATCAATTTTGCAGCCAGCAAGGTCTGAATCTGAATATCCAATAAGCTCGAATCCAGATTCTCTAGGATACCACAATCCCAATTCTTGAGTGCCCTTAATATATTTCAGTATTCTCTTGGCAGCTAAGAGATGAGATTCCTTAGGATTTGATTGAAATCTCGCACAAACCCCAATTGAGTACATGATATCAGGTCTGCTAGCTGTTAGATATAACAGTGACCCAATAATGCCTCTGTATTTGGTGATGTCCACTGATTTGCCATCTTCATCTTTATCCAAACGAAGACTAGTAGACATTGGAACAGTAGCAGTAAAGCTAGTTTCCATACCAAATTTCTTGAACAGATCTCTTGTGTATTTTGCTTGGTTGATGAATATTCCATCAGGCAACTGTCTAACTTGCAAACCAAGAAAATAATTGAGTTCACCCATCATGCTCATTTCAAACTTGTTCTGCATGAGCTTGGAGAACTTGTCACACATCTGTTGGTTAGTTGAACCAAAAATAATATCGTCTACATATATTTGCACAATTAATATATGATTTTCCCATTCAATTGTGAACAAGGTCTTGTCTACCTTACCTTTACGAAATCCTTTAATTAAAAGAAAATCAGATAGGGTATCATACCATGCTCTTGGAGCCTGTTTCAGTCCATAGAGGGCTTTCTTTAGACGATACACCTTGTCTTCTTGTTGATATGCTTCAAATCTAGGAGGTTGTTCAACATACACTTCTTCTTGCAATTCTCCATTGAGAAATGATGACTTCACATCCATCTGATAGACAGTGAAGTTCTTGTAAGCAGCATAGGCTAGAAACAGTCTGATTGCTTCAAGTCTTGCTACTGGTGCAAATGTTTCATCAAAGTCAATTCCTTCTTCTTGACAATTACCCTTGGCCACTAATCTTGCTTTATTTCTGGTAACAATACCATCTTCATTCATCTTATTTCTGAAAACCCATTTAGTGCCAATTACTCTTTGATGACTTGGTCTTGGAACTACGTACCATACTTCATTCCTTTCAAATTGATTCAACTCTTCTTGCATTGCTTCAATCTAGTAGGAATCATTGAGAGCTTCTTCAATTTGTTTAGGCTCTATTTGAGATAGAAAACTGGCAAACATAGCATCTTATGCAGCAGCTCTTCTTGTTTTCACTCTATCCAAAGGATCACCAATCACTAACTCTGGTGGGTGATTCCTGAGCCATCTAAGACCAGGTTGCAGGTCTGGATGTTGTCCTCTGTTTTGATCTTGCAATACTACTGTTGGAGTTCCAGTAGTAGTCTGTTGAACATTTGTTGTCTGTTGAACAGTCTTTGGTCTGTCAGCTGTTTGTAACTCGTCTGTTAGACAATGAGTGATCTGATTTTGAACAGCACTTGAGTTGGCAGCTGAGTTGAGATCAGGTAGTATGATGGGAACATATTCTTCATTCTTTCCAACATTCAACTTCTGTAAATTAGTAGACAGATCTTGATTAATATTTTGATTCTTTTCAGAAGATTGACTTGGCTCATCAAATACTAAATGAATAGATTCTTCTATTAGTAATGTTCTTTTGTTGAAAACTCTATAGGCCTTACTAACAGTAGAGTATCCTACAAAAACAGTTTCATCAGCCTTCTCTGCAAATGCAGTAAGGTGATTTTTCCCATTATTTAACACAAAGAATTTACAACCAAATTTTTTAATGTAATGAATGTTTGGCTTCCTGTTGTTCCAAACTTCATATGGAGTCTTGTTCTGATTTTTGTTGATCATGCATCTGTTCTGGGTAAAGCAGGCTGTATTTGTTGCTTCTGCCCAAAATCTTTGAGGCAGCTTAGCTTCAGCTATCATGGTTCTGACAGCTCCCTTCAGTGTTCTGTTTCTCTTTTCAGCAACACCGTTCTGTTGAGGGGTTCTAGCAGCTGAATACTCATGATGTATTCCTTTGATATTACAATACTCTTCAACAGTAGAGTTTGTAAACTCTGTCCCTCTATCTGATCTGATCTTCAATATTTTTATACTTTTCTCATTCTGGATCAGTTCCATCAGATTAGTAAGATGTTCCTTGGTTTCACTTTTCTTCTTCATGAATATCACCCAAGTATATCTTGAATAGTCATCCACAACAGCTAGGCAGTATTTCTTTCCACCATTGCTGACTGGATCAATGGGTCCAAATAAGTCCATGTGTAGCAGCTCCAAGATTCTTTCAGAAGATTGGTGCTTCTTGCTTTTGAATGATGATTTGATTTGTTTCCCTTTCTGACATACGTCACAGAGCTTGTCTTTGCTCATGACTGTTTTTGGAATCCCTTCTACCAAATCATTCTTTATCAATCTGTTGATGGTCTTGAAGTTTAAATGATTCATCCTTTTGTGCCATAGCCAGCTAACTTCACTTGGTGTTGATGCCACCAAACAAATGTTTGAATTCTTGTCAGCAGAATTCCAGTCGACTATGTAGATATTTCCTTGTCGTCTTCCAGATAAAATTACCTTCTTTGTACCAATCTGTTCAACGTAGAACTTATCTGTTGAGAAGATGACTGAATATCCTTTGTCACAAAATTGACTTATGCTCAGCAGATTATATTTGAGGCCTTTAACATATGAAACGTCAGATATCTCTATGTTTCCTCTGATCAGTCTTCCTTTTGCTTTAATCTTGCCTTCTTTGTTGTCTCCAAAAGTAACCTTTGGACTATCCACAGCAACAGCATCAGTCAGCTCATGTATACTTCCACACATGTGCCTTGAACAACCACTGTCCAAGTACCAGATCTTCTCTACTTTACTCCTACTCCTAATCCTAACCTACAAAACAAAAATAAAATTGTTTTAGGTACCCTTATTGAGAGGGTCCTGGAGGATTAGTTCCACCCTTGACAATCCAAGATGTTGATGTCTTAGGCTTCTTAGGCTTCTAAGTTTTGACAGGAGCATGAACAGTTTCATCTTTACCATGTTTAGCAGATAAGTCATGTTGATGATTAGTATGATAAGAATAATGTTCATAAGCAGGGTAAGGTGCATGATAAGCAGGATATGCATGCATTGGATGAGCAGGGTAAGGTGTATAGTAAGTTGGAAACTGAGGTGCATGATACATAGGAGGATATGCAGCAGGTTGCACATAGTATGACTCATTTCCATACCAAGCATTTTGATTTTTCTTATTCTTATGCTTCTTTGGTTTACTATTTGCTTGCTCATTAACAGACGACTTAGTTTTACCACTAGTCTGATTCAATTTAGCCTTGTCAGCAGACTTCTTAGGACTCTGCTGTTTGGTCTTACTAGTCTGTTTTCCTATACTAGGCTCTTTGCTCTTTCTAGCCTTAGGAGATTTCTTCTCCTTTACCACTTTCTCAGGTGAAGCAGGTCTAGCAGTTTGAACATACAGAATGACCTTACTATTGTCAGCATATATAAATTTCTCAGTATGATTCAATTCTTGCTTATCCTGTTCTAAAGGTATCTTCTGTTTACTAGACATATGAGTGGATGCAACAGATGATTTCTCATGAGACTCAATAACCTTTTCAAGTTCCATGATTCTACCCTTATAAACTTCACATTCAGCTTTCAGAGATTTATGTTCTTGCTCAAGCTGTTTATATTCAGCTGATTCTCTTGGCTTTTCAGCTGTGAGTTTCAGTGAATTATTTTGCTCTTTTAGCAATATCATCTCTTCCTTAAGCTTTTTATATGCTTCAGCAATAGTAGTATTGTTAAGCATCATTTGTTCAAATGAACTAAATAATTCATTTTCAAGAGGAGTTACCTCATCCTCAGAGTCATCAGATTCCTTGGTCATCAGGCAGAGGAGAGCAGGTTTCTCTTCATCAGAAGACTCTTCGTCTGAAGTGTCTGAATCTGAATCAGATGAGTAGACAGCAGTCAACTTTTCTGCTTCAGCCATCATTGCCTTGCCTCTCTGATGCTTTCTTTCTTTTCTGATTCTCTTCTCTTCTTCAGTGTACTTTTCTGCTTTTGGATAAGGACAGTCTCTGATGAAATGTCCCAATTTCCTGTAGTTATAACACATTAGTTTTGCTTTATAATCATATTTATATTGAGAAGAAGAGTTATGCTTAGAAGTAGAAGCATTGTTGTATTTGTTCTTCATTTTTCTCTTGTTGAACTTCTTGAAATTGTTCATCAGCAATGCTACATTTCCAGCTGTGTACTCCTTTTTGTTGAGTAGTGTGGCTTCATCAGATGAGTCCACTTCTTTACTTCTCTGTGCTGGTCTTCTTGGATTTTCAGCAGCAACTAATGCAGCTGTGGGTCCTGAAGTTGAGGTTTCTTCAATTCCCATTCTAGGCAGTTTATACTCGAATACCTTGAGTACGAAGAACAACTTTGTAAGAGAAATCTTCCCCAGATCTCTTGATTCTTCCATAGCTGTTACTTTCATGTTGAACTTGAGAGGCAGGGCCTTCAGTACTCTGACGGTGATCTCCTTGTCAGTGAAGGTCTTTCCCAACTTTAGAACTTCATTGAGTGTTCTGGTGAACCTGGTATCCATCTGATCAATGGTCTCTCCAGACTTCATCTTGAAGTTATCCAGTTTCTCCAAAGCAACAGTAAGCTGATGCTCTTTGATTGCATCATTTCCTTCACTCATATCACGAACTTTGTCCCACATCTCTTTTGCAGTCTTGCAATGTTTGACTTTGTCAAACCGATCATTATCCAGGGCTTTAGTCATGATAAATCTCCCGACTTTATCCAGATTAAATAGCTTTATTTCCTCTGGAGTCATCTCATGAAGGTTTTTTTCCACCACGGTATCAACTTCATTTATCTTTATCGTCTTGGTGAATCTGAATGGACCTTTTATGATACATGTATACATGTAGTCATTATAGGCAGCTAAGAAGATCTCCATTCTGATCTTCCAGTCTTCAAACGGCATTCCAGCAATGTGGGGAACATGGCTGATACAGTCCATTTTTCAAAATGTTTCAATTTTTCAAAAGGATGCTCGTTTGAAAAGTTTTGAAAACCTTTGAAAAACACTTGGATCAAGCTCGTTGATCAGGCAGCTGATTCTAATGAACCACCTGCTCTGATACCACTTGTTGGTCCCAAGTGGTCAGATGAGGTCTAGAGGGGGGGGGGGGTGAATAGACCTCTGAAAATTTTTAGACTTAAATACTTTTCAGTCTTCTGTCAGCAGACTAAGCTTATGAAGAACAGTAAGCTGACTATGCTGATCGTGAACAGATCTTGAACAGCAGAGTGACCACTCTTCTTATAATGACTTAGCTGTTTTTCAGCAAAACTGTTTTATCAAGAGTATACTTGCAGCGGATGTTTGAAAGTGTTTTTCACAAGTAGACTAAGTCCTTTAAAAGATTTTATCCCCAGTTTAAAACTCCTTTAAAATCTTTTTGATAATTCAAAGTGTAAACTTATGCAATTTCGAAATATGCAAGAAAACTTAAATGCAAAATCAACACAAGGAATTTTTATAGTGGTTATATGGATAAAAATCCTTTAGTCCACTCTTCCAGATCACTTAGATTCTGGGTTATACTATAAACACAAAGTTTACAATATTTCTCCACTTACACCTAGACAACAAATGAAAAGGCTGTAAGCTCGCAATAGGAAATCACTAAGAAAATCTATCCTCTGAATTTAAATCATTCACAAAGACGGATTTAAACTTCGCACAACATTCAGCTAATACAAATTCACTCAGAATGTATTTTCTATTTTGCTTCAACTGGGTTTCTGTTAACAGATGACTTCCACCAGACGAGTGAGCTGTTCGAGCTTCTTGAGACTTAGAGAAATTTCTGCTTCGATTGCAAAATCTCAGAATGTTGTTGTGTGTGTCTCTCTTCGAAATCAGCTCTATTTATACTTGGATTTGAGAATATGACCGTTGAAGGAAATCACAATTCAAATCCATAGCCTTAGCCCGAATTCAGAACGGCTCCCTGCTACAGTACTTTTTCTGCTGTACTTTCCTGTAGCTGCATTAAATGCACTCTGCTGATCCGAGAGTTTTCTTCAATCATTTGCCATTACTACCCTTCTCTTACTGCATTTATTACACCAAGTGCATTTATTACCGTTGGACTAATCTCTTGATCTCTTCTACTCTGCTGATCGATGCAACTCTGCTGATAGATACTCTGCTGATCAAACACTGAACTAATCTGATTTGAGTCAGCTGATGGTCTACCCTTCTGATTGTTGTTTCAGCAAGAGATCAGTAGTTTTCTGGGCTTTGAATTTTGAACTCTTCTGATGTCTTCTTTACTTGTTCAAAATTCTTCTAAGGGAACTAAGCTTTCCATACTTAGCTGATTTTGACGTTTTGGAAATCATCAAAACCTTCCCTTATCTTCTTATCTTCTTTGCACTTCATCTTCATCTTCATCCAACATTAGGCTTCTTAGGCTTCTGAGTTTTGACAGGAGCATGAACAGTTTTATTTTCATCATAATTATCAGATAATTCATGTTGATGATTAGTATGATAAGAAAAATGTTCATAAGCAGGGTAAGATGCATGATAAGGAGGATATGCATGCATTGGATGAGCAGGGTAAGGAGTAAGTTGGAAATTGAGGTGCATGATACATAGGATGATATGCAGCAGGTTGCACATAATAAGATTCATTTCCATACCAATCATTTTGATTTTTCTTATTCTTATGCTTCTTTGGTTTACTATTAGCTTGCTCATTAACATACGACTTAGTTTTATCACTAGTCTGATTAGTTTTAGCCTTGTCAGAGGACTTCCTAGGACTTTTCTGTTTAGGCTTACTAGTGTGTTTTCCTACACTAGGCTCTTTGCTCTTTTTAGCCTTAGGAGTTTTCGTCTCCTATAATACTTTCTAAGGTGAAGCAGGTTTAGTAGTCTGAACATACAATATGACCTTACTATTGTCAGCTGATATGAATTTTTCAGTATGGTTCAGTTCTAACTTATCCTGATCTAAAGGTGTCTTCTGTTTACTAGATGTGTGAGTGGATGCAACAGATGACTTTTCATGAGACTCAATGACTTTCTCAAGCTCAATGATTTTACCCTTTAAAACTTCACATTCAGCTTTCAGAGATTAATTCTCTTGCTCAAGCAGTTTATATTCAGCTGATTCTTTTGGCTTTTCAGCTTTAAGTTTCAGTGAACTGTTTTGCTCTTTCAGCAATATCATCTCTTCCTTAAGCTTTTTAAATGCATCAGCAATGCTAGTATTGTTGAGCATCATTTGTTCAAATGAATTAAATAATTCATTATCAAGAGGAGTTACCTCATCATCCTCAGAGTCATCAGATTCCTTAGCCATCAGGCAGAGAAGAGCAGGACTCTCTTCATCAGAAGACTCTTCATCAGAAGTGTCTAAAATCTGAATCAGATGAGTAGACAGCAGTTGGCTTTTCTGCTTCTGCTACCATCGCTTTTCCTTTCTGATGCTTTCTTTCTTTTCTGATTCTCTTTTCTTCTTCTGTATACTTCTCAGCTTTAGGATATGGGCAGTCTCTGATGAAATGACACAGTTTCCTGCAATTATAGCACATCATTTTGGATTTATAAGAATCCTTATCCTGAGAAGAAGAAGTAGGTTTAGAAGTAGAAGCATTGTTATATTTGTTCTTCATTTTTCGTCTGTAGAACTTTTTGAAGTTGTTCATCAGCAATGCTACGTCTCCAGCAGTGTACTCCTTTTTGTTGAGTAGTGTGGCTTCATCAGATGAGTCCACATCTTTGCTTTTGTGAACTGGCCTTCTGGGATTTTCAGCAGCAACCAGTGCAGCTGTGAGATTTGAAGTTGAGGTTTCTTCAACACCCATTCTTGGCAGTTTATACTCATACGCCTTGAGTACGGAGAACAGCTCTGTAAGAGAAATCTTCCCCAGATCGCTTGATTCTTCCATAGCTGTCACTTTCATGTTGAACTTGGGAGGCAGGACCTTCAGTACTCTGACGGTGATCTCCTTGTAAGTGAAGGTCTTTCCCAGCTTTAGAACTTCATTGAGAGTTCTGGTGAATCTAGTGTCCATCTGATCAATAGTTTCTCCAGATTTCATCTTGAAGTTGTCCAGCTTCTCCAAGGCAACACTAAGCTGATGCTCTTTGATGGCGTCGTTTCCTTCGCTCATGTCACGAACCTTATCCCACATTTCCTTTGCAGTTTTGCAATGTTTGACTTTATCAAACCGATCATTATCCAGGGCTTTGGTCATGATGAAACGGCCAACTTTGTCCAGATTGAACAGCTTTATTTCTTCGGCTGTCATCTCTGTTAAATCCTTTTCCACCACTAGTTCAGCTTCATCAACTATGATAGTCTTGGTGAATTTGAATGGACCTTTGATGATACATGTATACATGTTGTCATTGTAGGCAGCTAAGAAGATCTCCATTCTGATCTTCTAGTCTTCAAAAGACATACCAGCAATGTGGGGAACATGGCTGATACAGTCCATTTTTCAAAAAGTTTTAATTTTTCAAAAAGATGCTCTTTTGAAAAGTTTTGAAAACCTTTGAAAAACACTTGGATCAAGCTCGTTGATCAGGCAGCTGATTCTAATGAACCACCTGCTCTGATTCCACTTGTTGGTCCCAAGTGGTCAGATGAGGTCTAGAAAGGGGGGGGGGGGTGAATAGACCTCTAAACTTTTTCAAATTGTTTAACTTTAAAACTTTTTAGTTTTAACTCAAACAGACTAAGCTGTTAATCAACAGTAAATTACTTAGCTGATCGCGAACAAATCTTTGTACAGCTTCGTAGACCACAAAACTGATAATCACTTAGCTGATTTTGTCAAAATCAGTTTTAATACTTAGAGTACTTGCAGCGGATGTTTCAAGTGTTTTTCACAAGTAATCTTAGCAGTTGAAAAGTTTGTTCCCCAGTTTTACAAAACTCCTTTTCTTAGAAAACTTTTCAACCAGTTAACTTAAAGTGTTTTTGTGCAATCTAGAAATATGCAAGTTTAAAAGCAATGTAAAAACACAAGTAATTTTTATAGTGGTTATATGGATAAAAATCCTTTAGTCCACTCTTCCAAGTCACTCAGATCTTGGGTTATACTATAATCACAAAGTTTACAGTATACTCTGCTTGTGCCAATCAACAAATGAAAAGGCCACAAGTGCGCAGTAGGAAATCACTCAGAAACTCCTACTCTCCGATGTAATATCACTCACAAAGATGGATATCTACTTCTACAACACTCAGTTTTACAAAATTCACTCAGAAGATGTATTTAGCTTTGTTCTTCAACTCTGCTTTTCGTCAACAAATGACTAAGCTGATGAGTGAGCTGTTCTTGAGACTTAAAGAGTTCTGCTTCGAAAATTTCTCTCTGATGGCGAACTAAGCTGATCTCAAGGTTGAACAAATCTGTTTTGAGTCGGCTGATCTTCACCAGTCTGATTTCTTTCCTTCAGCAGATCAGTAGCCTTTGGACCTTGAATTTTGACTCTTCTGATATCTTCTTTACTTAGTCAAAAATTCTTCGAAAGGGCATCAGCTAAGTTAATCCATACTTAGCAGATTTGAAGTTTTGGAATTCATCAAAACCTCCCTTTACTAATTGTCTTCAGTGCTCTTCATCTTCATCTTGATCCAACACTAACTTCACCTTTATTTTAATCGATTTTACTAATTTTTATCCGATTTTCACAAATTTTGCCGCATTTTTTTTTTTCGATTTCAAATGTATTTAATATTTAATATTCATTTTTTTCATCGATTTAAAATGCACATTGTACGTGCTATTTAATTTCAGTGGTATTTTGTTGTAAATCAGAGTAAAATTAACTTCATTATGTCATAAAATAACACATATTAATGACTGTTGTTCAATTTATTAACTTCATCATGGGTATTTTCCTCAATTTATTTAATTTTTTTCGGTTTAAACCATTTTTCTAATGATTTGACTTTGTTTTTGTTGGTTGAACTTTTTTCATTTTATTGAATTTTTACCAATTTAATCAATCCACATGGATTAAATAATAAGATTAAGCCCATCATATTATGTATTCAATAATCCTCATTAACTAGCTTCTAATGTTTAAGTAGACTCAAATCATTTAAGGGATTTAACTCAATTTGGATTGTCAATTGACGGATTTTTACTTACCCCTGACCTAGTCATACGTAAAGTTTATTCTCGTTGTCGGACGAGCCCGAACTTGGATCCTATAATACACTGTGTTCGGGTTCGGACACTGACCCGCTCGTATACGGTTTTTTTTCCATTGAATACAAACTTGATTTGACTGGTCACTTAGAATCTTGTTATTAATACACAAATTTTTTGTAGTGGGTCAAAACGGTTCTAGTGAATGAACACACATTTGATGTAAAATTTAATGACTTATTTATTTTTCTCTCCTAAATTATGAAAATTTTAGTCACTCTTTCAAATGATTAAATATATTTAATTTAAAAAATAAATATAAAAATATTAAGTTTTGCATTAAAAAATAAAAAAAATGGAGAAATGTTAAATATGATGCATTTTTCTTAATTCATATCATTTAAATAAAAGTTTTTTGATTGGGTGATTCTTTAATGATCAATAAATGTGAAGAATGGATTTTTTTTTTATACAATGGAAATAAGAACAAAACTACATTCCTTCCTCTAGAAGCAGAGGTATTACATCCATAATGGGTTCTTCCCAGATAGTCAGCTCCATATCACATTTATGGCCCTTTTTTGCAAGAATGTTAGCACATCCATTAGTCTAGTATAAAATGGTACACACAAGGGGACCAAAATACTAAATTTTTTCACTTGACTACCGTCTGCCGTAGATGGAAAAATCGGGTCAGTGCTCTCAAGATTGACGGAGAATGGAATACGGATGATCTTACTCTTAAACAGCACGTTCGGACCTACTTTACTCAACTGTTTAATCAAGATGTATCAAACACCGAGAATATTTTGGAGATGAGCAGGTTACGAAAAAAGGTTGACCATGATGAGTGGGGTAATCTGTCCAGATCGGTCACGATGGAGGAAGTCACAAAAGTGGTAAAGAGTCTCAGTCCGAACAAAGCTTCGGGACCCGATGGACTACAAGCTTTCTTTTATCAAAAGTGTTGGGGGACTGTTGGCGGTTCAGTTTTCGAATTGGTAAGAGATGCTTTTGAATTGGGCCATTTCAATAGTGAACTTGGCAAATTCTTGCTTTGTCTAATTCCGAAAGAAACTAGTCCGACTTATATTTCCATGTTTCGTCTCATTGCCCTTTGCAATGTTTTATATAGAATCATTACAAAAACAATCGCAAAACATATGAAACCTATCCTGGACAAACTTGTTAGCCCAATCCAAAGTAGCTTTATACCGGGACGGAGCACTCAATATAATATCCTCATGATGCAAGAGATTCTACACTCCCATAGAAAGAGAAATAAGAACAAGGTGGGGGAAATGCATATTAATAATGAGGGGTACTTTGGATGTTCTATTTTAGGAAGGCATTCTACGATCGGAAATAACAACATCCGACCTCGAAGACGCATCGGCCGACCTCCAACGCTGTACAAGCCTACTCCGATAACAGGCAAGGGGTTCATGCTCGGATTCCACTGTTGGGCCGATCCCAGGCTCAGGCCTATGGGCTGAGGAATACACCCCTGCAGGTGGTTCAGTTGGCACACCGATTCTACCATAAATACCGCAAGCATTTATGATGCCAGATATCGCACAATTCCCCAAGTGCTCCTAGTTCGAAGCTACTGCTCGAAGTCTCATTTTGATTTGTATTTTGATCATATTGTATGTATTAGTTTCTAGCTTGTATGGCATCCAGTAATGCCCAAGTAGGACCTCGATATACATTGTAATCACGTTCGGAAATATACATATTCGACCCCATCATTGGCAATTTAGCACCTTTATTGTCTTTACTTTTTTTTATTGATCACCTAACGAAACGACGTTAGATCAATTGGAGCCCACCAAGGGGCCTTATTTGGGCGTTAGATCGAAATATGCCTGCCTTCACACGGAGCTGGAGCACAGAACTTCGTTAACAATGAGCCTGATAATCTTTCTCGAGCGGCTCGTCAACAAGAAGGTACGCCGATCGTGCCACAAGAGGATATTCCGATCCGCACAACGGTGGCCGACCTGAGATCTATTATAGGGACGATGTGCAGGGAATTCTTGAACAGTGGAAGAGCCGATCAGTCACCGATCGATCAACCCATAATGCATGGGAGGTCTGAAATTCCATCATCGAATATTCAAAAGGAAAAAAAGTGTGCTTCGGTCGATGTCAAAAGGACGTACGGCAAATCCTCTCCAACCAGCTCCATCGAAGTCTAACGTTCGGTCTGCATTACCATCCAAAGCAGTACATGATGTAGAGGATTCAATGGTTGGAGAAAGCCAACCTTTGGGTATCGAGAAGGCAAAGAAACCGACCTATAAGAGAATCACCGAGGCCGAACTAGAAAAGATAGTTCACGAGAGGTTGGCCAAGAAATTAGATCGTGAGGAGTTCAGTAAAGATAAAGAGGCTCGGCAAGCAAGCACGACAATTAGGCGAACCGAGATAATGCAAAATAGAGAAACATTCCGAGAAAACAACAGGGATAGAGAGATCGAAAACAGTATTATGTGATGTTCTCCTTTCTGTCAGGAAATTCGAGAGGCAAGAAATACTGAGACAGTGCCCACGAGATTACCACGGTATAACGGGACTACCGACCCCGGTGAACACATTAAAAGTTTTATTAATGTGATGAATTTGTATGGACATTCGGAAGATTTTTGCTGCAAAATCATGGTCACGACCTTTGAAGGAATCGCACTCGATTGGTTCGGAAATTTGCCACCAAACTCTATCTATTCTTTTGATGAATTCAGCGACAATCTAAAACACCAATTCGCAAGCCAGAGGAAACCTAGATTGTCTGCCAACCATTTGGCACAGTAAAACAGATGGAAGGCGAAACATTGAGACCATGGTTGGCACGTTTCAGCATCGAACTTCTAGAAGTTGATACTCCACATATCGAATACCTATACTCCTTATTGTTCTAGTTAACAAAGAATACACAGTTCAGAAATATACTGTGTAGGAAGAAACCGAAATCATTCGAAAGGATCATGGAGATAGCAGAAAAATACATGATACAAGAGGAAATGAACAAGCTAAAGCATGCTCAAAACCCGAGGCCTCCCCTCGGAAGGAAATAGGATAGAGTCCTTGTGCCAAAACCGGGGGATTATGGTGGATCGAACAGAGGGTCGGTTTGGCAGAGAATCAACACATACAAACCCCAAATACCGAACAATCGCCTCAGTGCCTATGGTCCAGTCTCCGATCCTAATCCGATTGCTCGACCATGAAAAATCCACTTTACCGAACTGAATACATCGAAGGAAGAAATTCTCACTGTCTTGGGGGAGAGGAATTTGATACCTGAAGCAGATAGGATTACACAAGCAAGACGGGGAACTTTGAACTATGATAAATATTGTCGATACCATAGAGCTTGGGGACATAGCACGGAAAATTGTTACCAGTTGAAGGTCGAAATTGAGAAATTGATTGTGCAATGCAAACTTAAAGAGTTTGTAAAGAGAGGAAACTATAACAACCGTTATAGATCCAGGAGCCCCCGAAAGTTCCCCGTTCAACAACATGTGACTCGGAATCAGCCGGAGGAACAACCGAATGGAGTAATCAACATGATTGTTGGAGGACCGACGGGAGGAGATAGTAAAAACGCGAGGAAAAGAACGATGAGATCGATCAAGTCAGTCGTATTGACTAGGAAGGAAGTATTTTCTTTGAAACCACCTTCATGGAAAATCAAGTCATAAGCTTCAGTGATGCGGATCGACCGGCAGATGTAACTTGGGATGTGGACGACGACGACCCAGATTTTTCGATGGTTCTAACTTTGAAAATTGCTAACTATGAGGTTAAGAGAGTTTTGATCGACAACGGTAGTTCCGCGAACATTATTTCTTCAGAAGCTCTTTCCCTAATGAATCTCCAGTATCCTTGTCTGGATAGGGTGATCACTCCATTGGTCGGATTCGGTTGTTCGAAAATTGTCCCGCTAAGAACCATCTTGCTAAGAATGACCCTAGGAAAGAAACCAAAGAGTGTAACAAGAATAGTAAAATTTTTGGTGGTGGAAACGCCCTTTGCTTACAACGCTGTACTGGGAAGGCCGGCGTTGAACGCATTCAAGGCTGTGGTAACAACATATCATCAAAAGGTAAAATTTTTGACAAATGGAAAGGTTGGAGAAATGCGGATTAATGATCAGTATATGGCCTGGGAATGTTATAATTCTTCATTGTCGATAAAGAGAAAGATCGAGCCTGAGGTTTCGAGCAAGATAAGGCTGGTCGATTTAGAATCAAGATCAGTTGCTGACCTACCGATCCTTGATTGTGATAAAATACAAGGAAAGAAAGGCAAGAATGTTGACATGAGCGTCCAAGCCCCCTATTACAAAAAGGTTGCCCAAGGGACCCTTATCCGCTGCCGGATTCTACGGCAGGTTTTGTTTTCTTCAGTATGATGGATGCTTTTCAAGGGTTTTACCAAATCTTTATGAATGAGAAGGACCAAGATAAAACTGCTTTCATTACCGAGCGAGGGGTATATTACTTCATTGTCACGCCGTTCGGATTTATGAACGCTGGAGCAACTTACGAAAGGCTGGTCAATATGATGTTCAAAGATTTGATCGGTGAAATCATGAAAGTTTCTGTGGACGATATGCTCGTGAAAAGCATGACAAAAGAGGATCACATCAAGCATCTTGATCCCTGTTTTTCAATTTTGAGAAAATACGTTATGAAGTTGAACCCAACAAAGTGTACCTTCGGAGTTAGATCAAGAAAGTTCGGGCTATCTCCGAACTGAAGTCACCAAGGAGACTTTCGGATGTGCAGAGTTTGGTCGGAAAAATTATCTCACTGAACAGGTTCATTTTGCGGTCAGCCGACAAGAGTTTGCCCTTGTTCAAACTATTTTGGAAATCCAAAGACTTTGAATGGACAACCGAATGTGATAAAGCTTTTGAGGAACTTAAGGCTTAGCTTACTTCTCCGCTGATGCTGGCTAAACCTTCCGAGGGTGAACCTTTATATCTTTACATAGCGGTTTCAGAGGAGGCAATTAGCTCAGTTCTGGTGAAGGTGGAAAAATCCGAGCACAAGCCTGTATACTACTTGAGCAAATTATTGCACGGCGGAAAAGAACTATATGGAAATCGAGAAGTTCGCACTTGCTCTGGTAGTAGCTGCTCGAATTAAGACCTTATTTCCAGACTTACAAGATTATTGTTTTAACTAACCAACCTTTGAGATAGGTCTTGTCGAAACCAGAGGCTTCTAGAAGATTAATAAAGTGGGCAGTAGAGCTTGGCCAATTCGAAGTCGAATATCGACCAAGAACTGCAATCAAGGCTCAGGTCTTGTCTGATTTCATCCTAGAAACCTCGAATACGAAAATTTCGGACGCGTTGGAATCTTCAGAAGTGAATTCGATCAAGAAGGTCGAGGAATCAATAGGGTTGATGAACGTCGATGGATCTTCAACTAAGGAAGGAGAAGGAGTAGGGATAAATTTCCAGGGACCCGACGGAGAAGATTTGAGCTATGCAATCACACTGGACTTCGTCATCACAAATAACGAGGTGGAATATGAAGCTTTTATTGCAGGCATGGAGATGGCTCTGAAAGCAAAGGTAAAATTCATTACTATGCTTACTGATTCCGAACTCGTACATATATAGACTGGTCAAGGGCATTTACGAAGCCAAGGAGTTCAACATGATAAAATAACTCAACAAGGTGAAAACTCTTGTCTCCAAGTTCAAGAAGTTCAAAATTCAACCAATTCCCAGAGAAGAAAACTTATGGGCAGACTTATTATCTAAATTTACGGGAACAGTGGATGGAAAGAAGGAAAGAGTTATTACTTGGCTACTTTCGAACACACCGGCTATCGATTTGGACGTTACTCTTAACGTTGATATTATCGAAATATAATGAGAGGAAACCCTCTTGGGTTGATCCTTTCGTAGTATATTTGCGAGACGGAAAACTTCCCGAAGACACTACTGAGGCTCGCAGGGTTAAATATCGATCACCATGCTTCGCCCTAGTGGAAAGAAGCCTATATAAGAGATCATCATCGGGAATTCTGCTGAAGTGTATTTACGAAGATCAATTTCATACAATCTTGAAAGAAGTCCATGAAGTGGAAGCTGGAAATCATTATGGAGCTCGAGCATTGGCTCTTAAATACTAGAGAGCAGGATATTATTGGCCCACTCTTATTTTCGACTCAATCGATTATGTGAAGAAATGCCATCATTGTCAGATTCACTCGAATTTGATCCATCAACCCGCATAATAGATGTATTCTATTCCTATCTGAAGGCCTTTCGATAAATGGGGTATTGATATTATTGGTCCTTTTCCGACCGTTAGAGTGAGAAAGAATTATGTACTAGTTGTCGTCGAGTATTTTAGCAAGTGGGTGGAATGTGTGGCCTTGACGAAGATAACTCAGTTCCAAGTTATAAATTTTCTTTAGAAAAATATTTTCTGCAGGTTCGAAATTCCCAGAATATTGATCTCGGATAATGGAACTCCATTTGCTAGAAAGAAAATCTTGGAATGGTGTGAGAAATTTGGGATAAAACAGAATTTTACATCTGTCGGACACACACAAGCAAATGGACAAACCGAGGTCGTAAACAGAGAAATTGTCCGATCTTTGGAGAAGCGCTTGGCCGAAGAAAAAGGAAAGTGGCTTGATGAGCTACCTGGAGTCGTTTGGGCTAATCTAACAACAGTGAAAGCTGCTACATGAGAAACTCATTTTAGTCTGGTTTATGGCTCGGAAGCTGTTATTCTTGTGGAAACTCTTATTCCGTCTCCCAGAGTCGAATTCTATGATCCAGAAAACAATCAGTCTTTGAGGGAAATGGAGGTCGATCATGCAGATAGCAAAAGAGATCGAGCTAAGCTGAAAATTCAAGTTGCAAAATCCAATATGGAGAAAGCGTACAATAAGAAGGTCATAATCCGAACCTTCAAGGTCGGTGACATGGTGCTAAATAAAGTAGAAGTCTCGAAACACGTAGGAAAACTGCAACCTAATTGGGATGGCCCCTATGTTGTGGTCGAGGTCGGGAAGAAAGGTTCATAAAAGATCGCTTACCCAAATGGGGAAGTTCTTCCACGAACATGGAATGCAGTTAATCTTAGGAAGTATTACGGGAAGTGAAGATTTTGTATTGGGTTTTTCGGTATATCTGTCGTTTATTGTTCTTTATTCGGCTGTATTATGTCTCCTACTATTGAAGAAATCAATGAAATATTGCTATTTTCGAGTTTTCTCATCGATTCTGTGCATCTCTACGAATTATCTATTATCTTCAAGATCGGCACTCGGCCTTTCCTCGAGAACCGACTAAGGGTGAAAGCTGTTGTTATGCCCCTTATGTCAAAATAAAAAAAATGGGTGAAAGATGTTGCTAGGTGAAAGCTGTTGTTATGCACCTAAGATCGAAAAAAAAAAGTGTGAAAGTTGTTGCTACGACCCTCGAAAATTGACTAAGGGTGAAAGCTGTTGTTATGACCCTTAGATCAAAATAGAAAAAAATAGATGAAAGTTGTTGCTACGACCCTCGAAAATTGACTAAGGGTGAAAGTTGTTGTTATGCCCCTTAGATCAAAATAAAAAAAAATGGGTGAAAGCTGTTGCTACGACCCTCGAGAACTGACTAAGGGTGAAAGCTGTTGTTATGCCCATTAGATCAAAAAAAAAAATGGATGAAAGCTATTGCTACGACCCTCGAAAATTGACTAAGGTTGAAAGCTGTTGTTATGCCCCTTAGATCAAAATTAAAAATCGAAAAATGGGTGAAAGTTGTTGCTACGACCCTCGAAAAATGACTAAGGGTGAAAGCTGTTGTTATGCCCCTTAGATCAAAATAAAAAAAAAATGGGTGAAAGCTGTTGCTACGATCCTCGAAAATGGACTAAGGGTGAAAGCTATTGTTATGCCCCTTAGATCAAAATTAAAAAAATATGGGTGAAAACTGTTACTATGACCCTTGAAAATTGAATAAGGGTGAAAGATGTTGTTGTTGGGATTCGGTAAGATAAACAGCCCTAGGCACAGCGGAATTTAAAAATTTTTAGGACCTCTTACGGAATCTTGCCAGGATACTACTCTAGTTCTATATATATGAATATTACATAAACGACAGTAATAACAGATCCACGTTATACATGTCTCCTTGCAAATCCCAGTTGGCAGACGAAGTCAAATTCTCCCTCGGGTCGGTCGATCCTATGCCTTGCAGCAGTGCCCCACGTGTTGCTCCTCTATGAGTTGATACAGTATAATTACACGAAATATAATATACCCTAATCGGCTAGAACACAGGATATATTAAGATCTGGGGTTAGTAAACGAACTTGGAACAAAAGACAAAAAGTCGAACTCCTCCAAAAGAGAGAGATAGAGAGTTCGGCCGATCACAAGAGTGGGAGACGGGGAGAGTTTTTGCTTGATTTTGAATTTTGGCTCTTGTTAGTTGTATTTGAGATATGACATCAAGTCTCCTATTTATAGGTATCTCATTAACATAATCCTCCTAGGACTAGGACTCCAAGTCTCCTACATAGGTCATGGCCCTTTTAATTAGAAGACTAAGTTTTCCTAATTAATTCATGGCCCACTTAATTAATTTAATCAGATTTTATTTAATTTCTCAATTAAATAGCCCAATTAATTAACTACTCTCCCAATTAATTAAATTAGACTCCTAGTCTATTTAATTAAATCTTTCTATAATTAATTAAATCTAACTTAATTTATTAACATACAAATTAAATTACAATTTAATTTATAATCTTGATCCAATTCTAATCGGATCAATCTTGTTCCAATTGGGTCGACCCAGTCGACCCAATCGATCCAGTCGATTTGGTCGACCTAGTTGTTTCATTTTCCTTCGCTTTCGCTTCATGTGTATTGTGTATGCCCCCATAGGTACACCACATAATTGGCTATGGGTTATAATTAAATATTAATTTAATTATTCAAGTATTAAATACTTTAAATCAGTCGAACACTCTGTCGACTGACCATCCCAAAATTAGCATCCCTGCCCATTTAGGAATCCTCCCACACTCCACGGTTGATGTCTGGCCACAAGCCTATGGAGCCCAATCACTGGTGAATTAATTCACATGAACCTTTTAATCATTTACAATTACCGCATATGACATAATCTCTCCATCGATCAATCTCCCTGTTGAGACTTAAGGGTATGGTCCTTCATCGGTTCCCTTTTAATATTGTCTTGACCTTATGCATTCTGGTCTCGAAATAATTCTCTTTGACTTAATCTTTATGAGCTACTTACATAGAGCCGTCAGATCCCTTGGCCAAGGATTTTACCAGAATTAATTTCTCACAAAAATCCATAGGAGAATTTCCCAACCTATCAAGTCGGGTCAATGGATCCTTTGTTGATGATATGAACCTGCATACGAGTTCCTCAATAACCAACATGAATCCACATAGACCTTCTGGTAATCTCCAGTCAGTCGGAACTCACATCAAAGTATAGACGTTCTTGCACCAGATAAACCCTATCACCTCAAGTATTTAGGGATCGTTCTTAGTATACTATCGTAAATTGGAATAACTTCATCCCCGATATGCGACTACCGCTTCCATGGTGAGTTATTTCCTAATTGGGGTATTCAGTGCACTTGCCATCCCAGCAAGTCACCCACTTATGTGTATCGACTATCTCAGTCACGCTCGTGGACCCCGGCGTTCTCCAGTTCATCGGAGTATACACAATAGTGAGAGTCTAACCAAATCCAACGATGTCCTATCTCGATTGGATTATATGACTCTTGAATATATTCTAGATCACGGCCTTGGAGATCAGTCCACGGGTTGTCTCATAGCCCTGTGATCTAAGGACTTCTATCCTTATGCGTAGATAATTATTACTTAAGATAAAGATGACCATATATTAAAGTGCTTTTATTAAAGCACGAGCTGGGATAAACGGCTCTGATTATCCAATCGAACGGCCACGATACAAGCGGAAAATGCGCCGGCCATTACGGTTCTCGAAGAATAGGGGATCGTTTGGGTCGTGGATGAGAACTTTCCTACTCCAAACATGAAAAATCCCTTAAATCGGCGACCTCGATCGGAATTATTTCTTCGATCAACACGTCAAGCTTACCTCATGAGTCGATATTCTTTTCCTGCTTACCGATCGTGGAAAATACTAACTTATGAATATTCAAGGCAATTAAATATTAGTTGGTTGCCACAGGTTCAAAGTTATGATCAATTTCAAGGCATATAATGTTCAGATCAATTTTGGAATTTACATCCGAATGTCAACAAGCAAGATTTCAGATTTTATTTAGATCAATTACATGTTGGTTGAGTTCGATTTATTCATTCGATTAGTTGTTTCGAAGTTCAATTTTATTATTATTCGATCGGAGAAGACAAAAGAAAATGCAACAACAGTTAGGCAAATACTACTTTTCATTCATATATTCTCCGAACAGTTACAAGTGATTTCTTGATTACAATATGGAAATTCGAGCTCAAAAAAAAGAAAAAATAAAAGAAAATTACATTCATTCCTATCCTACTACAAATTCTACGAACAGAGCTACATGCCTTCAATACATACCGTCATGGCACATGTTTTGGAGGTCGAGCATATTGCAATAACCAAAGTTTTTTATGTCGATCACTCGCCACGTGGCGCACACCCTAGACTGGTTGCTCGAACCACGGAGCAGAGTGAAGCGAGATCGGACTCCATCTCCAGGACTCTTAACCGATCTAAGATCATCATCTGTGAACAATGATTGCTATGCCCAATCTTTGTAGCAATCATTGTTCACACCCTAATTCGATCCAGGACGGCAGGAACCGACCCCAGCGGAATTACTCCAAGCAATCTCGAAGGCACCATTCTTCAAGAAACTCCTTGAAGAAGCTGATGCTCAAGATTGCAAAGGCCTCCACCAAGATCGACCCACAATCTGACCGAATGCAGCGCCAGAATACCAAAATTCTAACCCGTCTCAGATATGGGATATCCAAGAAAGCAGGTTGCCTGCCGGTATTCTAAGCACTATTTCTTATGCCTGTCGATATCCTAAGCGAAGAAAGTATGTCGGAAAAGATGAGGTCGAAAAACAGGGTCCTAGTTCTAATCTCGAACTCTTTTATTTGGGAAATGGAATGGGACATGTCGATCAGGGTATTTAAAATTCGAGAGGTAAAGTTTCAACAAGGCATTGGCGGAAAGTAAAAATGCGATGGTAAAATTGGAACTACTTGTAGTCTAGGAGAAATAAGATCGACGGATCAGATGACACATCGCGGATGGCTATGATTTCAGCGATAAATGTGCCGACCATTCCGCTTCCCGAGAAATAGGGTCCCATTTGGTTGGGAAAAGAAGAATCTTCTCAACTCACGATCGGAATTTCCAAACTAAGATCGAATTATGGATCGATCTAACAACGGGTTTTCCTCTTATTGTAACTTACATATATAAGAAAAACGTGTGTAAGGAAGGAGAATTAAATGACTCATGGCCGAGAAAGTTTGGGTACTACGATTGAATGACTTCAACAATAGGCATTACAATGCAACGGCTTGTAAAATCCCTCTAAGGAAAGTTTTCGAAATATTAAGCATCGGGAATGATTCAAATGTTATTATTTGTTCTCGATTCAAGCAAGGATCCTCGGATTAATGCAAGTATTATTATCGACAATTTACGTTCGATGGGAGACTCTCGGATTAAAGAGTTCGTTTGACTTCAGTTTTTCATTTATGATCAACTAAGTGCCGATGATCGATTCATTATTCACACTTAGAAATGTTCCAAAGGAAATTTTAAGTGATTAGTTGTCGAATTATTTCTTAAGTTAATGGCTCGGAAAATAAGTTTAGGAGTTATGATTCGGTTAATTATTCAAGTTCGATCGGGTTATTCAAGTTGAAGATTCATTCAGCTATTTATGATCGAACAACACAATTCAGAGGCAAAGAAATTTATGAATTTTATTTCGAACAAAGAAAGTGTTTACAATTTCGATCCTATTACAAAGATACAAAACTTCAAAGGTACAAGGATACAAGAGATACATTTCGATCCTATTACAAGCTAAGTGCATTACATTCCGATCACGCTTTGCCATCCCCGCGAGATATTCAGCCCGATATTCCATTACAGTCAAGCAATCGAATTGGCTCTTCTTTAGGCTTGATTGGTGGGAGCTGCAGGCTTCTGTTATTGTTTAGAGACGTTCCGAAGATGAACAGGCTAGTGCATCTCTTTCCAGGTTAAGACATCTTTTTCAAGGTGCAGTATGAATACTTTATTGCTGACCTCGTCCTCCGACGCTGCCCGTATTACATCTTCGAAAATGCATTGTGGCAATAGGTCCCCCGAACGGAGACCTATGCCAGAGGAATGACAAAACTATCGACCATCCTTGAAAAACTTGGTGCTCGTACTCCACCAACACTTTTGTGGGTCGAGCAGTTCTACGGATCCCAGGTGGTCAGCAATACCAAGGTATTGTCCTCGGCTGACTAACCCCGGGCAAGGATCGGTAGCTTATTGGCCTTCCAGATCGGAAATACATTTGCCTGTCGATATTCTAAGCGAGTTAAGGACGCTCATGTTTTTATCAAAGAGGGTTCGAAGTCTAAACTCGAAGAGTTGGGTCGATAGCAAAAGGTATTCGATCATCATTATCAGAGAAAAATGGTGGATACAATGGAAAATGGACAAAGTTAGGAATGTCAAGAAGGAATTAGACAATTTTCGATTTATTCGTGGAGCAGTTATTAATTTGACTTGCAATCTCACACGGGTTCAAAATCTACGATTTGGCTTTTATACGATCAAGAATTGGCTGATTGAGAAGTTTCAGTTCGATTAAAATTATAGGAGAATGACACATTTGACGGAGTTATTCTCACAATATTAAGGTTATTGTCTACTATCAGAAACGTAGACTTTACCGGGAGTTAATACTTATTCAACAGAGAAATATTGTTGGGCATTAAAAAATAACAGATATAATGAAATGGCAAAAAGGCCGATCACAAGATTCAAAGATTCAACAAAAAATGACGAAGTAAATTATTCAAAATATTACAGGCAGACAAATTTTAAGCTTCAAATATTCTCGAATTACAACAAGCCGGAAAATGAATTACAAGCCTAGAGAAGCTTATTATCAGAAAATATCTTCCGAACTTCCTCGCTACGGACGTTATAACCTTGCTGATAAGCATCCTTCTCGCGGAGCTCCGAGTCCTTCTTCTCCTGCTCGAAAAGATGTCTAAGATCCTCGAGTTCTTTTCCCAGCTGTTGATGGATTTCTTCACCCTTATCCTTGGTAGCTTTTTCTTTCTCAACAACGATTTTCTCCTCGAGCGCCTTAGTAGCCTCCAGAGCATCCTTTAGCTCGGCTTCCTTCTTCTCCAGCTCCAAAGTAAGGGCAACCCATTGTGTGGCCTCCTGTTCGGCCAACTGTTTGAGTTCGAGGAACTCTTTCTCAGCCTATTGACAAGAAAATCGAACAGATGAGGGTGTCAACATATATGAAATAAAAAAAAGTGGAAGGAAGAGAACTGAAAATAACATCAAAATTTTTTTTTGAACCTGGGAAAGAAAGTTCGATCCCAGCAGGAACAGTTGCAAGGGATTTTTTCCTTTAGAAGTGCCTGCGTCAGAAACTGAGATTTGAGCCTGCAGAAGGCTCGGGACAACATGTTCGAGCGTCCCTTCAGCATGGGGCTCGACCATAGAACCTGCAGGAACAGAAGAAACATCCTCTGGAGCTGAGATAACAGGTGGTTGATCAAAAGGGTTTTCGACCTTAGAGGTCTCTGTCGCACCTTGGCTCGAAGGAACTTTAGGTTCAGGTGCACCTTTCTCAGCAGCATTCATTTTGGCTATCTTGCTCGACCCTCCACTCTCGGGGTTAGTCACAGTGGCACCAGTCAGCGGCTTATTCTCATTCACGAGCTTTTGAAGGGTCTCAGTCGGAGTGATCCCTTCAGGGAAAGGTCTTTTGCTCGAAGACTCAAACGCTTTCTGCCTAATTTGAGCGCGCTTGGAATTGTCCAAGGGTTTGACAGGGGAACCCTCAGTTTCAGGCTCGGATTCTTCCTTCGACGTTATGAACATGGTGGAAATAGTTCTGTTTGATTTAGAGAAGGTATGTTTCTCTTTCTTGCTGTCCCCACCCTTAGAAGTTTTGAGGGACTTGGGAGAGCTCTTCGAAGATTTTTTCTCCTTGCTCGGTTTGGAGTCCTTCGAGGGACCCATATTTTTTACACCGCCCAGGAGCAATTAAGGGTCGATCGAAGAACCTAGTATTTTATCCATGGCTTCAAGTTAAAGGAATAAGTTTGGTTCGGATCTTATTTGCTAATCTATGAGCTCCGATCGCTATGGGTTAGTTTGGTTGAAGAATGGTTTGAAATGGCCTTTATAATTATAGCGACGGTGACGTGTCTTTTTATTTGGAATTGAATAGTCGCAACTCCCGAAAAAAATTCAAGCATATATATATAAAGATATCAGTTATCACGTGACGATTTCGATCATCAACATAAAAACCATTTCAAACTTACAATATTAGCAAAGTGCTTGGTAAATACTTAAAAGGAAATTATGTCTAAATGAGTCTATTACAAACACTTACCCAAATTTCAAGAGTTATTCTACTTCTCCTTCTTCTACTTCATCCTCGTCATCGAAGTCACTATCATCAGAGTCGTCTCTGTTGCTGTTCGAGCTATCGCTCTCTTTGCTGCTACCTTCTTCAACTTCAGCATCAACCTTAACATAAGGAGGGGGTTGTTCTTCCTAGTCATCGGAATCAGCTTCGATGTCAACCTCTTCTTCTACTTCGACCTCATTCTCTGATTCTGCAAAGGTGGAAGCTTCGAGCATGTCTGGATTGGGCATAGGGATTCCGTACTCATCAAGAAGGGGAGTAAACTCATGGCCCCGTAAATCACCAAGATCCACCGAAAGAGACGAAGGCTTGTAATCTTTTCCAAAAGATATTCTTGAGAGGATTCATGTACGGAAGATAGTCTAAAAGCTAGCCCGGGATCCTCCCAGCTAAGACCAACTGCTGAACACTCTTATAGAAAAAGGATTGATTAATTGGACCCTATCGTCCTCGAACAAGAGCATCTAGGAATGGAGACTTCAAAAACTCCTTTATCTCTGGAAGTTTGGCCTCTTCTCGACCTTGAGCGTATGAGCGCTCGGAATCCACCTTCGCTTGCGCTAACTCGGCTTTTAGATTCTTCACCTCAAGCTCGAGAGCACTCTTCTCTCCGACCACCCCTAGCAGATCTTCTTCGACCGCCGTTGTGAACTTGCCACTCTTGGCCTCTTCAAGCTCCTTTTTGGTATTGGCAAGCTCTTTCTCCATTTTAGATACCTTTTCTAGGGCCTCAGTCAGTCGAGTCGCCGTTACCGCATCTTCCCTTAAAATACATTTCAGAGCCAGATGTGCTTGAGTGGACTCTTCCTCTAATATGGCAAGTCGGTGGGTATGATGAACAAATTGATCTCCCACCTGCAAGATGACGAAAATACTTATATAAGGTTTTGCATATATCGAGATCGGAAAGTATGAAGCAAAAGATAACTCGTACCTCTTGATAGGATCGAGCGAAATCTCCAAAAACTTAGAAACCATCCTTGAAGAATAATTCGGCATTATCATCTTTAAAATGTCCAGACATAAGTATCCGGATTGATTTGTCTGCCGAATGTTCTCCTTCGGGCCCAAGATCTGAATGAATGCTTCCATCCTCAGCATACACGGCAGCCCTCGAACCTCGGAGATGATCTTCAATATAGTCCGCTAAGTCTGGTTCGGTCTTCCCGGGTTGGCATTCCACGGGGCCTGGATTTCGACCAAAAGGCCTTACTCTTCTCGATGATTCAAGAACATCGCTGTATCTTTTCCGAGCCATACGCTCCTCTATCAATTGTTGGGATTGGATATTTTTAAAGGAGTAATAGCTATATTCGGCTGCAATGGGGTCAGCGGTGCTGATCGAAAATATTGTCCGCAAATGATCGATCTCTTCCATTTGCGACGCATCTCCAACGTCGACCATGGGATTATTCAGGGCCAAGGGAGGAACCACTGCAATAGAAGTGCTGGCACTGGCCGTCCCAACTTTCTTGCTCACCTTCGATTTTTTATGCTTCCGAGGTTGGCCTTGGGTCATTCTCGAGGAGGACACCACATTAGAGCCCGCTACTGAGTTTCGATTCTGTTCAACGAGCTCAGCTGCAAGGTCCAAGAAAAATAAGGTTAATATAAAGATTCAAAGGAAAATTAAGGATCAACTTAAATAAATAGGAAAGTTACCGAGCGAGAGGGAAGCAACTATGGCTTGAACCTCTGCAGGAACAGTATCGGCAGGTTGACCATTTTCGGGATTATCTTCGGCAGGATAAGTACACGTGCTAAGCCCAGCCAGCCGCAGGACCTGCTCTTGCGTCAATAACGCCATTTGATACTGGTCGGATATCAAGGTCTTCAAGAATTTCGAAGACAGCAGGTGGGGAAGTTTCATTTTGAGGGATCGTTTACCGTATGTCCAGGTCTTTTCCCCTTCCCACTCATATTGCTTCAGCTCCGAGGAACCTTCCGAAACCGGAATGTTGGTACCCCGAACAAAGAAGAACTCCTTTTTCCAGCCTTTGGTGTTGCTCGAAGTCATGGCCGAGAGATTTCATCTGTTCGACCTGTGGGAAAAGTACACGAAGCCAGCGTTCGAAGACGTCGAAAGGCTCATCTGAAAAATATGCCAGAAATTCTGGAAGGACTCCTCTTTCCCCTTAGCCTGCAATCGAATTTGGACGTATCTGAGAAGGTGCAAGTGAGAAAACTCCTAAAATATCCCTAAGCAATGGGATGAACGGAATACGCAGCCCGAAGAGAAATTTCCTGCTATATAAGGCTTGGCAACCCTTGGGCGGATTGGTAACTCGTTGCCCAGGAGTAAGCGCAACGATGGTAAAACCCTCCAGAAGGTATTTTCCGAACTCATGCTCCAAGTTCACTCGACGTTTGGCTGTGTTGTAAATGGTAGAAGTCTGATCGGCTCTGCGCTTTTTTCGAAGTTGGTTAGAACTGCTTGTGGGTTCTACCCATTTCTTTATAGTGACAACTATCCTCCCACCAACTTGGTACTTCGCAGCATCATCTTCACGAAGGGGTGAGACTTCGCCCCCGACCACTTCATCCTCGGAGACCTCTTCTCCTATTCCTACTTCATCATCACTCGAACGTTGACGCACTTCTCCCTCCTCTGTCTCTGAGTTCGATGCATCGCCAGATTTTCGGCCTTCTCTTCGTCGGAGGCCTTATATTGGTCTATAAGCGCTAAGGGATCACTATTTGACCCTTCTCCCACTTTAGTTTTTCATTTTCGATCTCGTGAAGAAGACATACCTTTAATGGAAGATTATATGTATTTTTTTATGGTTCGAATTTCGGGATTCTTCTACAAATTTCGAACACAATGCTCCGACCAAGGCTTTGGGAATCTTTCGTAAATGAATTTTCTACGATCAACGTATATATATATATATATATATATATATATATATATATATATATATATATATATATATATGGGGTAAAAAAAGTATAATTGCAAATCGGACCCCGAGTAACCACAACGGTTGAACTCTCCAAGTGTTAGAGTAGTGCCCTGCAAGCCAATCGATTGTCTTGTAAATACTCTTGTAATCAATCTTATTCATGATCAATAAAAGTTCGCATTGGCAATTCTTCATTTATTGTGATACATCTAAGCAATTTATGAAGCCCTTAGATCGTTGAAACTATGGAACATGGTGCATCCCTCTATGGAATATGTTCTACTATGGTTTAAGATCTTAAAAGCTTTCCAAGTCGTAGAAAACTACTGAGATAGGGCATCATTGTATTCGGTAAGACTTGCACGAGTATGCATTCTCTTTTGCATGGGAATGGATAGTTCCATGGACATTGATATGGTAGATATCAATGAATATGAGTTGGTGGCTAGATAAGATCAAGCGCATCGTATCCCCGCTAGAAAAATCTCATCTTAGGAGTTTATTGGAGATGAAGATTTCTTCTATGTCCCGAGCAAAAACGCCAGAAAGAAGGGTACGAGTAGCCTTATCCACGGCGTTCTCACTCTCATCATGAATCAAGGAATCATTCTCGAGATGACCGGCTGCTCTTTTTCCATGTAAATGGTCTTCGATCATCTCAACGAGGGTAGGTTTCGGATGATCTTCGCTAAGTAAAGAAAGATCCTTGCCAGAACGACCATAGTAGTTCTTTCTCCTCTCTGCTGGTTTCTTATTGGGATGAGGCATCGACCAGCTGCGACATCCGAGTACGCCAAGGGTTGTTCGAAGTTGGAGGGGAGGATAACCCTGTCTGGTTCCTCGATAAACTGGAGACTCTTGTGGTGAATCCGGGGACTCTTCTCCATTATCTTCAGAATCATTGCCTAAATCCAATTTCCTCTTCCTAGAGGCTCTCTGCTCGATGGGATGATTATCTACTATTTTGCAAGATTTCGATAAAACCATTTTCCCCTTAGAAGAGCGCCGGGAATTCTCTACCATATGAGCTAAAAGAGAATAAATCTTGAATTAGACGTAACACTATAAGAAAATATAACATTAGTCTGGCAATTAAATAAAGGGCTTACCTAGTTATTGAGAAGAAGAAGCGATTGGAAAAATATGAGGACTAAGGCCAGCTTTACGGAGAAAATCCTCTCCAATAAGAAGTGCACTCTGGTACTTGTCGGCACGCATATTCTTGATCTCACCGACTAGTTGAGGATCATCAGGGATAAAATGGCCTGTCGCCAAACGACCACCAAAAATCCACTCGGAGTCGTGGTCCCACGAGAATGGCTCAGTAGAACCATCTGCTAAACGGAGATGAGAAGGGGTTGTACAAAGAAAAAATGAGATTTCCAAGCAGGATTGCTGAAAACTGGGGAATCAAAGATAGAACGGCTAGTTTTCTGACTGTTGAAAAAATATCTGCTATTGGAAGAACTAGAAATGTTAAAACGAAATATTTGTGTGAAATTACGAAAAGATGGTTGGAATCCTTTCGCTATCATCAAAACGGAAAAACACACCATGAAGGCCACAGAGTTAGGCACTAATTGTGTGAGGGGCACGCTAAAAGTGTTCGGAATATCAAGAAATAAAGCTGACAATGGGAGACGCAAACCATAATTAAAATGGGCGATATAAAAGGCCCGACAACCCTCCGGCGGGGAAGTAACCCTATCGGAAGGGGAGGGCAGGATAATTTTAGAACCTTCCGGAAAGTATTTTGCGTAGTTGTCCACGACATCTTGAAAAGTCTCTTCAGTATAGGCACAGGCGAGGTCCTCGATCGGTTCAGATATCTAAGAAGCCGCACCCTTACTTTTCTTGGCCCTGGCCGCAACATCGGAGTCGGATATAATTTGCACTTTAAAGGTGTCCTCGTCTGGGATAGTGACTTCAGTCGCTCCAGTCTGCTCCATGGGAGGACTAGAGGGTACCTCCACCTCGACAGTGGGAGTGACTCTTTCCCTCTGCGATGAAGAAGGTTTGTTCGAAATTGAAGACATTTTTGGATTCTCGAAAGATATAGGTCGATAAAGGCAAAATATATGAAATCTATCGAATAACAAAATTACTGCGAAATGCGAGAGATAGAAAGCGAAATGCGAGAGATAGAAAGTAAAAAGAAGCTGAGACAACGATCACCTATTTATATAGAAGGAAGAAAAGATGTTTCGAACTTCACGCGGCTAATCATATTCCCGCCAAAAGACATTAGTCGAAGCGCCTCCTCGAAAAAAATGTAACGATTCGGCTCGAAATGATGAAAACGACTATCTATGAAGCGTCGCACTCTTTTCCTTACTTAGGATTTTTTCCCATAGGGTTTTTTCCGAGTAAGGTTTTTAACGAGGCACAATTCATAGAAAAGACAGTCGTGATCGATCAATCTACTTCTACGAGCTTCTACTGCATATACGCTCGAAGAAGTGAGGGAGTACTGATGGGGGCTATTTCGCACCCCTCATACTTTAGTCGGAATGACTTGCCAATTGAGATCGGAGCGACCTAGAGTAATTCAATAACGAACTGCCCAGTCCGATCTGCATAAATCCTCGGCGATCAAGAATGAAGTCCGAGTTCCATAAGGATTGCTATACCTAGTCCTGTTAGGATTATGTTTCCTTGTATAGCTAGGTTTTGTAACATATAAATACCTAGTTAATCATTGTATCTAAAAACAACTACGTTCAACTACAACTATATTAACAATATTTAGAGCTTACGACTCCATACCTAGGCAATCTGATATACGATTTATAGAAAAGCTTTTGCTATACTATAAACAAAACCTACTACTTGTTTCATATTTAATATTGTTCTTTCTTGAGATTGATCCATCCGGAACAAAGTAACTAAGCCCTATAGTTTGCATATAATCTAACCCCATAAACATATCTCATTGATTTAATCTAATTCCCACGAAAAACGGTTAAATCACATATGCATCAAGTTTTGTATATCGATGTTATTATTCTGGTATTTCATTTTGTTTCTTTATTTTATTTCTAATTTATTTTAACATTGCTTTTTTGCTTACATTAATCATTCTGACTGCAGGTAGCCACTGTTGATAAGATTCATGGATCACAAAATGATTTTATCTTACTACCCCTCCTTTTTTTGGGTCACCTTAGTGATGTAAGAAGACTGATTCTTGCAATGTCTCAAGCTAGAATAGGGCTATACGTTTGCTGTAGATGTTCTTTATTTGAACATATTATGAACACTTGAGAAAACTGTTAGAAAGATTTTCAAAAAGGAGTATACTAAAAACTGGGGATAAAATCTTTTTAAGTTAAGAATAATTACATGTGAAAAACACTACAAAATCCGCTGCAAGTAACTTACTTAAAACTCTGATTTTGCTAAAATCGGCAAAGTCATATCAGAGTAGTGGTATACTCTGATGTTCAAAGTTTTGTGCGAGATCATCATAGTCTTGCTTACGAATCTTGATCCGACAGCATATTGTTCCATTGTGTCATGTAACCATTTTTACATGTACAAGTAACCTGGATGGCACTCAACAGAAATTTGTATTAGCATGCAAAATTTACTCTTCCATGGAAACTAAACCTTCAATATTAATACTAATAAATTTCGCAACACGAATCAACGACTAAAAATGATCCCAACCAATATATATAATTCATTTTCCAAACTAAATGGACTTCAAAAACATATATTCATTCAACTCCATATCAAGATACAATGGCGTTTGCATTTCAATCAAACGCGAATCCTGAGTCAGAAAATACTCACAACTCGTATATATCATCATGACATTTCATACTAACTTACATAGTGCCGAACAATAATTTCAAGAATGACATTTCTCTTCTTCAATGACTCGTTTTTCTCTACTCATATATATAAAATAAATCCCATAGTGTTCCGGATACCAGTATGGATAAGCCAATCCTCGCTGTCGATAAATTCTCCGACGGTGTATCTTAAGCTCACTGGAAATCGTCACTGTCTTGAATCCTTGGTGCACCAGGGCCTCGATTCCCAAACTCTCGATAAGTGAAGGCGTCGGTGGTCCAATCTTCCCAAGATAGCCATCCTTCCGGTTTGATGATCTTATCGAGAAATGACTCCATGACTATCATCGTGGAGTAGTTGGACCATGGTCTGCCCAAATAAGCTTCGAATCCAAATTTTTGTTTCTCCAATCCTGGGGCCACAGTAAGTGTGCAATTTTGGAGCACAAATCCGGAAAGAGAATCACCATATTTTTTATGTTGCGTGGTAAACATGCTCAACCTGGGCAAATGGGAGTACAAGTTGCACAATTGGAATACGACTGCAGCTGACCCAAATATGAAATCTATAGTCCCGTATATGTTGCACTCTTTGTAGAATTACTTAGATAATCTTGCCTAGAGTGTGTCTTGGTAGCCCAAAAATGTGCACCTATAAAAAGCCGACTTATCCAAGACGCTCATTACTGCCACTGCTTGAGAACCATCTCCCGCGTGGTTCCCGAATGCTAAGAACATAGCAATGAATCCATTTCCTTTGATAGCTAAAAAAAGAAAATGCAATCAACGTTAATTTGGGACAATTCAATAAATGCTTAAATATAATTATGGAGAGACGGAGGCGAGAACCGGTGGAAGAGGAAGAGGGTTTCAAAAGGAAAGAAACATTTCTAAAAAGAGGTGGCATGTTATGAAGTGTGAGATCAGAGTACTAAAGATCCATTCCTTTTATTAAACTATAAAAGTGCAAGTGTTTTTCATGTGATTAACTAATTTCTTTTAATTATGAAATTAGAAAAGTGCAAGTGTTTTTCACGTGATTAACTAATTTCTTTAAATTATGAAATTCGAAAAGTGCACGTACTTTGCACGTGATTAACTAATTTCTTTTAATCATGAAATTAGAAAAGTATACGTATTTTGCACGTGATTAACTACTTCTTTTTAATCAAATTAAAAAAGTGTACGTGCCTTGCACGTGATTAACTAATTTCCTATGTTAGTTACATTTTTCTAGGATTTCACCAGCTAAACTATATTTTTAACAAATACAAGTTCAATTAGCACATGTGGAGTTTTTGGTAATAAAAATAATAAAGAAGTATTTTCGCTAATTAAGAAAAGCATAGGGGGTATTCTTACCAACAGTCGCTATGTCGATGGTGGGGAACTCCGAGTATCGCCAATTCCCAAAAATCTTGGTGACTTCTTCCCCGTCACCAACACAAATGATGTTGGTCGTCTGCTCTGATATATACACCCGCTCCTCGTACAACCCGACCTCTATATAGATGTAGTATTTATCTACATCGTAGGCCGGGGCTGTAGCTACAGCCTCCGTGATAGTGCGGTAGGCTCCCTGCCTAGTCTTGGAGACCGTAGCATTGCAGTGGCTGATTATTCCGACAGGATGATCTGGATTAGGACTATGCGGCATGTTCTTGTTTTTTATCTTGTACACTGTAAACGAGGTTGCAGCTAGTATAAGAACTACAGCAACTGTCACTAGTATAGCTCTGACCACCGTGAATTAGTGAATGGGAAGAGGGAGGAGGGAGGAGAGAATAATGGATCGGAGTAGCGGAGGAAGATTTGATTGGCAAGTGAACTGCGATGGATCAAGCTTAATTATGGAAGGGGATGTGCCAGAGCCGTACGAAGAGCGAGCTGCCACTACTACTAGTTTCACCGTTGAGCTGAATGTTCTTTCTCCAGCTGATCTACCCAAAAAAGAAAATAGCAAATTAATTAATTCGGTGAACCATTTGGAAATTAAGCTTCCTTAGTTGTAGAATTAAATTGAGCTAATTAATTACTTGTATTAAAACTAGTACTGGGTGTCTCAATTTCAAACAGAAAAGTGTTTATGAATTATGGAGAGATGGAGGCGAGAACCGGTGGAAGAGGAAGAGGATTTCAAAAGAAAAGAAACATTTCTAAAAAGAGGTGGCATGTTATGAAGTGTGAGATCAAAGTACTAAAGATCCATTCCTTTTATTAAACTATAAAAGTGCACGTGATTAAATAATTATTTTAATTATGAAATTAGAAAAGTGCACGTACTTTGCACGTGATTAACTAATTTCTTTTAATCATGAAATTAGAAAAGTATACGTGTTTTGCACGTGATTAACTAATTCTTTTTAATCAAATTAGATAAGTGCACGTGCTTTGCAAACTAAATGGACTTCAAAAACATATATTCATTCAACTCCATATCAAGATACAATGGCGTTTGCATTTCAATCAAATGCGAAACCTGAGTCAGAAAATACTCACAACTCGTATATATCATCATGACATTTCATACTAACTTACATAGTGCCGAGCAATAATTTCAAGAATGACATTTCTCTTCTTCAATGACTCGTTCTTCTCTACTCATATATATAATATAAATCGCATAGTGTTCCGCATACCCGTATGGATAAGTCAATCCTCGCCGTCGATAAATTCTCTGACGGTGTATCTTAAGCTCACGGGAAATCGTTAATGTTTTGAATCCTTCCCAACTGACTCTCCCATTAGTCGGTGCACCAGGGCCTCGATTCCCAAACTCTCGGTAAGTTAAGGCGTCTGTTGGTCCCAAGTGGTCAGATGAGGTCTAAAGGGGGGGGGGGGGGGAGGGGTGAATAGACCTCTAAAACTTTTTCTCAATAGTGAACAGACTAAGCTGTTACAGAGAAGTAAGTTACACAACTGTTCTCGAACAAATCATTGAACAACTTTGAGACCACTAATTTGATAGTCACTTAGCTGATTTAGTTAAAATCAGTTTTAAAACATAGAGTACTTGCAGCGGATTTGTAAAGTGTTTTTAACAAGTAATCTGATCAGTTTGAAAGTGTTATCCCCAATTTTAAAAATTCTTTCAAAATCTTTTGAAACAGTTTGTAAGTGTTTTTATGCAAAGAAAATATGCAAGTAAAAATGCAAGTAAAAACACAGTCAATTTTTATAGTGGTTATATGGATTGAAATCCTTTAGTCCACTCTTCCAAGTCACTTAGATCTTGGGTTATACTATAATATCTAAGTTTACAGTATACTCCACTTACGCCAAGAACAACAAATGAAACTGGCCGTAAGCTCACAATAGGAAATCACTTAGAAGTCCTACTCTCTGAAGTTAGATCACTCACAAAGATGGATCTACACTTCTCACAACTTTCCTCACTTAACAAAATCACTCAGAAGATATTTTCTTTTAACTTCAACGGCTTCAGTCAACAAATGACGTTCAACAGACGAGTGAGCTGTTTTTAAGCGTTTGAGACTTAGAAAATATTCTGCTTTGATCTCTCAGTTGTTGTGTGTTTTCTTCTTCGTCTCTGTAGCTATTTATAGTCACTCTTTGAAATTTGTCCGTTGAAGAGAGACAAATTTCAAATCTTCTTGATTTCTGGTCCTAGGATTTCGCGAACGGCTCTCTGTTCCCCGCACAGTGTTCGTACTGTACAAACGGTACTTTTCTACAGGAGCATTAAATGCACTAAGCTGATGCGAAGCATTTCTTCAATCATTTGTCTTAAATAACCTTGTACTTCAACATTTATTACTTCCAGGGCATTTATTACCGTTGGGAAGACTTTTTTATCCTTTCCACTTGGCTGACGAAAGTACTAGTCTGATGGCAAACAAAGCTGATCCCAAACTTGAACAAATCTGATTTGAGTCGGCTGATTTTCACTAGTCTGATTTCTTTCCTTCAGCAGATCAGTAGTCTTTTGGACCTTGAATTTTGACTCTTCTGATTTGGCTTCTTTACTTAGTCAAAATTCTTCTAAGGGATTTACAACTAAGCTTCCATTACTTAGCTGATTGTAGGTTTTGGAAATCATCAAAATCACCCTTCTCTTATTTACTTTAGTGTCTTCATCTTCATCTTCATCCAACAATTTTCCCCTTTTTGATGATGACAAAACTTCAGCTAAGTACCTGTTTTACATAAGCTAAAGTTTGTATCCTTCAATAATTTTCTGAGATAGAAAATAAATATTGGAGTTAAACTTATACTTTCACTGATATTGGAAATATTTTTACAAGAAAGGAAAAAGAACTGATACATAAGAAATTTATCTAGTCTAGTCATCAGCATCGTCCCCTTCTTCTCCTTCCAACACTTCAACATATTCATATGAAGATTCTTCAACTTCATCATCTTCATCATCTAGCTCACCAAGATCCAGATTGGCCTTTGTAGCTTCTACTTTTTCTTTGAATGCCTCTTCAATCCGTTTCCTGATCTTCTCTTCATTCTTCTGCTTGGCAAATGGATCAGATAAGTCTTCTTCAGTCTTCTTGGAATCAGCCTTTTCATCAGATTTGGCTTCTTCCTTTGAAACTTCAGCATCATTACCTTCACCTTCAACCTTTTCAGCAGCTTTCTCAGTCTCTTCAGCTTTATCAGCAGCAGCTTCCTTAACTGGTTCCTCAACTTGCTTAGCTGATTCATCTGTCTCCTTAGCTTCCACTTCCTTAGCAGGTTCTTTAGCATCCACAACTGTTTCTTCCTCCACTTTATCTTCCCCCTTTTTGTCATCATCAGCAGAGGTGACAAGTTCAGGTTCAGTGGGTGGATTTAGTGCAACAGAGGGGATCTTCAAACTTGCGCATAAAGTCTTCAAATTCTGGTTTGCTACATCATGGCTGGCCAACAGATGATTGAGTGATGAGCTGAGATCATCAGACTTGTCATTTAGACAATCCACATTTAACTGCATAGTGGTGAGTTCTTCATGCACATGGGCTTCACATTTCTGAACTGCCTCTATCAGCTCAATGGTGACTGCCTTTTCTGCTGTAAGAGCTTTGGAGTAGGCTGTTCCAAGGTCTTCAATATTTTCCTCAGCCTTTTTCATGGTGGTATGAAGCTGATTTAGGTCAAGCTTCACATCTTCTATACTCATGTTCATCTCCACTATGCTCTGCATAAAATCCTTAGAGTGATCTTCAGGAACTGGAAGATTATCTAAGGCCATCTTGATAGAGCTGGTAGTCAAGAAATGCATGCGTTCAAGCTCCTTCTTATTTGACTCCTCCAACTCTTTCTTCATCTCCTTAAGCTGTCTGTTGTTCCTCTCTTCCATTCCCTTCATTGAATTTTCCATAAGAGTCTGGAAGGCTTCCATCAGTGAATAATGTATATCACCTGATGAAGCAAAATCAGCAGCAGTAGAATCCTCATGAGTTGCTTGATGTATTGGTGCATTCACCAGATCAGCTTCCTTCTTCTCATCAGCATCCTCATAGATTTGATTTAAGATGATTGTGCCATCATCATTAAAGTTTGTGACCTGTCTGATCCTTTTGACAATAAACCATTCCTTTGCCCCTTGAGTTCCAAGATTATCATCATATGCCTTGATTTCTTTGCCAAAAGTTACCTGTTGAAGGCTTGGCAGACTTGGCAATTCACTTGAGGAACCACCCTTCTGATATCTTGACTTTGCAGCCCAGTTCCTTAAAGCAGTTGCCACAGCTATTTGTAATGCCCTTTCAACATGGTTGTCACTTTTTCTTCTCTTGTCAGGCAAGGAGTTGATAATGATCTTTGCCTCAGTAGTAGCATACTCCTTTGCATATTCATGCATTATATCCCTGACATAATCAGGGTTCAAAGCCTTTTGAACTGAGTCAGTTTGCAGCCACTGAAGAACCCATCTTTCTTCTTCAGCTGACTCTTTCCAGGGAGCTCATCAACTGATCTATTCATTCTATAATCTCTCCACTTTATGTACCTCTGCTTTTCAGAAGTGAAGAGTGTTTTCAGCATCAGCTTCTTGTCATAATACTCCAGCCTCTTCTCATACTCTCTGAAAACAGATTGATCAGTGTTGATTATTTGAAAAGCCCTTCTTACTTCAAATTTTTCTTTGGGCTTCACCATGCCAGCAGGCATCTTCTTTTTAACCTCTAAAGAGGCACCAATTTTGACCCCTCCTGAATGGATAGGGCCACCAGTATCCTTCTTGCTCAATTCAAGGACTGCAGCAAGCTCTGCATCTTCAGCAGCTTTTTGCTCCGCTTCAGTCATTCTCCTTCGTTCTTCATCTTTTTGAGCTTGAATTTTACTTAATTCAATAGCCCTCTGCTCTTCCAAATCATCTCTTTTCCTTTGTTCAGCCTCCTCCCTCTTCTTCTTATCAGCTTTACTTATCTTCTTTTTCTTGATAAGTATCTTCCTTTTCCCTTTATCAGTAGGGGTAGAAGCATTAATAGGGCCAATGGATGAAATGGGATCAACTTTCAGTGGTTCGATGATGATTACATCTGGATCATCTTGAGGTTCTTGAGCCTTAGCTGCTGGTGTCTGAGGAATGATTTGCATATTTGACTGATCAGACTCTTCCTTGTCCTTCTCATATATCTTCTCAGCTTCCTTATCAACAACCTTTTCAGCATCAGCTGGCCTCTCAGCTGTTTCAGGACTTTCTCTGACAAGATCCACCAGTTTAGTAGGTTCCTCAATGAAGGTCATCTGCTTCCTAACAATGCTTATGACCCTTCTTCCTTGAACATGACGGGATGCTGCAGTATCCCTTAACTGACTTCTTGTTGTTTTGGAAACATTTGCATCAGCACCTTCAGCAGATTTGGTCCTTGATGATGATGCAGGAGACATATTTCCTACATCAGCAGTGGTCTGAGCTATTATTTGATCAGCTCTATTCTCTTCCACTGTTTTCTTTTTCTTAGGTAATTTTTCCTTAGGCTCCTCAGCCTTTTTCTTTTGAGCTGCAGCAGCAAGCTCAGCTGTCTTAACCAATCTCTTGGGCCTTTTTGCAGGGACTTCCTTCTGTTCCTCAGCAGTCTCCTCTGCATCAACCTCTTCTGCTTTTCTTTTTGAAACAGGCAAGTACTTAGACATTGCCTTTGCTATGTGAATCTCTTTACCATTTGAGACTTCACACCCCATTTTTGACAGTAAGTAACTTAAAGTAATGCGGTGATTCATCTAAGGCCCCTTGCCCTTTTTCTTCTCCAGAAAATTAGCAAAAATATACCAGATGACTACAGACCAGTTTACCTCCAATCCGTAGTAAATAGCAGTCATTATGCCGAACCTTTTCATGGTAACAACATCTAAAGAAAAGGTACAGTTCTCAATCAGCTTAGACACCATGTCTGCCATACGCTGATATTCGTCCTTCAGCTGTTTCTTTTTTATGTTGCCAGACAACATCTCCCCCTCTTTTGCACAAATTTCCCAGAATTGCTGGTGCCTCTCCTCTGTCAGCACAGTAATGTCATGTCTTCCTCTGTTTGGAAGCCCAAACGATTCGTGAAGTAATTGAGGGGTGATAACGATCGACTTACCCGCAACAGTGGCCTTGATTTCTTGGGTGTTGAAATCAGGGGCAGCCGTACGGTAGTACTCCATCACTTGGTCAGTCCAGATGACCCCTTCGTGGTACTCCATGAAGCTCACCAGTGAGGCCGTTTTGAATTTTTCCAGCAGTTCCTTCATTAAATCAGTTCCAGTCTGGTGGTAGGAATCATAAACTAGGTACATTCCTTCAGAGGCCATCGTGAATCTGTTGAAATTAGTGAAAAATGACGTATTTTGCAGAAAAGATTTCAAGTATTTTACTCATAAGTGCTCTCTGAATTTTAAATGTGCGTAAAAAGGCACTCAGCTGGTCAGATTGGGGATTTATAGGGTTAGGGTATTTGGGTTTCCGTGATACCAGCTAACCATTGGATCCGTTTCTGATCGTGCGGCGTCAGTTACGACCTTTCAAATTCAAAGCGCTTTTAATGAGAGGCGGGAAAATAGACCGCCTTAGTCTCACTTGTAAAAGCGTGTTTTAAATAAAACGTTTTTAAACAGTAAGCTTTTACACAAGCGATCAGATTAGTAAAATAAATACTTATCTGATGGGACTACTGTCCTGTTGACAGATTGTTATCAGTGAAAGCCAATAGCTGATAACCTTCCTCGGCTGTTTGTCAATCCAGCTAGGTAAATAATCTTCAATCTTCAAGCTTCAAGTCTTCTGATGACATCATAACATCAACTAACTTTCATCAACAAATTTCATCTTCTAATCAGAAGTACCGCTAGTCTTACACGTTCCCCCTGACTTCAAGAATCCATAAGTTAATTAGTCTGTTGAGAGTTAACCTTGAAGATAGTAAGCTGATGAGTAAGCTGATGAATTTCAGTCTTCTAATACATTCCCCCTCAACTTATGCATCCAACTTCAATAAACCCAACTCAGCTCTTAAAGTTGAAAACCTTGTTTCACTTAGAGGTTTTGTGAAGATGTTAGCAATCTGATTTTCAGTAAACACATATTCAATGATGACATTTCCTTTCTCCACATGATCTCTGATGAAATGATGCTTGATCTCAATATGTTTAGTCCTTGAATGACTTGTAGTATTCTGAGTAAGGCTGATTGCACTAGTATTGTCACAGTACATTGGTATTCCACTGATCTTGATGTTGTAGTCCTCTAGTTGATGATTCAACCATAATATATGTGCACAACATGCTCCAGCAGCTATGTATTCAGCTTCACCAGTAGATATGGATACTGAAGTCTGTTTCTTACTCATCCATGAGATCAGACGACTACCTAAGAACTGACAGGCACCTGTTTTGCTTTTTCTGTCAATCTTGCAGCCAGCAAGGTCCGAATCTGAATATCCAATCAGCTCAAATCCAGATTCTCTTGGGTACCATAATCCCAAATCTTCAGTGCCCTTAAGATATTTAAGAATTCTTTTGGCAGCTAAGAGGTGAGATTCCTTAGGATTTGATTGATATCTCGCACAGACCCCAACAGAGTACATAATATCAGGTCTGCTAGCAGTTAAGTATAACAGTGACCTAATAATGCCTCTGTATTTGGTTATGTCCACTGATTTGCCATCTTCATCTTTATCCAAACGAAGACTAGTAGACATTGGAACAGTAGCAGTAGAGCTAGTTTCCATACGAAATTTCTTAAACAGATCTTTTGTGTATTTTGCTTGGTTGATGAAGATTCCATCAGGCAACTGTCTAACTTGCAAACCAAGAAAATAATTAAGCTCTCCCATCATGCTCATTTCAAACTTATTCTGCATCAGCTTTGAGAACTTATTACACATATGTTGATTTGTTGAACCAAAAATGATATCGTCCACATATATTTGCACAAGTAATATATGTTCCTCCCATTCAATTGTGAACAAGGTCTTGTCTACCTTACCTTTTCGAAATCATTTGATTGAGAGGAAATCAGATAGGGTATCATACCATGCTCTTGGAGCTTGTTTCAGTCCATATAAATCTTTCTTCAGACGATACACCTTGTCTCCTTCATTATATGCTTCAAATCCAGGTGGTTGTTCAACATAAACTTCCTCTTGCAATTCTCCATTGAGAAAAGCTGATTTCACATCCATTTGATAGACTGTGAAATTCTTATGAGCAGCATAAGCAAGAAAGAGTCTGATTGCCTCTAATCTTGCTACTGGTGCACATGTCTCATCAAAGTCAATACCTTCTTCTTGAAAATAGCCCTTGGCCACTAATCTTGCTTTGTTTCTGGTGACAATACCATCTTCATTCATCTTATTCCTGAATACCCATTTAGTGCCAATTACCCTTTGATGAGTTGGTCTTGGAACTAAGTACCAGACTTCATTCCTTTCAAATTGATTTAGCTCTTCTTGCGTAGCTTCAATCCAGTGAGAATCATTAAGAGCTTCTTCAATTCTTTTAGGCTCTATTTGAGATAGGAAGCTGACAAACATTGCATCACTTGTAGCAGCTCTCCTTGTCTTCACTTTATCTATAGGATCACCAAACACCAGATCAGGTGGATGATTCTTGAGCCATCTAAGATCAGGTTGCAAATCAGAATTTTGTCCTCTGTTTTTATCTTGCAACACTGCTGTTGGAGTTCCAGCAGTAGTCTGTTGAACAATAATAGTCTGTTGAACATTCTCTGGTCTGTCAGCTATTAGCAACTCTTCTGTTGTACGAACAGGTTCTGAGTTTCCAGCTGAGCTGATATCAGGTAGTATGATGGGAACATATTCCTCACTCTTATCAACATTCAATTTCTGAAAATCAGTAGACAGATTTTGATTAGTAATTTGATTCTTTTCAGAAGATTGACTTGGTTCATCAAATACTACATGAATGGATTATTCTACAAGTAAGGTTCTTTTGTAAAAGACTCTATAAGCTTTACTAACAGTAGAGTATCCTACAAAAACAGCTTCATCAGCTTTCTCTGCAAATGCAGTGAGCTGATTTTTCCCATAATTTAAAACAAAGCATTTACAACCAAATATCTTAAAGTAATGAATGTTTGGCTTCCTGTTATTCCAAACTTCATATGGAGTCTTGTTTTGGTGCTTGTTGATCATGCATCTGTTTTGGGTAAAGCATGCTGTATTTGTTGCTTCTGCCCAAAATCTTTGAGGCAGTTTAGCTTCAGCTATCATTGTTCTGACAGATTCTTTAAGAGTTCTGTTTCTCCTTTCAGCAACTCCATTATGTTGAGGGGTTCTGGCAGCAGAGTACTCATGGCTGATTCCTCTGACATTACAATACTCTTTAACAGTAGAGTTTGTAAACTCAGTCCCTCTGTCTGATCTGATCTTCAATATCTTCATGCTTTTCTCATTCTGGATCAGTTCCATCAGATTAGTAAGACGTTCCTTGGTTTCACTTTTCTTCTTCATGAAAATCACCCAAGTAAATCTTGAATAGTCATCCACAACAGCTAGGCAGTATTTCTTTCCACCATTGCTGACTGGATCAATGGGTCCAAATAAGTCCATATGTAGCAGCTCCAATATCCTTCCAGAAGATTGATGCTTCTTGCTTTTGAACGATGACTTGATTTGTTTACCCTTCTGACAGGCGTCACAAAGCTTGTCTTTGCTCATGACTGTTTTTGGAATTCCTTCTACCAGATCATTCTTGATAAGTCTGTTGATGGTCTTGAAATTCACATGGTTCATTCTTTTGTGCCACAGCCAACTGATTTCACTTGGGGTTGATGCCACCAAACATACATTTGAACTCTTGTCGACAGAATCCCAGTCCACTGTGTAGACATTCCCTTGTCTTCTTCCAGATAAAATAACCTTTTTTGTACCAATCTGTTCAACATAGCACTTATTTGTTGAGAAGATGACTGAATATCCTTTGTCACAAAATTGACTTATGCTCAGCAGGTTGTATTTGAGGGCTTCAACATAAGAGACGTCAGATATCTCAATGTTGCCTTTGATTAAGCTTCCACATGCTACAATCTTGCCTTATTTGTTGTCCCCAAAAGTAACATTAGGGCCATCCACAGGAACAGCATCAGTCAGCTCATGTATGTTGCCACACATGTGTCTTGAACATCCACTGTCCAAGTACCAGATCTTCCTTACTTTACTCCTACTCCTAATCCTAACCTACAAAACAAAATAAAATTGTTTTAGGTACCCTTATTGAGAGGGTCCTGGTGGATTAGTTTCACCTTTGACAACCCAAGATTTTGATGTCTTCGGCTTCTTAGGTTGTTGAATCTTGACAGGAGCATGAACAATTTCACCTTCATCATATTTATCAGAATTGGCATGTTGATGATAATCATTATGATAAGAGTAATGTTCATAAGCAGGATATGATGCATGATATGGAGGATATGCATGCATTGGATGAGCAGGATATGGTGCATAGTAAGTTGGAAATTGAGGTGCAGGGTACATAGGAGGATATGCAGCAGGTTGCACATAATAAGACTCATTTCCATACCAAGCATTTTGATGTTTCTTGTTCTTATGCTTCTTTGGTTTACTAGATGCATGCTCATTAACAGTAGACTTAGCTATGCAACTAGTCTGATTGGCTTTAGCCTTATCAGTTGACTTCTTTGGGCTAGGCTGTTTGGTCTTAGCTGTCTGTTTTCCTATCCTAGACTAGGCTCTTTGCTCTTTTTAGCCTTAGGAGCTTTCTTCTCCTTTACAACTTTCTCAGGTGAAGCAGGTCTAGTAGTTTGAACATACAGTATGACCTTGCTATTGTCAGCTGCTACAAATTTTTCAGTATGTTTCAATTCTAACTTATCCTGAACTAAAGGTGTCTTCTGTTCACTGGATGTATGCATGGATGCAACAGATGACTTCTCATGACACTCAATGATTTCTCAAGTTCCATGATTTTGCCTTTATAAACTTCACATTCAGCTTTCAGAGATTCATATTTTTGCTCAAGCTGTTTATATTCAGCTGATTCTCTTGGCCTTTCAGCTTTGAGTTTCAGTGAACTATTTTGCTCATTCAGCAATATCATCTCTTCCTTAAGCTTCTTAAATGCATCAGCAATACTGGTATTGTTGAGCATCATTTGTTCAAATGAATTAAACAATTCATTATCAAGAGGAGTTACCTCATCATCCTCAGAGTCATCAGATTCCTTAGCCATCAGGCAGAGTAGGGCAGGACTCTCTTCATCAGAAGACTCTCCATCAGAAGTGTCTGAGTCTGAATCAGATGAGTAGACAGCAGCTAGCTTTTCGGCTTCTGCTACCAGCACCTTTCCTTTCTGATTCTCTTTTCTTCTTCTGTATACTTCTCAGCTTTAGGATATGAGCAGTCTCGAATGAAATGGCCCAGTTTCCTGCAATTATAGCACATCATTTTGGATTTATAAGAATCCTTATCTTGAGAAGAAGAAGTAGGGTCAGAAGTAGAAGCATTGTTATATTTGTTCTTCATTTTCCGTCTGTAGAACTTTTTGAAGTTGTTCATCAGCAATGCAACGTCTCCAGCAGTGTACTCCTTTTTGTTGAGTATTGTGGCTTCATCAGATGAGTCCACTTCTTTGCTTTTGTAAGCTGGCCTTCTTGGATTTTCAGCAGCAACCAGTGCAACTGTGGGACCTGAAGTTGAGGTTTCTTCAACACCCATTCTTGGCAGTTTATACTCGTATGCCTTGAGTACTGAGAACAGCTCGGTGAGTGAAATCTTTCCAAGATCTCTGGACTCCTCCATGGCTGTTACCTTCATGTTGAACTTCGGAGATAGAGCCTTCAGAACTCTGACGGTTATCTCCTTATCAGTGAAGGTTTTTCCAAGCTTTAGCACTTCATTCAGCGTCCTTGTAAACCTTGTATCCATCTGGTCAATGGTTTCCGTAGATTTCATCTTGAAGTTGTCTAGCTTTTCCAGAGCAACACTCAGCTGATGCTCTTTTATGGCATCGTTTCCTTCGCTCATATCTCTGACCTTGTCCCACATCTCTTTGGCAGTCTTGCAGTGCTTGACTTTGTCAAATCGATCATTGTCAAGGGCCTTGGTCATTATGAATCTTCCTACTTTGTCCAGATTGTACAGCTTGATTTCTTCAGCTGTCATCTCGTTCAAATCCTTCTCCACCACTATATCAGCATCGTCAACTTTGATAGTCTTGGTGAATTTGAATGAACCTTTTATGATACATGTATACATGTTGTCATTGTAGGCAGCAAGGAAAATCTCCATCCTGATTTTCCAATCTTCAAAACTCATACCAGCAATGTGGGGAACATGGCTGATACAGTCCATTTTTCAAAAAATTTAATTTTTCAAAAAGATGCTCTTTTGAGAAGATTTGAAAATCTTTGAAAAACACTTGGATCAAGCTCGTTGATCAGGTAGCTGATTATATGAACCACCTTCTCTGATACCACTTGTTGGTCCCAAGTGGTCAGATGAGGTCTAGAGGGGGGGTGAATAGACCTCTAAAACTTTTTCCCTCTATTAAAAGTTTAAAACTTTTTCTCAATAGTGAACAGACTAAGCTGTTACAGAGAAGTAAGTTACACAACTGTTCTCGAACAAATCTTTGAACAGCTTTGAGACCACTAATCTGATAGTCACTTAACTGATTTAGTTAAAATCAGTTTTAAAACTTAGAGTACTTGCAGCGGATTTGTAAAGTGTTTTTCACAAGTAATCTGATCTGTTTGAAAGTGTTATCCCCAATTTTAAAAATTCTTTTAAAATCTTTTCAAACAATTTGTAAGTGTTTTTATGCAAAGAAAATATGCAAGTAAAAATGCAAGTAAAAACACAGTACATTTTTATAGTGGTTATATGGATTGAAATCATTTAGTCCACTCTTCCAAGTCACTTAGATATTGGGTTATACTATAATCACTAAGTTTACAGTATACTCCACTTACGCCAAGAACAACAAATGAAATTGGTCGTAAGCTCACAATAGGAAATCACTTAGAAGTCCTACTCTCTGAAGTTAGATCACTCACAAAGATGGATCTACACTTCTCACAACTTTCCTCACTTAACAAAATCACTCAGAAGATGTTTTCTTTTAACTTCAACGGCTTCAGTCAACAAATGACGTTCAGCAGACGAGTGAGCTGTTCTTAAGCGTTTGAGACTTAGAAAATATTCTGCTTTGATCTCTCAGTTGTTGTGTGTTTTCTTCTTCGTCTCTGCAGCTATTTATAGTCACTCTTTGAAATTTGTCCGTTGAAGAGAGACAAATTTCCAATCTTCTTGATTTCTGGTCCTAGGATTTCGCGAACGGCTCTCTGCTCCCCGCACAGTGTTCGTACTGTACAAACGGTACTTTTCTACAGGAGCATTAAATGCACTAAGCTGATGCGAAGCATTTCTTCAATCATTTGTCTTAAATAACCTTGTACTTCAGCATGTATTACTTCCAGGGCATTTATTACCGTTGGGAAGACTTCTTGATCCTTTCCACTTGGCTGACGAAAGTACTAGTCTGATGGCAAACAAAGCTGATCCCAAACTTGAACAAATCTGATTTGAGTCGGCTGATTTTCACCAGTCTGATTTCTTTCCTTCAGCAGATCAGTAGTCTTTTGGACCTTGAATTTTGACTCTTCTGATTTGGCTTCTTTACTTAGTCAAAATTCTTCTAAGGGATTTACAACTAAGCTTCCATTACTTAGCTGATTGTAGGTTTTGGAAATCATCAAAACCACCCTTCTCTTACTTACTTTAGTGTCTTCATCTTCATCTTCATCCAACAGCGTCGGTGGTCCGACCTTCCCAAGAGAGCCATCCTTCCGGTTTGATGATCCTATCGAGAAATGACTCCATTACTATCACAGTGGAGTAGTTGGACCATGGTCTGCCCAAATAAGCTTCCAATCCAAATTTTTGTTTCTTTAATCTAAGGTGCAATTTTGGAGCACAAATCCGGAAAGAGAATCACCATATTTTTTATGTTGTGTGGTAAACATGCTCAACCTGGGCAAATGGGAGTACAAGTTGCACGATTGGAATACGGCTGCAGCTGACCCAAATATGAAATCTACAGTCCCGTATATATTGCACTCTTTGTAGAATTGCATAGATAATCTTGCCTAGAGTGTGTCTTGGTAGCCCAAAAATGTGCACCTAGAAAAAGCCGACTTATCCAAGACGCTCATTACTGCCACTGCTTGAGAACCATCTCCCGCGTGGTTCTCGAATGCTATGAACATAGCAATGAATCCATTTCCTTTGATAGCTGAAAAAAGAAAATGCAATCAACGTTAATTTGGGACATTGCAATAAATGCTTAAATATAATTATGGAGAGACGGAGGCGAGAACCGGTGGAAGATGAAGAGGATTTCAAAAGGAAAGAAACATTTCTAAAAAGAGGTTGGCATGTTATAAAGTGTGAGATCAAAGTACTAAAGATCCATTCCTTTTATTTAACTATAAAAGTGCACGTGATTAACTAATTTCATTTAATTATGAAATTAGAAAAGTGCACGTACTTTGCACGTGATTAACTAAATTTTTTTCATCATGAAATTAGAAAAGTATACGTATTTTGCACGTGATTAACTAATTCTTTTTAATCAAATTAAAAAAGTGTACGTGTTATGCACGTGATTAACTAATTTTTTTAATCAAATTAGAAAAGTGCACGTGATTAACTAATTTCCTATGTTAGCTACATTTTTCTAGGATTTCACCAGCTAAACTATTTTTTTAACAAATACAAATTCTTAAGATGGAACAACGATTAAATAATACTACAACGACAACATAATTCAACATATTTCTATTCACAAAATTAGCACATGTGAAATTTTTGGTAATAAAAATAATAAAGAAGAATTTACGCTAATTAAGAAAAACATAGGGGGTATTCTTACCAACAGTCGCGGTGTCGATGGTGGGGAACTCCGGGTATTGCCAACTCCCGAAAATCTTGGTGACTTCTTCCCCGTCAACAACACAAACGATGTTGGTCATCTGCTCTGATATATACACCCGCTCCTCGTACAACCCGACCTCTATATAGATGTAGTATTTATCTACATCGTAGGCCGGGGCTGTAGCTACAGCCTCCGTGATAGTGCGGTAGGCTCCCTGCCTAGTCTTGGAGACCGTAGCATGGCAGTGGCTGATTACTCCGACCGGATGATCTGGATTAGGACTATGTGGCATGTTCTTGTTTTTTATCTTGTACACTGTAAACGAGGTTGCGGCTAGTATAAGAACTACCGCAACTGTCATTAGTATAGCTCTGACCACCGTGAATTAGTGAATAGAAAGAGGGATGAGAGAACAATGGATCGGAGTAGTGGAGGAAGATTTGATTGGCAAGTGAACTACGATGGATGAAGCTTAATTATGGAACATGATGTGCTAGAGCCGTACGAAGTGCGAGCTGCCACTATTACTAGTTTCACCTTTGAGCTTAATGTTCTTTCTCCCCATCTTATCTACCCAAAAAAGAAAATAGCAAATTAATTAATTAGGTGAACCTTTTGGAAATTAAGCTTCCTTAGTTGTAGAATTAAATTGAGCTAATTAATTACTTGTATTAAGACTAGTACAGGGGTATAACATTTTCAAGCAGAAAAGTGTTTATGAATTATGGAGAGACGGAGGCGAGAACCGGTGGAAGAGGAAGAGGATTTCAAAAGAAAAGAAACATTTCTAAAATGAGGTGGCATGTTATGAAGTGTGAGATCAAAGTACTAAAGATCCATTCCTTTTATTAAACTATAAAAGTGCACGTGATTAACTAATTTCTTTTAATTATTAAATTAGAAAAGTGCACGTACTTTGCACGTGATTAACTAATTTCTTTTAATCATGAAATTAGAAAAGTATACGTGTTTTGCACGTGATTAACTATTTTTTTTAATCAAATTAGAAAAGTGCACGTGCTTTGCAAACTAAATGGACTTCAAAAACATATATTCATTCAACTCCATATCAAGATACAACGGCATTTGCATTTCAATCAACGCGAAACCTAAGTCAGAAAATACTAACAACTCGTATATATCATCATGACATTTCATACTAACTTACATAGTGCCGAACAATAATTTCAAGAATGACATTTCTCTTCTTCAATGACTCGTTTTTCTCTACTCATATATATAATATAAATCCCATAGTGTTCCAGATACAAATATGGATAAGACAATCCTCGCCGTCGATAAATTCTCCGACGGTGTATCTTAAGCTTACTGGAAATCGTCACTGTATTGAATCCTTCCCAACTGACTCTTCCATTAGTCGGTGCACCAGGGCCTCGATTCCCAAACTCTCGGTAAGTCAAGGCGTCGGTGGTCCAACCTTTCCAAGATAGCCATCCTTCCGGTTTGATGATCCTATCGAGAAATGACTCCATGACTATCACCGTGGAGTAGTTGGACCACGGTCTGCCCAAATAAACTTCGAATCCAAATTTTTGTTTTCCAATCCTGGGGCCACAGTCAGTGTGCAATTTTGGAGCACAAATCCGGAAAAAGAATCACCATATTTTTTATGATGTGTGGTAAACATGCTCAACCTGGGCAAATGGGAGTACAAGTTGCACGATTGGAATACGGCTGCAGCTGACCCAAATATGAAATCTACAGTCCCGTATATATTCCCCTCTTTGTAGAATTGCTTAGATAATCTTGCCTAGAGTGTGTCTTGGTAGCCCAAAAATGTGCACCTATAAAAAGCCGACTTATCCAAGATGCTCATTACTGCCACTGCTTGAGAACCATCTCCCGCGTGGTTCCCGAATGCTAAGAACATAGCAATGAATCCATTTCCTTTGATAGCTGAAAAAAGAAAATGCAATCAACGTTAATTTGGGACAATTCAATAAATGCTTAAATATAATTATGGAGAGACGGAGGCGAGAACCGGTGGAAGAGGAAGAGGATTTCAAAAGGAAAGAAACATTTCTAAAAAGAGGTGGCATGTTATGAAGTGTGAGATCAGAGTACTAAAGATCCATTCCTTTTATTAAACTATAAAAGTGCACGTGATTAACTAATTTCTTTTAATTATTAAATTAGAAAAGTGCACGTACTTTGCACGTGATTAACTAATTTCTTTTAATCATGAAATTAGAAAAGTATACGTACTTTACACGTGATTAACTAATTCGTTTTAATCAAATTAAAAAAGTGTATGTGCCTTGCACATGATTAACTAATTTCTTTAATCTTGAAATTAGAAAAGTGCATGTGATTAACTAATTTTTTTAATCAAATTAGAAAAGTGCACGTGATTAAATAATTTCCTATGTTAGTTACATTTTTCTAGGATTTCACCAGCTACACTATTTTTTTAACAAATATAAGTTCAATTAGCACATGTGGAGTTTTTGGTAATAAAAATAATAAAGAAGGATTTTCGCTAATTAAGAAAAGCATAGGGTGTATTCTTACCAATAGTCGCGATGTCGATGGTGGGGAACTCCGAGTATCGCCAACTCCCGAAAATCTTGGTGACTTCTTCCCCGTCACCAACACAAACATTGTTGGTCGTCTGCTCTAATATATACACCCGCTCCTCGTACAACCCGACCTCTATATAGATGTAGTATTTATCTACATCGTAGGTCGGGGCTGTAGCTACAGCCTCCGTGATAGTGCGGTAGGCTCCCTGCCTAGTCTTGGAGACCGTAGCATTGCAGTGGCTGATTACTCCGACCGGATGATCTGGATTAGGACTATGCAGCATGTTCTTGTTTTTTATCTTGTACACTATAAACGAGGTTGCGGCTAGTATAAGAACTAGATCAATTGTCACTAGTATAGCTCTGACCACCGTGAATTAGTGAATGGGAAGAGGGAGGAGGGAGGAGAGAACAATGGATCGGAGTAGCGGAGGAAGATTTGATTGGCAAGTGAACTACGATGGATCAAGCTTAATTATGGAAGGGGATGTGCCAGAGCCGTACGAAGAGCGAGCTGCCACTACTACTAGTTTCACCGTTGAGCTGAATGTTCTTTCTCCAGCTGATCAACCCAAAAAAGAAAATAGCAAATTAATTAATTAGGTGAACCATTTGGAAATTAAGCTTCCTTAGTTGTAGAATTAAATTGAGCTAATTAATTACTTGTATTAAAACTAGTACTGGGTATATCAATTTCAAGCAGAAAAGTGTTTATGAATTATGGAGAGATGGAGGCGAGAACCGGTGGAAGAGGAAGAGGATTTCAAAAGAAAAGAAACATTTCTAAAAAGAGGTGGCATGTTATGAAATGTGAGATCAAAGTACTAAAGATCCATTCCTTTTATTAAACTATAAAAGTGCACGTGATTAACTAATTTCTTTTAATTATGAAATTAGAAAAGTGCACGTACTTTGCACGTGATTAACTAATTTCTTTTAATCATGAAATTAGAAAAGTGCACGTGCTTTGAACGTGATTAACTAATTTTTTTAATCAAATTAAAAAAGTGCACGTGATTAACTAATTTCCTATGTTTGTTACATTTTTCTAGGATTTCACCATCTAAACTATTTTTTTAATTGACTTCACCATTTTAACCCTTTTTACCTATTTTTAATGTTTTTTCAGACGTTTTTCACCGATTTTTATCATTTTTTCACCGGTTTTACCCAATATTATTGGAGTTCAATTGTTTCATCATTTTTCTTAGAAATTTCATTCGAATTAATTTTCCTCGTTTTTACATATTTTCAACAACTTTACATTTATGTTAACCGATTTTACCGGCCCATTTTCATCCATTTTTCACAAATTTTATCCGATTTTTTTACGATTTCACATGCATATTTTTCACCGGCACATATGTTGTACGTGTCTATTTAATTCAGTGATATTTTGTTGTAAAATAGATTAACTTTATCATCGGTATTTTCATTGATTTCTTTAGTTTTTTTTGGTTTAAACCATTTTTCTATTGGGTTGATTTTGTTTTTGTTGTTTGAACCTTTTTCATTTTATTGATTTCACTCATTTTTACCATTTTAACCAATTTTCACATATTTTCATCGACTTCAGCATTTTTCATCGATTTGACGCATTTTTCACATGTTCATCATTTTTTATTTAATTTCATCGTTTCACTGATGTCATCCATTTTTTCTCGCGAATTTCATTTGAATTTACGTCGATTTCAAATGTATTTACCAAATTTTCAACTCAAATAAGTATACATTACACATCTTCAATTACTTTTAAGTATATCTCAAATTATTTCACTTAACTTATCATTTGAAAGATATTTATTTACCGATCTACGCCATTTCACTTATTATATTAATTAGTTTAATTCAATTTTCAATGATTTTTATCGATTTTATATTTTTTTACCGTTTTACTCGTTCTTGATCAATTATAACATATTGTTCATAGTGTTCTTGCTAGTTAAACTTGTTTTTTTTTTCCTTTTCAGATTCTACTTATTTGTATCAGTTTAACTTATATTTCATCGATTTCATATGTTTTTTTTAAAATTAATTTCACTTGAATTTTCATTGATTTCATACTAATTCACAGACTTTAACCATTTTTCAATAATCTAACCCATTCTTCATATTAAAACCCGTATATCACTGATTTCACCAATTTGTTTCCCATGTTTTCACAAATGTCACCTAAATTTTCATCGATTTCACATGTATATATCGATTTTATCGGCACTATTTATTACCGATTTCACCGATTTCTTCGCCTAATTCACTAGTGTTCATAAATTTCATCCAGATCGATTTAGCATGTTTTCATCAATTACATAAAATTTATTTGATCGGTTTCACCAACGTTCATTGATTTTCATCCCTTTTCCACTTATTTCACACTTTTTCGCAAAAGATTTCCCTGAAAATTGAGGTAATGTTTCTCATGTCAAATAAGAATTACTTATTTCACTAAGTCATAAGCATATTTTTTCATAGGTAAGATGCGATTTTACTTTAACATATTTTATAATATTTAAGAGAATTTGATTTTTTTAAGAAGTGGCATATTATACTAAATTTTTAAACGAAACAAATAACACTTTTTACATAGCAACATATCGATAATACTTTATAATAATTGTACATGCATATTTTAGCAACTATTCAAATAATAGTGCTTTTTTATTTTTATGTGTTATAGGAGAACAATAATAAAATTATAAAAGTGCTGTAAGAGTTAATTTCTTAATTATTATAGTTATTGTAGTAAATAACTATAATAAGACTTTATGTCTAATTTGAATACTTTTGTTTTTCGTCCATACTCATGGTGCTTAGTTAGGAGAAAATGAAGTTACAAATTTTCTTAAAATATTTTCCTACCAAAAATTTGATGAGAAAATGTAAGGAAAATTTATGTCTAATTATATTTTATTAATATACTTTATAATTTGAATAATGGCATTTTTGTCTTAAAAGAAAAGAAACTTAAATTATTTAAATTTTTAGGATTAGTATATTATAAATATAAAAAATAAAAGATAATATAATATATAGATATAGATAGATATATAGATATAGATTGACCGACCTTACTTATGATTCGCGTCAAAATTCATTGTCTCATAACTTGTTACTGCTCAATTTAATCTTCACGAGCGCAAGTTTAAATTAATTTGTATATACGGACTAATATTAATAACTTTTAGCATTGATAATAAACTAATCATAAATTGAATAATTGCACACAAAGAGATGCAGCCGGCAAACCGTGGCTGTCGTTACAGGCTCAAGATTATCTGTACCACTTTTAGTATATCACTCTTGTGTATCACTAATAATTAATTATCACATGTACATGTGATAATTATTATAATTATCATATATACATATGACAATTAATTATTAATAATACACAAGAGTGGTACACTAAAAGTGGTACAGAGAGGATCTTCACCCATTTGTACATGGTATATGTAATTTTTTTAATGATTTTCTTTTTACAAGAAAATAATAACCTTTTGATTTTTATTATAATGGTTTTGTACATGTGTATAAATCATTGTATATTCTTGGTTAATGTAGAGGAGTGAGGGCGGAGAAACATTTCTAGCTGTCGGTATTTCAAATGTGGAGTTATTGTGTGGACGAAAGGATGTACATGAGTGTGGTGTAAATCATATCTAAATATAAAGTGAAAAAATAAATGGTTGTACCATTTTATCGCTTCACTATATAAAAGGTTTAAATATATACTTATATTTGAAAGTATTATATTTTTATTTTTTTTAGAGGTGAATTATATTTTGCTTCTTTAATTAACAAGTTTACGTTTTTATTCTTTGAATTTCAATTTATCAACTAAAAGTTCTACGATTTCAGATTGTCAAACTATTTTTTCTTTTACAAATTAAAATTTTATTTGAAGAATGAACTGCAAAATTTATAAGATAAATCTAAAGGTTAGTTTCACCTAGTAATTGATCGATTAATTACTTTTAGAATTATCAATTTTTTTCCTATACACTACAGTGGCTTAAAGTACATACACACAGCAAATTAAATGTGTTTCATCGAGATTAGATTTAGAGTCAAAGAATATAATATATTGCGAATGATGAGTGTAAGTTGAAGATTGCACATTAGCACTGGCTATATTTTGGAGTGATTATGTTGCAAATAGGTTGTACCGATCGATCTCCATAGCTATATATGTTGCTAGAGCTAGTTCCATCAACAAACTAGTAATGAATTAACATTGACAAAGTTCACGGTCAACTCGGCCATAGATTTCATAAATGAAAAAATTATTTGAAGTTAATTTTCTTTTGTTTTATTAGATCAAGAGTATCGATTATATTCCCATATTCTCATTTTTCTTACATATCCTTTGTTAGGTTTTTGTGAATTTAATTTTAAAAAACTTCGTTAGCTTAAGCATCCGTTACATAAATATTATTTCATGATATAGCAAATAAATAAATATTATTTCATGATATAGCAAATAAACCTACATGTTAGTTGCAATTACATTTCTGAGACCCAGAACTGATAGTGAATTTCGAATAGTCCAAGATGGCAAGTCTCTTACTTCCATTACTGGTGGCAAGGGATCTGGACTGGCAAGACTATTATCTGGATTGCTCAGCTTGAATATTTCAAATCCTTTCAAGGGTCCATATCCATCCACAAATTCATTGTTCGACTGCAGGGAAATCAAAAGATCTCGTTGGCCCTCTATTTTCCGTCCCTTGATTACCACCAAATAATCCCTATACCGAAGGGTTCCATTCTCATCCCTTTCTTTGACAATGTCAATTATCGTGTCAACAATCATTTCATTAATAAAGACTTTGAATATCATGTTGCCAGTCTCTGCTAACTTCAGTCCTAGCTCGCATAAATGAATCCTGACCAAGTATTTGAAGCCGACATCAACCGGTCTTTTCCAGGTGAGAGTTTGTTTTGGAACTGTTGCCTCCATCCCAAACATATCAAATTCGTCACCCGACATAAAAGAATCGCGTTTAACATTTAATCGATGTATTATTTCAAGTGCAGTGTTGTTATCTATGTAGACCAGAGACTTCTGACCGACCACTTGGGCTCCAAGATCAGCACCACGAAAATAGGTAAGACCCTCTGGAACCGAGATTATCTCAATGCCATTTATGAATGCATATGTTTTGTCTTGTGATGAGCTAATTGCAGGAGAGAAAACTATATTCAGTGGTTGGTTTTCTTCTATGCTTATACAGAATTCCTTAGTAAAAGTATTAACACCAAGAGCATGAGCAGTAATTGAAGCACTGAAGTTGCTTAGTAGAGTGAAAGGTCCAGCTTCCACGGTGAATAAATCTTTGAACTTTTTGAAACCTTTATATGGATTTGGATTGAAGTGAAGGCGGAGAATTTTCTGACCTGGATTCAAATGGAACACGTAGGAGAACCGGGAAGAAGAGACTCGTGCCGTTTTGTGAGGAACCGGATCATCAGAGATCAACTTATTGTTGAGAGTTGAAATTTTTGATGAGCCCCTTATCGAAAACCAAGAGGCGGAATTTGGTTGTGCATCACCAATCCATTTCCTGCCATTGAAAGCTGCAGAGGTGGCAATCGAGCCACAGTTTACGGAAATGTCGCGTTTGGGGTAAGCCCGATTATTAGTGCCAAGTGAAAGTGTAGTGTGCAAGCAGAGTGCTAGTAAGGCAATTGAAAATGGAAAGGTTTGCATTATGGTCTATGGTTTGTAAAATCAGAGAAGTGTGAAATGATTAATGATTTATTCCCAAAATAATTGCAAGAGCTGTTGAACTTGACTTTGACACCCTCTTTTTAGAAACTATGTATTGAACTATTTATTTATGTAGACTGAAGACCAGAATAATGGAAGGAAACTATTTGAATGATCTTGTCGACGGAGACTTGGTCAAGTTAATTGAAAAGCGAATATATATATATAAGGTACTGTTAATCAGTATCTGATTTGTATTCGGATATGATTTTTTATTTTTTATGAGTTACGAAAAATTCGGGAAGCTAATCTTATAGAAGATGAAACTAAGCCATCGGTCAGGGCTAAACGACACTGTCGACATTTTTCCCTGGCTGAGATCCGATCAGCCACCCAAAACTTCAGTAATGCGTTCTTCATTGGAAAGGGAGGATTTGGTATAGTCTACAAGGGGCTGATTGATAATGGGCGAGAAACTGTCGCCATTAAGAGGTTAAAACCAAACTCAAGGCAAGGAAAACGTGAGTTTTGGACAGAGATTGAAACACTTTCTGAGCTCCGACATAACAATCTCGTCTCATTGATTGGATACTGCCTCACTGAAATTCATATGCCAGAGTTGTACTTGCCTCTATCAATTGTTTAATTCAAAACCTACTGAAAATGATACAAAAGAATTGAATAATTTTTGGGAACGATATTGTTGCAAAACATAAAGTCGGTGAGACAAATATCAATTCCTGAGCTTCAGTGTGTCAGAAAACCAAACTGGCTAAGCATGAAGTTTTCACATAAAAATAAAAAATAAATAAATAAATAAAAATAAAAAAAAAAACTGAAGTAAATGAAAGTAGAAAAATTTTCCAATACCTAACAGGATGACATGAAAAAGGTAAGTCATATAAATATGAGGGTTAATATATGGTGTTTGTTTATTATTTCCCGTACATTAGCTTCTATACACTTAAAGAACAGATGTACATGATTAAGGATAGACTGATCATAAAAAAAAAAAGAGGTAAGCAATATATGTGAGTGCGTATAGATATGTTATTTGCGTTATAATGTTATATATTTAAATACAAGCTCCTATACACATCCATACATACTTAAACTTTCTTACTGATAATCAACAGGCGTGGAAGCTATAGATTGAAGGGAATATATTGCACCTGGCAGATGAATCCATTGAGGGGGCGTTTTCAGAGGAAGAAGCCCTAAGATGCATCCAAGTCGGTCTTTTATGCACTCAACCAAATCGAAATCATCGACCAACGATATCTTATGTGCTTAAGATGTTGCTCGGTGAAGAATCACCTCCTGAAACACAAGAGAAATTAGTGAAAGCTGCAGCTGCTCACAAGGTAAATTTCAATTATATTTCTGCGTCCAATTCAGCAAGTGAAAACTCAGAATCACCACCTCTTGCTATCGAAACTTTCCAAAAAGACGATCACAGTGTCATGACAAATCCATTCAATGGGAGTGCTGCGACCTTCGAGAAAGACATATCCATACGCACTTAATCCATTATTAAATTCACTCAATGACAGTGCTGCAACCTTTAAATTTTATCACACACCAGAACCATTAACAAATCCATCTATTTGATAATGATGCAACTAATGATGCAACAATGTATGAATACGATGACATTTACACCTCCAAATCCGCCTAGTGTGCAGAAAATTGTCTTCCTTTGCACCTGGAAGCAGATAGTACTTTTTCTTTATTGCCTGCTGTATTTTTTTCACTGTAACATTTCATCAAACAGAATGACCGCATCAATAAGGAATCACATAGAAACAGCCACATTATGTTTTTAAAATTTAATCAGAGATACATTAAGAAAACCATTGCTTTATTATATGGCTGATTAATTCTGCCCGCCTCTGGTTAGCTGTTTCTCTTTTTTTTCCAAAATTTTGTTATCCTTGGATCTTTTTGTAAAACCTGAAGTAGAAAGAATGAAAAATAAGTAAAATTTATTGAATAGTAGATTACTTGCTTAACATTGTATTATCGAGATTAAATTGAACTGAATTGTAAGGGAAAATGTGAATTACCTTGAAGATGCATTTACATATATTGTTCAGTGGGGTGCATCCACATCCACATATGGACTATATAGTCAAAAACAAAAACAAAAAACAAAAACAAAAAACAAAAAATATCATTGGGTCTGCAACAGTGGCGCAAAGAATGAATTTAAAATAAATTTATTTCTTTTATTATTGTTAGTTTTATTTGACTCAATTTTGTCATTTACATTTAAATTTGCTAGCAAGAATACCCACTATATATTGCCTAATTGGTAAAAATCTCCGTGTTATTTTACTAGCAAAAAATCTCTATCTGCTAGTTTTATTAGCAAAAGACCACCTCACAAGTAGCTGGAAACAATATTTAGCAAAAAAAAAAAGTAAGCTGGAAACAATATTTTCCGGAAAAAAAGGCAATCGAATTGCCACATAAAATGTGAAAATGCAACTATTCATCTAAAAAATTGATAATAATTCCCCATTTAATTTTGAAAATTGACAATAAACCTTATATTCCTCTAGAACTTGTTGACTTCCATACTGACTCGTGAAGAAATTGCAAATGCGATATTTCGCTAGTATAAATAACACAGGGTTTTTTGCTAATTAGACAAAACCATGGAGTTTTTTTGCCTTAGCTATGCGGATTTGCCATCAATTTTAATACTCCATCTGTCCCTAATTTTTCACTAATAATTTTCTTTTTGGGATATCCCAAATTAATACTCCCTTTCTATATATAGAATTATTTTTCTCAAAAATACACTCTCACATAAAGTTATGAGGAGTCTAGGGTGAGATCCTCCATAACTGGACTCATGTGCGGCTACCCCTTAGAATTGCTCCATGTGGCAGCGGTAACTAGAGATTATTTTTTCTAATTATTTTAGATTTTATAAATGTCCAGAATATCCTTTTAAATTTTTTTAAGAAAAATTTAAATTATCACATAAACCCAAAATGTCTTTTATATCCTTTTTAATTATCTTAATTAAAACAACTGTTTCAATTGGGGTTCTAAACATTTAAGTTGAGCCTATTAACTACTCAATCAATGTTCAAACTCATATTTTGTATTAAAATTGACAAATAAATGTACAAATAACATACAATGAGATTTACTCTCACAATTGATTAAATCCATAAAAAATTCTCAAAATAAGATTATGACAAATATTTAGGAATGTGCTACATCAAATTGTTTAAAAAACATTATATAATAAAATATTGACATAGTATATGAATATTCTTAAAAAAACATTATATAATAAAATATTGACATTAAGTATATGAATATTCTTATGTAAATTATATTTGCATCTGAAATTTTGAATTGAACCACTACAAAATTCATGGTTTCTAGTGGCAAATTTTGTTGTCACTGAATGTGCAAAAGTTGTCACTAAAATTAATCAATCATTCACATTGTCACGTGTTGTCACTACAAATACCGTGGCTAAAAGTTTTAGCCACAATGAAAAAATAGCATCGCTATAACCAATTTTTTCAGCCACAAGGAATTGCATGTCACAAAAAAACGAGGATATAGCCTCGTGCCGAATATCACTATTTCAAAATTAAGTCGTCACTACAGTTAGTACTTTCGTCACTAGAAACGATTTATTTAATATTTATCACAATTATTTTTTATTTGAATAACTTATATTGTGACAAAAAAAAAACCGTGGCTAAACAAATTTATTTTTTGTTAAAATTATGAAAAATAAAAGATATTGTGACAGGTAACACTATGGCTATTCTATTAATTTTCTAATAAATATAATTTTAAATATTATCATAATTTTCTAATTAGTCAATAAATAAGAGTACAGTGACAACATTATTATGGCTACAAGTAATTTATTTTTCTTTTGTAATTTTCATCATCTATTTAATTTCGTTTGGATTCTCACAAAAGTCACTACTTTTTTTTTTTTTTTTAATTAATTTCATTTGGATTCTCCCAAATATATAAACAAAACTGCAATACCACGATAAGCTTTCATAACATCAAAATTCAGTACAACCAAATATATACAAACTAAAGCAACTATTAAAACTAGGAAAAAAGAAAAGGAAATTGTCTAGCAATGATACACACAATGATCAATTGCTTCTGCAAACAAATTATACTACTTCAAACCTAAAACAAAGGAAATTGTCTAGCAATGATCAATTGCTTTTGCAAGGAAATTGCCGAGACATCTTTAGACCTACAATGTGATAAACAAATAAAAAGTTAATTAAATAGTATAAAAGGTAAAAATAACTTTTATTGTATATGTTTCGAGTTTTGTTTATCTTATTTTTACCTTTTATCTTATTTTTACCTTTTATACCTTTTATCAATAAATGATTTAAAGGGAGAAGCACTAGTTTTGCTAATTACATACTCCAATAAAACTTATCAACAAAACTCGAAACATATACAATAAATGATTCAAGTATTTGAGACCGGCTCAATCCTCATAATTCTTTCTCTGTAGGCCTATTAAACCTTTCTCTTTTAATTATTTTTACTTTTACAAAGTAGTATCTCCTTTAATTTATTTATGCAACGAGTTCTATTCTTATTTCACACGGTCATTTATCATAGCTCCACAATTCTATGCACTCTAATTAATAGAATAGAGAACAGTAACATTACTCAACTTAAATTAACAGCAGACCACCAACAAATTAAATATTAGCTAGCATGCACCAACATTCATTCATTCACTCATATTTAATAGGAGGGTGCATATTCATACCAAAAAGCATCAGTACAGATTACACATAACAAAGCACCCTACAAAAAACATACACAAATCCACCTTAAGACAATGATAAGACCATCACTATACAAACATAAGATAATAACTTCACAAACTCTAAAATACATTGTACGAAAAGATAAATACTTGTGCTTTTGCTTACATAAAAGAATCTTAAAAAAAAGTTAAAAGTAGTATAGAATTAGAAGTAGGCAGTGTTTGGAAACCATGCAAAAAAGTGAGTAAAAGTGATAGTGTTGGTGTTTGCCAAAATTGACTTTTTCACTGATTTGTTCATGTACTACCAAAATTACCTATGAAACTTTGTCATATATTTTACATGTTGATAATATACAAAAAATGTGTATGCGGCATTTCCTTGCCAAAGTGAGTGAAATTTTTTGTGGAATCTTATTCATTAATAGAAGATATCATCATATCAAAAGATCTCAAATAATTATTTTCATTGGCTTTAATTATACCGAATAAAAACAGGACATATCAAAATTCAAAACCCACAAAAATCTTATAAAGTTACTTCGTATAAGCTACACATTTTATTGATATGTTTATGAAGGAACATAACTTATTAACAAAGAGAAAATGCATAAGTCAAAATAAAATTCTACTAAACTTTTCAATATCACCTACTATTCGATCTATGCTTCAAGGATATATTTTTGTTTGAGATTTTCTTTTTCTTTTTTAATTTAAGTCCTTATTAAGGTTGGAGAGGTAGAAAGGAGAAAACAAATTGGGGTATTATGTATACTGTACATAAATATGGACTAGAACAAAATAATTGAGGATAAATATGTCCAAAACCAACTTTTTCATAATTATCAAATGGCATGAAAAGCCAAAAGCATGTCTCCACGTGCTTCTAGATTGTGGCTTATTTTGGTTTTTTTTTAAAAGAGAATTAGAAGCAAAATTTTGAGTTGCAAACACTTTATAAGCACTTATTCAAAAGCTGAAAATTACTTTTTTTAAGTAGTTGCAAACACACCTTAGTTTTTTGAGATCTTGTTCAAGTTGATAATAATAATCGCTGAAAATTACTTTTTTTAAGTAGTTGCAAACACCACCTTAATAAGTTTTGAAGCTCAATTAGAATCACGTCAATGAGTACAAAAAAGGCAAATTCATATAAAAAAAAAAAAATCATCGACCCTCATGTTAGGCTTGATTATTATTCGTTTGAACTCGTTTCATTCAATAATCAAATTAAACTCAAATATAATTTCAAATTCAATAAGAAAATCAAACAAAACTTAAACAATATAATATATACTACTCTATTTATTTACCCCATATAACTATCAACATAAACGTAAAAGAAACATAATGTTATTTGTAGTATTTTTAAATTGGCCCTTATACTCTAGAATCATTTAAAATGCCATATCATTATCTTCGTTTTCCAGTTACTTAGCCAAGTCTCCGTCAAGATCATTTTTAAAGATTTTCAATGTAATTTGAGTCTACATAAATAGTTAAAATAATTTATAAAAACGCGTCAAATTCATCAGCTCTTGCAATTTGCAATTACTGGGAAAGTATCCCTTCAGGTATATATGTAATAAATCATTTAATCATTCACACCATCCTTCTTTGATTTTACTCATCATACACCATAATGCAAACCTTTCCATTTTCAATTTCCTTGCTAGTTCTCTGCTTCCACACTACACTTTCACTTGGTACTAATAGTCGAGCTTACCTCGAACGCGATTTTTCCATAAACTGTGGCTCGATTGGCACCTCTGCAGCATTCAATGGCAGGGAATGGATAGGTGATGCACAACTAAAATCCGCCTCTTGGCTATCGATAAAGGGCTCATCGAAGATTTCAACGTTCATCCATAAGTTAATCTCTGATGATCCTGTTCCTCACAAAACTGCACGAGTCTCTTCTTCCCGGTTCTCTTATGACTTCCATCTGACTCCAGGTCAAAAAATTCTCCGTCTTCACTTCAATCCGAGACCATATAAATGTCTCAAAAATTTCAGAGATTTATTCAACGTTGAAGCTGGACCTTTCATCCTGCTCAGTAACTTCAGCGCTTCGCTAACTGCTCGAGCTCTTGGTGTTAGTACTATTACTAAGGAATTCTGTATAAGCATAGAAGAAAACCAACCACTGAATATAGTTTTCTCTCCTGCATTTAATTCATCACAAGATAGAACATATGCTTTCATAAATGGCATTGAGATAATCTCAGTTCTAGAGGGCCTTGCTTATTTTCGCGGTGGTGATCTTGGAGCCCAAGTGGTTGGCCATAAGTCTATGGTCTACATCGATAATAGAACTGCACTTGAAGTGATACATCGATTAAATGCCAAATGGGAGTCTTTTATGTCGGTTGACAAATTTGATATGTTTGGGATGGGGGCAACAGTTTCAAAACAAAAGGCAAATGAGATCAACAATCTTACTTGGAAAACACCGGTTGATGTCGGCTTCAGATACATGGTCAGGATACACTTATGCGAGCTAGGACTCAAGATAGCAGAGACTGGTAACATGATGTTCAAAATCCTTATTAATGAAATGATTGTTGACACGAATATTGATATGGTCAAAGAAAGGGATGAGAATGGCAACCTCAGGTATAGGGATTATTTGGTGGTAATCAAGGGACGCTTTTAGAGTTTCATTCTCATGCCCAAGCTTTTTGAAGTCAGCTGATTCTTAAGGTTTTTCAACCTGAAGTTTCAGTGATCTGTTTTGCTCTTTTAGCAGAGTCATCTCTTCCTTAAGCTTGGCAAATACACCAACAATATTTGAATTTGAAATTGACATTTGTTCAAACGATTCAAATAATGCAAGTTCATTAATTTGTAGAAGTTACCTCAGTTTCAGAATCATCAGATTCCTTGGCCATTAAGCATAAAGTTTCAGGTACTTCTTCAAATTCTATATCAGACGACTGGTTGTCTGAATAAGTTATGCCGGAGTTTGTTAGCTTTGCTGCCTTGGCTAACTTTGCTTTGCTCTTACTTGGCTTATACTCCTTCTTGGCACCTTTTTCCTTGTTAGCAAACTTTTGAGAGATTGGATGTGGACGATCTTTAGTGAAGAGTCCATACGCCTTGCAATTTTGGTCTCCAAGTTTTGCTTTTGAGGAATCCCTGTTTTCCTGAAAATGATCAGAAGAAGATGAAATAGCATTTTCATATTTTAATTTCATTTTCTTTTTATAAAACTTCTTGAAATCATTCAGAAGTAGGGCAACGTCGTCAGCAGTGTATGCTTTTTCTGAATTCAGCAGAGTCTTTTCTTCGAACTTGTCCGCTGATTTTCTTGACTTGTCTGACGCGATAAGAGCAACAGTAGGGTCTGAATCTGATGACTCATCTATTCCCGTTCTAGGCATCTTAAACTCTTAAGCTTTGAGTGACGAGAACAGTTCAGAAAGGGAAATCTTCCCTAAGTCCCTTGATTCTTCCATGGCTGTCACCTTCATGTTGAATTTAGGTGAAAGAGCCTTGAGAACCTTCATGGTGATCTCCTTGTCTGAAAACTTTTTACCAAGCCTTAGAACTTCGTTCAAAGTTTTGGTAAATCTGGTATCCATTTGATCAATCATTTCACCAGACTTCATCTTGAAATTTTCAAACTCCTCAAGAGCCACACTAAGCTTATGTTCTTTGATAGCGTCGTTTCCTTCGCTCAGCTCACAGACTTTATCCCACATCTCCTTGGCTGTTTTGAGATGCTTGATCTTCTGGAATCTGTCTTCATCTAGAGCTTTGAACATTATGAACTTGGCCACCTTGTCTAGATTGACTAATCTGACTTCTTCGGGAGTTAGTTCATCTAGCTTTTTGTCAATGATCTGATCAGGCTGGTCAGCAACCTTCACAATCTTCTTAAACCTGAATGGTCCTTATGTAATACATGTAAACATGTTATCATTATAAGCAGCAAGAAGGATTTCCATTCTGATTTTCCAATCATCAAAGTCCATATGGCCAATGTGAGGAACATGGCTTATGCACTCCATTTTCAAAAAGTTTTTATTTTTCAAAAATATGCTTCTTTTGAAAAAGTTTGAAAAACCTTTGAAAAACACTTGGATCAAGCTCGTTGATCAGGCAGCTGATTCTAATGAACCACCTGCTCTGATACCACTTGTTGGTCCCAAGTGGTCAGTTGAGGTCTAGAGGGGGGGGGGTGAATAGACCTCAAGACTTTAAAAAATTTCTTAAACTTTTCTTCTATAAGTAGAGTTCACTCATCAGCAAAATAAGATGACTGAGCTGATTTTGCACTCAGCTTATCAGCAGAGTAAGCTGATCTTATTCGTGAGACTACTATGCTGATTTAGCACTTAGCTTATTCAGTAAAGTAGACTACTATGCTGATTTTGCTCATCAAACTTATATAATCAGAGTTTCAAACAATGATGCAGCGGATAATGTATATATGTTTTTCAAACGATGTTTTCAACTCAATTAAACTTTTAAAGCACAAGGAAAGTTTTACCCCAAGTTGGAAATTCCTCAATTTAAAAGACTCTTCTTTTAAAGTATTTACTATGCTTATGAAATATGCAATGCAAGATAAAAAAAGTAAATAACACAAGGAATTTTTATAGTGGTTATACAGGAACAAATCCTCTTAATCCACTCTTCCAAGTCACACAGATCTTGGGTTATACTATAAACACACAGTTTACAATATATCTCCACTTATACCTAGACAACAAATGAAAAGGCTATAAGCTCACAATAGGAAATCACTAAGAAGACCTATCCTCTGAAGTTAGATCACTCACAAAGATGGATCTACACTCCGCACAACACTCAGTTGAATATCACTCAGATATACAAGGGTTCACTCTTGTTCTTCAACATTCAGCTTCGTCATAAGATGACTCCGCTTATGATAAGATGACTCAACTGATGGATTCTTGCTCTAAAGATTTGATCTTGAAAGTGTGCAAGTCTCATTTGAATCTTCAGTTTACCATCTATTTATACTCCTGGATTTGTAATTTTGCCCGTTGAAGGTTGGCAAAATTGCATTTAAGTCCTTGAGCAACGGTCATAATTTGAATGGTAACTTTTGCAGACTGTCGCACTGTTCACTGTGCACTCTGCTGTACTTTCTGCACTGTTTACTGTACACTCTGCTGTACCTTCTGTCAACAGCATTTAATGCACTTAGCTTGTTACCGTTGGAGAGCTTACTGACCGATTTTACTTAGCTGATGGGATCCACTCCGCTGATGATCAATAGTCTGATGCACTAGTCTCATGCACTAGTCTGATCACTAGTCTGATGCACTAGTCTGATGCACTAGTCTCATGCACTAGTCTCATGCACTAGTCTGATCACTAGTCTCATGCACTAGTCTGATCACTAGTCATCTCATGATTAGTCATCTGATGATCACCCATCTCATTTCCACCAAGCTGATTTTCAATCTTCCACTAATCTGATTTTCACTCTTCTCATAAGATTGAATCTTCATTTCTTGAATACTTCTGTTCTTGAATGATTCTCTTTTAAACCAAGTATCCAATCTTCAAAGGCTTACTAAGCTTCCGTAACTTAGTTGATGACACCTTTTTGTTATCATCAAAACCTTTAACTAACTTATTTAACTCAACTGATAAGATCACTTAGCTGTTCTTGAGTTAATAAATTCTTCCAACAATTTCCCCCTTTTTGATGATGACAAAACCTTCAACTAAGAACGTCTTCGAAGTCTTCAGTTTAGTCTTCATACTCTAGGATTAAAATCATTAGATCCAATGCAACCATGGAGAGTTCTTAGTTGCATCTCACTTTTCCCCCTTTTTGTCATCAACACCAAAACTTAGTATGCTGAAGACAAGTAGGTGAATACTTAGCTGTTCGGGGTAGTTGGCTGAGAATTTATTAACTCAAGAACAGCTAAGTGATCTTATCAGTTGAGTTAAATAAGTTAGTTAAAGGTTTTGATGATAACAAAACCTTCAACTAAGAACGTCTTCGAAGTCTTCAGTTTAGTCTTCATACTCTAGGATTAAAATCATTAGATCCAATGCAACCATGGAGAGTTCTTAGTTGCATCTCACTTTTCCCCCTTTTTGTCATCAACACCAAAACTTAGTATGCTGAAGACAAGTAGGTGAATACTTAGCTGTTCGGGGTAGTTGGCTGTTAATTAATTATTCTTTATACGCAAGCCAGCAGTTTGTAGTCTTCTTTGCTGTTTATCACTCCAGTTAGAATAACTGTTCCCCCTGACTTCAAGAATTGATACCACTTGTTGGTTACTTCCTTCACCCTTTTTGAAGTGTATTCTTGAATGTCACTTGGTTGTTGAGTTTCAGTCGGCTGATGAGAAGCAGTCTTCTGATAACTTCATTTGACTTATTGAGAACATCATCTCTAATCAGGAGTACCGCTCGTCGTACACGTTCCCCCTGAGTTCAAGAATCTGTGGTCAAGTAGACTTATGAGAGTCAGTCTCGAAAGATACTCAGCCGTTGAATTCCAGTAAGCTATTGAGATGATTTTTCTGATATGTTCCCCCTCAGCTCATGAATCCAAATTCAACAAATCCATTTTCAACTCTTGAGAGCTGAAAGATTGTTGTCACATGATTGACTATACCACTTGTTGGATACAAACGTTGATTCACTTGATAAACTTCAATTTTCCAACAATCTTGCTTTCCTTGTTATTTCCAAACAACGCAGCTACCACTTGTTGGTTGATATCACATGTTGATACAGTACTGGATACCAATTGTTGATATTCTCCCACTCGATGGTAAAACCACTTGTTGAACTTGTTGAAATCAGCAAGGGCAGTCAACTCACCTTTGTCATCACACATGCGTTTTTCCTACAAAACAGATTGCTGTTTTTGGTACCCCTTATATTGGGTCCTGCATGGTTAGTATAACCTTTAACATGTGATGATTTTGTGACTCAGTTTTATCATGAATTTCAGTAAGTTTAGCATGGTAATAAATTTCATGATGAAAACAATGCTCATAAGCAAGGTAAGAAGCATGAAGTAAGTGATAAGCTGAGTTAACTAATAACTCTCCTATAGATTCAATAGACTTAACATTTTTAATTTCACTCCTATCAGCAGCATCTTTCAGCTTACTAAGCTGATGAGTTTTACTAGTCTGTTTAGTCTTAGGTTGCTTACTCGGTTTCTTAACCTTTTGAGCTTCAGTAGGCTTCTTCTCTTTAGTCTCTGATTTCTTTATAGAGAATGATGCAATTACTTCTTTCAAGTTCATTTATATTTTCCATACGAATTGCATACTCAGCTTTTAGAGTTTCATTCTCATGCCCAAGCTTTTTGAAGTCAGCTGATTCTTAAGGTTTTTCAACCTGAAGTTTCAGTGATCTGTTTTGCTCTTTTAGCAGAGTCATCTCTTCCTTAAGCTTGGCAAATACACCAACAATATTTGAATTTGAAATTGACATTTGTTCAAACGATTCAAATAATGCAAGTTCATTAATTTGTAGAAGTTACCTCAGTTTCAGAATCATCAGATTCCTTGGCCATTAAGCATAAAGTTTCAGGTACTTCTTCAAATTCTATATCAGACGACTGGTTGTCTGAATAAGTTATGCCGGAGTTTGTTAGCTTTGCTGCCTTGGCTAACTTTGCTTTGCTCTTACTTGGCTTATACTCCTTTTTGGCACCTTTTTCCTTGTTAGCAAACTTTTGAGAGATTGGATGTGGACGATCTTTAGTGAAGAGTCCATACGCCTTGCAATTTTGGTCTCCAAGTTTTGCTTTTGAGGAATCCCTGTTTTCCTGAAAATGATCAGAAGAAGATGAAATAGCATTTTCATATTTTAATTTCATTTTCTTTTTATAAAACTTCTTGAAATCATTCAGAAGTAGGGCAACGTCGTCAGCAGTGTATGCTTTTTCTGAATTCAGCAGAGTCTTTTCTTCGAACTTGTCCGCTGATTTTCTTGACTTGTCTGACGCGATAAGAGCAACAGTAGGGTCTGAATCTGATGACTCATCTATTCCCGTTCTAGGCATCTTAAACTCATAAGCTTTGAGTGACGAGAACAGTTCAGAAAGGGAAATCTTCCCTAAGTCCCTTGATTCTTCCATGGCTGTCACCTTCATGTTGAATTTAGGTGAAAGAGCCTTGAGAACCTTCATGGTGATCTCCTTGTCTGAAAACTTTTTACCAAGCCTTAGAACTTCGTTCAAAGTTTTGGTAAATCTGGTATCCATTTGATCAATCATTTCACCAGACTTCATCTTGAAATTTTCAAACTCCTCAAGAGCCACACTAAGCTTATGTTCTTTGATAGCGTCGTTTCCTTCGCTCAGCTCACAGACTTTATCCCACATCTCCTTGGCTGTTTTGAGATGCTTGATCTTCTGGAATCTGTCTTCATCTAGAGCTTTGAACATTATGAACTTGGCCACCTTGTCTAGATTGACTAATCTGACTTCTTCGGGAGTTAGTTCATCTAGCTTTTTGTCAATGATCTGATCAGGCTGGTCAGCAACCTTCACAATCTTCTTAAACCTGAATGGTCCTTGTGTAATACATGTAAACATGTTATCATTATAAGCAGCAAGAAGGATTTCCATTCTGATTTTCCAATCATCAAAGTCCATATGGCCAATGTGAGGAACATGGCTTATGCACTCCATTTTCAAAAAGTTTTTATTTTTCAAAAATATGCTTCTTTTGAAAAAGTTTGAAAAACCTTTGAAAAACACTTGGATCAAGCTCGTTGATCAGGCAGCTGATTCTAATGAACCACCTGCTCTGATACCACTTGTTGGTCCCAAGTGGTCAGTTGAGGTCTAGAGGGGGGGGGGGGTGAATAGACCTCAAGACTTTAAAAAATTTCTTAAACTTTTCTTCTATAAGTAGAGTTCACTCATCAGCAAAATAAGATGACTGAGCTGATTTTGCACTCAGCTTATCAGCAGAGTAAGCTGATCTTATTCGTGAGACTACTATGCTGATTTAGCACTTAGCTTATTCAGTAAAGTAGACTACTATGCTGATTTTGCTCATCAAACTTATATAATCAGAGTTTCAAACAATGATGCAGCGGATAATGTATATATGTTTTTCAAACGATGTTTTCAACTCAATTAAACTTTTAAAGCACAAGGAAAGTTTTACCCCAAGTTGGAAATTCCTCAATTTAAAAGACTCTTCTTTTAAAGTATTTACTATGCTTATGAAATATGCAATGCAAGATAAAAAAAGTAAATAACACAAGGAATTTTTATAGTGGTTATACAGGAACAAATCCTCTTAATCCACTCTTCCAAGTCACACAGATCTTGGGTTATACTATAAACACACAGTTTACAATATATCTCCACTTATACCTAGACAACAAATGAAAAGGCTATAAGCTCACAATAGGAAATCACTAAGAAGACCTATCCTCTGAAGTTAGATCACTCACAAAGATGGATCTACACTCCGCACAACACTCAGTTGAATATCACTCAGATATACAAGGGTTCACTCTTGTTCTTCAACATTCAGCTTCGTCATAAGATGACTCCGCTTATGATAAGATGACTCAACTGATGGATTCTTGCTCTAAAGATTTGATCTTGAAAGTGTGCAAGTCTCATTTGAATCTTCAGTTTACCATCTATTTATACTCCTGGATTTGTAATTTTGCCCGTTGAAGGTTGGCAAAATTGCATTTAAGTCCTTGAGCAACGGTCATAATTTGAATGGTAACTTTTGCAGACTGTCGCACTGTTCACTGTGCACTCTGCTGTACTTTCTGCACTGTTTACTGTACACTCTGCTGTACCTTCTGTCAACAGCATTTAATGCACTTAGCTTGTTACCGTTGGAGAGCTTACTGACCGATTTTACTTAGCTGATGGGATCCACTCCGCTGATGATCAATAGTCTGATGCACTAGTCTCATGCACTAGTCTGATCACTAGTCTCATGCACTAGTCTGATGCACTAGTCTCATGCACTAGTCTCATGCACTAGTCTGATCACTAGTCTCATGCACTAGTCTGATCGCTAGTCATCTCATGATTAGTCATCTGATGATCACCCATCTCATTTCCACCAAGCTGATTTTCAATCTTCCACTAATCTGATTTTCACTCTTCTCATAAGATTGAATCTTCATTTCTTGAATACTTCTGTTCTTGAATGATTCTCTTTTAAACCAAGTATCCAATCTTCAAAGGCTTACTAAGCTTCCGTAACTTAGTTGATGACACCTTTTTGTTATCATCAAAACCTTTAACTAACTTATTTAACTCAACTGATAAGATCACTTAGCTGTTCTTGAGTTAATAAATTCTTCCAACAAAGAAACTAAGCCATCGGCCAGGGCTGAACGACACTGTCGACGTTTTTCCTTGGCTGAGATCCGATCAGACACTCAAAACTTCAGTAATGCGTTAGTCATTGGAAAGGGAGGATTTGGCATAGTCTACAAGGGGCTGATTGATAATGGGCGAGAAACTGTCGCCATTAAGAGGTTAAAATCAAGCTCAAGGCAAGGAAAACGTGAGTTTTGGACAGAGATTGAAACACTTTCTGAGCTCCGACATAACATTCTCGTCTCGCTGATTGGATACTGCAATGAGTACAGAGAAATGACTCTTGTTTATGAATACATGACATTTGGAACACTAGCTGACCACCTCTACAAACATACAAGGGACAGTGATAAGGATTCTTCTATCACCTGGAAACAGCATCTTAATATATGTATCGGAGCTGGTCGAGGCTTAGACTATCTTCACACGGGCCATGGAATCATACACCGCGATGTGAAGTCATCAAACATCCTGCTGGATGAAAATTTCGTATCAAAGGTTTCAGATTTTGGTTTGGCCAAACCTAAAGACAGAAACAAGTTACAAAGCCATGTTAGCACGAAAGTAAAGGGCACACATGGGTACATTGATCCACATTACGTTATATTCAGTAAATTAACACCAAAAAGTGACACATATGCCTTTGGTGTGGTTTTGTTGGAAGTATTGTATGGGAGACCAGAAATGGATCGGAGGCTTGGAGAGGATGAGTGTTTCATAACCAAGTGGGCTCAGAATAGAATTAATAAGGGAGAGGTCGAGCAGATTGTAGATTCAAGCCTGACAGGAGAAATATCAGCAAATAGCCTGAAGGTATTTGTTGGGATTGCTGAAAGCTGTTTACAAGATGAACCAAGGAAACGGCCAGCAATGGCTCAAGTTGTGCTACAACTTGACAGGAGAGCAAAAAAGATGTCATACCAAATCAGAATACAGGTGTTGCTGATGAGACTATCTTGCCTGTTAGCACTGAACAACCAACTATAGCATCCTCAGAATCTATAGAACGAGGTAAAAACCAAAGGGTCTACACTGAGCTGCCTTCTACACATATAGTTAGAAGAAAACCTAAAATGTATAAGTAGCCGCTGTTTTGGGTATGGTATGCACTTTGGAAAAGGGGAAATGTATCCAGGAACGAAGAAATAGTTCTCAACTTTTTGTCAGGTATTCATTCACATGGTCACAATAAATTTAAAAAAACATTTCTATTATGCCTTGATAATCAAATTATTATTTTCTGAAATGCTTAATATATATAAGAATTGCTTATGTATCCTCTAACTTGAACTTGAATGGAGCTAAGCCCAACTTCAATGCACAACTAGCGTATGATGTATATAATGAATTTATGAGGCAGGTACAAAATTGCCAGAGTATGATTTTGCCAATATTGCAGCTGCCACCAATCAATTCTCCTATTCGAATAAGATTGGAGAAGGAGGATATGGTCCTGTATATAAGGTTACTTTTCTTCTTTTTTTACTTCATACTAATGTTACTAATGCTCTGTTGTTGCTTTGTGTAGGGTGTGTTACCTACAGGTCAAATAGTTGCAGTTAAGAGGCTTTCTCAACCTTCAAGGCAAGGCATAAAAGAGCTCCAACGTGAGATTCTTTCGATTTCTAATCTTCAGCATCACAACATCATTAAACTTCTTGGATACTGCATCCAGAAAGAACCACTGCTCGTATTTGAGTTCATGGAAAATGGAAGTTTATGTGACGGCCCGGCACCGCGGGTCCGTCGGATGACGGTCGAAAAATTATTGTTATTTTGAAAAAAGGGTTAAATATATCGAAACTTTTTTTTTAAAAAAAAAAATAATAAATTAAAATCGAGAATTAAAAGTTTTAAGCGGAAGCAGTTTAAAATAAAATAAGAACAATTTAGATTACAAAGTTTTTGACGAACAAATAAAATCAACTTTAACAAATCAAACATTCTAAACAAGGTTTTAATCAAAATTGAAAAAGAGCATAAATCGACCACAAAATATTACTATTCTCCTGAATACTAGGGTGGGACCGCAACCGTGATGACCTAACCGCAACCCGACTATTATTTCCAGAAAGCCTGAAACTGAAAAGAGTGAAACATAGAACGCATAAGTTGATCGTCCAACTTAGTGAGGCTATGTGCGAATTTGCATGGTGATGTGTGAATGCAACATATTATATAACATAATTATGTTATCAAGCAAATAAACATATATTCAAGACGGAAGAAACACGGAATTCACATAACCAAGAATTGCTGATGCCGTCCTCCACTTACCCTCCATCCTCAGTCTGATATCCATCCAAACTCACCAAGTAAGGACAGGGGCGGAGCTATGTGTAGACTGGGGGGGGCGACCGCCCCCCCAAAATATTTGGAATAAATATTATTAGTAGTAATGTATTATGAACTGATTGTGTTGGCCGGATGGTTAGGGTATTTGAAGGTTCATTCTTGAGGCCCGTGTTCGAATCCAGCTTGGTGCAATGATTTTCATTTCAATTCTTAAGCCATGTTTTAGAATTTTTCTTTCTTATTTTTTTCAGTTTTTAAGCTATTTTTAAAAAAAATTCTTTCTTTCTCAATAGTTAAGCTTTTCTTTAAATAAGGAATATAATATTTTATTGTTATTAAAATACAAGATTTTATAATATATTTTTATTTAGTGCATATCCAAAAAAAAAAAAAATCTGAATAATTGTAAGAAAAATAAAATTTTTATTTTTTTATAACATATAAGGTTTTCTCCTTATAATTATATTTATTTAGTGCACTTTTCTTTATATAATATTCTTTATTTATTGTAATGTACATTCCAAAAAAAAATCTTTGTTAATAATTATAAAAGGATATATTTTTTCATAATTATTTATTTTATTTAATGCATCCCTCGAAAAAATTTCGCCCCCCCAAGTAAATCGGTCTAGCTCCGCCACTGAGTAAGGAGCGACCTTACTATCAAAATGCATCGACATGTCTTTGCCGGAGTTCGTCCTTACTCCCCAAGTGTTCCTCCCCACTTGGGTTGTAAGGCCAGGCCTACGGGTAACCGTGACAATCCTGCCGGCCCTTGCCGGCCAGGTTGGCATCGGGTCCATATACCAATCAAAAGGGGGCCCACACAAAATCGAAAACAAATGGAAACATATAGTCGGAAACAAACGGAACATAACATATCAAACATATTAACATATTATCAACATTTAATAACTTATCAAATGAAATTCTGGGTATCATGATAATTTCGAAAAATATATTCGCAACTAGTAGATTCGAATGTAGCATGTATTTGGATAATCATGTTCAAATGCTAAGTGATTTCATGCGAGAAATGTTGACCTAATAAGTCAACCTATTCGTGACGACATGAAAGAAAAGTTAGAATAAAATTCATGCTTTGATTATTAAAAGCCTAAGTGCATGTTGGACTCGATCTACTAGCACATCGAACCGACATACAACTTAAACACACAGCGCTCACCTTTGTCGCTTAGTATAGCGACTAAAACTCCACAAATGAAGCGTATCCGAAACCTGAGCAAGTACGCAGACGACTTAGGAACATAACTAATGAAAATCCTACACAAGGATTTCCTACTAACACATCGCACAAAATTGCTTAGAACTTTCAACATCAACTCACTTAAAAGTAATTATTTTCAAAACTCAAAATACTAAATAAATAAAACAGCTCCAAAACAGCAAATTTTTACTTCATTTTCCAGATTTACAAAACAGCCCCTAAACTTTTAAAAATATCCATCTTTGCAAAAAAATTGCAACAAACTTTAAATCAAAATATTTTTAACTAAACTCATATCGAAAATCAAATAAAAGTATTAAGTATCTTGTTAATTCAAAAATCAAAGCTTTAAAATTCCCATAAGTTTAAAACTTTTCAAAAATACCCTCATAGTTTTGAAAACTTAATCAAACCAATTTTCTTGAAAAGTAATTTAAGATCCACGCATCTAAGCAATATTTAAAAATAATTAAGCATATTTTTCACTATTAAACTGAGATTAAAAATAAGTTTTAATAACTTTTCACCAACTAACAATGAGAAACAAAAATTTCTTTGATTATAAAATTTCTTCGGAAAAATTTATAAATTTTCAATCTTATAACTAAAATCAATAGACCACTACTTCAAATCAACTAATCAAAGAGTTTATAAAAGAAACATGCAAAAACAGCGACGAAACAGCGCATTTACCCCCTTATTTTTAGATTTACAAAAATAACCCCAAATGCTTTAAAAACTCCCATTTTTGCAAAATATCGAAGCAAACTTTAAAACAAATGCTTTTCAAATAAACCTAACCAAATATCAAATAAAAACTTATATTTTCAGTCCATCTTACTCCCAACAAAAATTGCAGCCCTTAACCTTTCAACTTTTAAAATTTTCAAAAATACCCCAAAGTTTTGAGAAAAATAAAAACATCAACTTTCTTTCAAAAAGAAATCAAGATCCAAACATATAAGAAATATTTAAACAAAACCAAAGCAAATCACATTAAATATAACATATGAACTCAACAACTTATCACAAGGACAAACTAAACTTCTTCAACATATATTTTTAAAAAGAAGAAAGTAATATCACAAAGACTAAAGAACACATGCATAGATGTATTTTTACCCAAAGCAACAAAGGGGGTGAAAATCTCTTCATTTCCAGAACTCCGAAGGTGGTGGTGGCAGCTCAGGTGGCAGTGGCGGCGGCTCCGGTGGTGGTTCATAACAAAAGCCCTCAAATCCTTACTTTTCACCATTTCCTAACGGCTGTCGATTCACTTCGGGAGTTCCGAACGACGATCCGAACGGTCAATATGTGGATCCATGTGTGTAGGACCTTCACACAAAATTTGGGCATGATCCAACGGTGGACGAAGACGGAATGATCGAAAAACCGAGGCTGGGTTGTGAAGATCCGAAAATTCTATCTTTCTAATGTGTTCTCTCTTCTCTCTCTCTCTCTCTCTCTTATTCTCTATAATGTGTATGTAAATGAGGTTATGCAGAGGATAAAAATCTGATGTTAAGTGTGTATAATAATTATATACACATTGGGAAGAGAGGGAGACATAATGCTTACTTATTATTTTATCCACCAATGCATGTAAACCTTGATAGAGGAGTTTACTCTATCCAAGGGCATGCCTTAGCAGCCCTTGGAGTGTGCAAGGAGAGAAAATAATTACTCTCCTGCAAAAGTCTACAACTTGGGGCAAATTTACACTTTGCCCCCCCGAAGTTTTGAAAACTTACATTTTTGTCCCCAAAAACAAAATTTTATTGCATCCAAGCCCGAAAATCTTTCAAAAAGGTCTTAATCAAATTTTAAAGTAACTTTTATATTTTAATTATTTCAAGTTCAAAAGATCACAATATTTAAATAATTTGTTCAAATTAATGCTTGACTTTGAAAATAAAATGTAGCACTTAAATTTGGATTAAAAATCCAATCAAAAGGGTTCGAAATTTTGGGGGCGTTACAATCCTCCCCACTTAAAAGAATTTGGTCCCCAAATTCGTTCTTGAGATTCGCGTGGTACTGTTAACGCCGACGTATCTTCTTTTCTTGCTCCCGAAACGTTTCTTCCTTACTCTGTGTGCGTCATAAAACATTTTCCTGTAGAATCTGCAGCCTTCTTGATTAAAACGAGTGTGCGAAAATGTTCTCTCGTACGTTAGGCGTTTTCAAAACTACGACGTATCTTTTCTCTAACTCCCAAGTCGTCTTTTTATACTCTGGCCGCGCCATAATGGAATTCACTTGTTTTCTACATCTAGATGAGTATGCAAACGTGTCTTCGTTTGTACGTTATATATTTCTGAATATCTTAAGATATGCAGTCAGGTTCACGAGGATGATCGATGTAGTACTCCATATACATTACGCATAATCAAGACGCGGTAGAATGAGATACGATGATAATCCTAACTCCTATGCCGCGGATTAAGATTCTTCTCAAAAGAAAAACTACTCGCATAACAAAATATAGTTCAGTTTGGCCCAGAGAATTCAAAAGGTACTGAATGACGTTTGACTTGGGGTTCTCACAAGGAACAAAATGAGTTAAATGAAGAGACACGATGAGGATTAGAAAAGATGATCGAATCAAGATGCTCAAGATGACAAGATAAGAATTAGCAATGGCAACATAAAGAAGAATCAACGAAGATTGGGAAAAGGACTTAAATATCGATAATAAAGATAACCAAATGAATAGTTCGATATAAGTGACAAGGAGAACAATTAAGGTGCACCGATAAGAATAACGAAAGGGATGAGCCTCACCATTTCAAACGGTGCAAGTAAAAAGAATATCAAAGCAAGGATATCGGTAAGGATAACAGAATGTCGAAACAAGTATCATGACAATAATAACCAAAAACATTAAAGTGTGTTTGGTCATTTGAAAAGCAAGTCAAGATAAATGGCGAGATTCGAAGATCATTTCAATAATGATTACAACAAGCTGCAATAGAAAACAAGTAAAACTCGATAGTGAAATCTGAGAACATCGAAACGATCAAATTGAACGAGATGAGAATTAAAAATAAGTTCAAAACAAATAGAAGGTAAGTCCGAAGTTCAAAAGGAATTGAGAATAAATTGATCTGATTTATGCGGCTTGCAACAAGGAATGAAATAGACAAAGGAACCACAATTTATGAATGGACAAATGAAAACGTGAAGTTCAAAGAATCCGACACAATTTAATTCCTTCAGGAAATTTAGAAGATTGTATAATTGAATACGACGAAAAAGAGTAACATGAAAGCATATGTATAATTTCAAAACGATCATAACGGAATAAATAGGCCAGGGAAAAAGAAGGACAAGGAACAATAACAATCATAGAATACGACAAAAATAAATAATTTGGTTTACGAAGTCAATACGAGAAAGTATCTCATGAAATAGGGAGGGGTAAACTCTAAACGAGTAAAAAGATAAGGGATCAATATAAAAACTTGATAGGATACAAGAAGTCAATCCCCAATAGACAAAAACATGTTAATTGAGAGTGTCGATACGCTCTGAAGGCAAACAGTCAAAGAGTCAAAATAAAGGTAATTAAGGGCACGACTTGAAGAAGCCATATCAAGAATGAGGCTAAAATGATTGAAGAATATTTTACGGTAAATTACACAACATGAAGGAAAAGATACAATCGGACAATGGCATTTAGAAACTTCAGAAAAGCAAGAGCGAGAATGAGAAGATTAGATATGAACTTAGGGTAGTTTTAGAATTCAAAATGAAGTTACTCGCTATCGATGAAAATTCATAGTTGAATGCAAGGAATGAGTAATAGACAAGTTAGAACTCAAGATGATGTCAATGAAATTTGAATAATATTTTGTCTATTGAAAGGAAGATTACATAGATAACAATTTGATTCGCCAAAATGATGAAGGAAACACATCTAGGGATCACAAGCTCAAAAATGAATAAGTACCAACATTAGAATAAGGGCGAAAATATTAATTATAGCGAAATTAGGCTCAAGAGAGCTTACTGAAGTCGAGAGATCGATTTGGAGATGGATTCGTTTAGAATCAGAATTATGAGTAAGGTAAACTTGATAATGTAATTCAAAATGATTAGGGCTATTTTAGTCATGCTATATGTACTTCAAGAAAGGTCACTTAATTCAGATCTTTCAATTTACGTAAAATCACGGAGTGCACACATATACAATCATAACTAGACAATAATTTCAACAATAAAGTTCAAATAACGTTATGGTATTCGTGATACCACCAACAAAATAATAAATCAAGAAAACACAGAATCAAGCAAAAATAATCATTAACCCCAAGGACATGTACTAAACATATGGTTTCGGTTGCGGTCTTGTCCTAAAAGTGAACTACCCAATATGGGTAGACACCATAAAATCATGACGGTGAGTCCCACCTTACTAACCCCTCAGTACAAATCTGAGGATCCTATCCTGGCGTTGAGCCGAAGCTCTGATACCATCTGTGACGGCCCGGCACCGCGGGTCCGTCGGATGACGGTCGAAAAATTAATGTTATTTTGAAAAAAGGGTTAAATATATCGAAACTTTTTTTTTTTTTTACGAAGAATAAAATAAAATCAATTTTCATAGTAGATGTTGAAAGCGGAAGCAGTTTAAAATAAAATAAGAACAATTTAGATTACTAAGTTTTTGACGAACAAATAAAATCAACTTTAACAAATCAAACATTCTAAACAAGGTTTTAATCAAAATTGAAAAAGAGCATAAATCGACCACAAAATATTACTACTCTCCTTAATACTAGGGTGGGACCGCAACCGTGATGACCTAACCACAACCCGACTATTATTTCCAGAAAGCCTGAAACTGAAAAGAGTGAAACATAGAACGCATAAGTTGATCGTCCAACTTAGTGAGACTATGTGCGAATTTGCATGGTGATGTGTGAATGCAACATATTATATAACATAATTATGTTATCAAGCAAATAAACATATATTCAAGACGAAGAAACACGGAATTCACATAACCAAGAATTGCTGATGCCGTCCTCCACTTACCCTCCATCCTCAGTCTGATATCCATCCAAACTCACAAAGTAAGTAGCGACCTTACTATCAAAATGCATCGACATGTCTTTGCCGGAGTTCGTCCTTACTCCCCAAGTGTTCCTCCCCACTTGGGTTGTAAGGCTAGGCCTACGGGTAACCGTGACAATCCTGCCGGCCCTTGCCGGCCAGGTTGGCATCGGGTCCATATACCAATCAAAAGGGGGCCCACACAAAATCGAAAACAAATGGAAACATATAGTCGGAAACAAACGGAACATAACATATCAAACATATTAACATATTATCAACATTTAATAACTTATCAAATGAAATTCTGGGTATCATGATAATTTCGAAAATTATATTCGCAACTAGTAGATTCGAATGTAGCATGTATTTGGATAATCATGTTCAAATGCTAAGTGATTTCATGCGAGAAATGTTGACCTAATAAGTCAACCTATTCGTGACGACATGCAAGAAAAGTTAGAATAAAATTCATGCTTTGATTATTAAAAGCCTAAGTGCATGTTGGACTCGATCTACTAGCACATCGAACCGACATACAACTTAAACACACAGCGCTCACCTTTGTCGCTTAGTATAGCGACTAAAACTCCACAAATGAAGCGTATCCGAAACCTGAGCAAGTACGCAGACGACTTAGAAACATAACTAATGAAAATCCTACACAAGGATTTCCTACTAACACATCGCACAAAATTGCTTAGAACTTTCAACATCAACTCACTTAAAAGTAATTATTTTCAAAACTCAAAATACTAAATAAATAAAACAGCTCCAAAACAGCAAATTTTTACTTCATTTTCCAGATTTACAAAACAGCCCCTAAACTTTTAAAAATATCCATCTTTGCAAAAAAATTGCAACAAACTTTAAATCAAAATATTTTTAACTAAACTCATATCAAAAATCAAATAAAAGTATTAAGTATCTTGTTAATTCAAAAATCAAAGCTTTAAAATTCCCATAAGTTTAAAACTTTTCAGAAATACCCTCATAGTTTTGAAAACTTAATCAAACCAATTTTCTTGAAAAGTAATTTAAGATCCACGCATCTAAGCAATATTTAAAAATAATTAAGCATATTTTTCACTATTAAACTGAGATTAAAAATAAGTTTTAATAACTTTTCACCAACTAACAATGAGAAACAAAAATTTCTTTGATTATAAAATTTCTTCGGAAAAATTTATAAATTTTCAATCTTATAACTAAAATCAATAGACCACTACTTCAAATCAACTAATCAAAGAGTTTATAAAAGAAACATGCAAAAACAGCGACGAAACAGCGCATTTACCCCCTTATTTTTAGATTTACAAAAATAACCCCAAATGCTTTAAAAACTCCCATTTTTGCAAAATATCGAAGCAAACTTTAAAACAAATGCTTTTCAAATAAACCTAACCAAATATCAAATAAAAACTTATATTTTCAGTCCATCTTACTCCCAACAAAAATTGCAGCCCTTAACCTTTCAACTTTTAAAATTTTCAAAAATACCCCAAAGTTTTGAGAAAAATAAAAACATCAACTTTCTTTCAAAAAGAAATCAAGATCCAAACATATAAGAAATATTTAAACAAAACCAAAGCAAATCACATTAAATATAACATATGAACTCAACAACTTATCACAAGGACAAACTAAACTTCTTCAACATATATTTTTAAAAAGAAGAAAGTAATATCACAAAGACTAAAGAACACATGCATAGATGTATTTTTACCCAAAGCAACAAAGGGGGTGAAAATCTCTTCATTTCCAGAACTCCGAAGGTGGTGGTGGCAGCTCAGGTGGCAGTGGCGGCGGCTCCGGTGGTGGTTCATAACAAAAGCCCTCAAATCCTTACTTTTCACCATTTCCTAACGGCTGTCGATTCACTTCGGGAGTTCCGAACGACGATCCGAACGGTCAATATATGGATCCATGTGTGTAGGACCTTCACACAAAATTTGGGCATGATCCAACGGTGGACGAAGACGGAATGATCGAAAAACCGAGGCTGGGTTGTGAAGATCCGAAAATTCTATCTTTCTAATGTGTTCTCTCTTCTCTCTCTCTCTCTCTCTCTCTTATTCTCTATAATGTGTATGTAAATGAGGTTATGCAGAGGATAAAAATCTGATGTTAAGTGTGTATAATAATTATATACACATTGGGAAGAGAGGGAGACATAATGCTTACTTATTATTTTATCCACCAATGCATGTAAACCTTGATAGAGGAGTTTACTCTATCCAAGGGCATGCCTTAGCAGCCCTTGGAGTGTGCAAGGAGAGAAAATAATTACTCTCCTGCAAAAGTCTACAACTTGGGGCAAATTTACACTTTGCCCCCCCGAAGTTTTGAAAACTTACATTTTTGTCCCCAAAAACAAAATTTTATTGCATCCAAGCCCGAAAATCTTTCAAAAAGGTCTTAATCAAATTTTAAAGTAACTTTTATATTTTAATTATTTCAAGTTCAAAAGATCACAATATTTAAATAATTTGTTCAAATTAATGCTTGACTTTGAAAATAAAATGTAGCACTTAAATTTGGATTAAAAATCCAATCAAAAGGGTTCGAAATTTTGGGGGCGTTACAATCCTCCCCACTTAAAAGAATTTGGTCCCCAAATTCGTTCTTGAGATTCGCGTGGTACTGTTAACGCCGACGTATCTTCTTTTCTTGCTCCCGAAACGTTTCTTCCTTACTCTGTGTGCGTCATAAAACATTTTCCTGTAGAATCTGCAGCCTTCTTGATTAAAACGAGTGTGCGAAAATGTTCTCTCGTACGTTAGGCGTTTTCAAAACTACGACGTATCTTTTCTCTAACTCCCAAGTCGTCTTTTTATACTCTGGCCGCGCCATAATGGAATTCACTTGTTTTCTACATCTAGATGAGTATGCAAACGTGTCTTCGTTTGTACGTTATATATTTCTGAATATCTTAAGATATGCAGTCAGGTTCACGAGGATGATCGATGTAGTACTCCATATACATTACGCATAATCAAGACGCGGTAGAATGAGATACGATGATAATCCTAACTCCTATGCCGCGGATTAAGATTCTTCTCAAAAGAAAAACTACTCGCATAACAAAATATAGTTCAGTTTGGCCCAGAGAATTCAAAAGGTACTGAATGACGTTTGACTTGGGGTTCTCACAAGGAACAAAATGAGTTAAATGAAGAGACACGATGAGGATTAGAAAAGATGATCGAATCAAGATGCTCAAGATGACAAGATAAGAATTAGCAATGGCAACATAAAGAAGAATCAACGAAGATTGGGAAAAGGACTTAAATATCGATAATAAAGATAACCAAATGAATAGTTCGATATAAGTGACAAGGAGAACAATTAAGGTGCACCGATAAGAATAACGAAAGGGATGAGCCTCACCATTTCAAACGGTGCAAGTAAAAAGAATATCAAAGCAAGGATATCGGTAAGGATAACAGAATGTCGAAACAAGTATCATGACAATAATAACCAAAAACATTAAAGTGTGTTTGGTCATTTGAAAAGCAAGTCAAGATAAATGGCGAGATTCGAAGATCATTTCAATAATGATTACAACAAGCTGCAATAGAAAACAAGTAAAACTCGATAGTGAAATCTGAGAACATCGAAACGATCAAATTGAACGAGATGAGAATTAAAAATAAGTTCAAAACAAATAGAAGGTAAGTCCGAAGTTCAAAAGGAATTGAGAATAAATTGATCTGATTTATGCGGCTTGCAACAAGGAATGAAATAGACAAAGGAACCACAATTTATGAATGGACAAATGAAAACATGAAGTTCAAAGAAACCGAGACAATTCAATTCCTTCAGGAAATTTAGAAGATTGTATAATTGAATACGACGAAAAAGAGTAACATGAAAGCATATGTATAATTTCAAAACGATCATAACGGAATAAATAGGCCAGGGAAAAAGAAGGACAAGGAACAATAACAATCATAGAATACGACAAAAATAAATAATTTGGTTTACGAAGTCAATACGAGAAAGTATCTCATGAAATAGGGAGGGGTAAACTCTAAACGAGTAAAAAGATAAGGGATCAATATAAAAACTTGATAGGATACAAGAAGTCAATCCCCAATAGACAAAAACATGTTAATTGAGAGTGTCGATACGCTCTGAAGGCAAACAGTCAAAGAGTCAAAATAAAGGTAATTAAGGGCACGACTTGAAGAAGCCATATCAAGAATGAGGCTAAAATGATTGAAGAATATTTTACGGTAAATTACACAACATGAAGGAAAAGATACAATCGGACAATGGCATTTAGAAACTTCAGAAAAGCAAGAGCGAGAATGAGAAGATTAGATATGAACTTAGGGTAGTTTTAGAATTCAAAATGAAGTTACTCGCTATCGATGAAAATTCATAGTTGAATGCAAGGAATGAGTAATAGACAAGTTAGAACTCAAGATGATGTCAATGAAATTTAAATGATATTTTGTCTATTGAAAGGAAGATTACATAGATAACAATTTGATTCGCCAAAATGATGAAGGAAACACATCTAGGGATCACAAGCTCAAAAATGAATAAGTACCAACATTAGAATAAGGGCGAAAATATTAATTATAGCGAAATTAGGCTCAAGAGAGCTTACTGAAGTCGAGAGATCGATTTGGAGATGGATTCGTTTAGAATCAGAATTATGAGTAAGGTAAACTTGATAATGTAATTCAAAATGATTAGGGCTATTTTAGTCATGCTATATGTACTTCAAGAAAGGTCACTTAATTCAGATCTTTCAATTTACGTAAAATCACGGAGTGCACACATATACAATCATAACTAGACAATAATTTCAACAATAAAGTTCAAATAACGTTATGGTATTCGTGATACCACCAACAAAATAATAAATCAAGAAAACACAGAATCAAGCAAAAATAATCATTAACCACAAGGACATGTACTAAACATATGGTTTCGGTTGCGGTCTTGTCCTAAAAGTGAACTACCCAATATGGGTAGACACCATAAAATCATGACGGTGAGTCCCACCTTACTAACCCCTCAGTACAAATCCGAGGATCCTATCCTGGCGTTGAGCCGAAGCTCTGATACCATCTGTGACGGCCCGGCACCGCGGGTCCGTCGGATGACGGTCGAAAAATTAATGTTATTTTGAAAAAAGGGTTAAATATATCGAAACTTTTTTTTTTTTGACGAAGAATAAAATAAAATCAATTTTCATAGTAGATGTTGAAAGCGGAAGCAGTTTAAAATAAAATAAGAACAATTTAGATTACTAAGTTTTTGACGAACAAATAAAATCAACTTTAACAAATCAAACATTCTAAACAAGGTTTTAATCAAAATTGAAAAAGAGCATAAATCGACCACAAAATATTACTACTCTCCTTAATACTAGGGTGGGACCGCAACCGTGATGACCTAACCACAACCCGACTATTATTTCCAGAAAGCCTGAAACTGAAAAGAGTGAAACATAGAACGCATAAGTTGATCGTCCAACTTAGTGAGGCTATGTGCGAATTTGCATGGTGTTGTGTGAATGCAACATATTATATAACATAATTATGTTATCAAGCAAATAAACATATATTCAAGACGGAAGAAACACGGAATTCACATAACCAAAAATTGCTGATGCCGTCCTCCACTTACCCTCCATCCTCAGTCTGATATCCATCCAAACTCACCAAGTAAGGAGCGACCTTACTATCAAAATGCATCGACATGTCTTTGCCGGAGTTCGTCCTTACTCCCCAAGTGTTCCTCCCCACTTGGGTTGTAAGGCCAGGCCTACGGGTAACCGTGACAATCCTGCCGGCCCTTGCCGGCCAGGTTGGCATCGGGTCCATATACCAATCAAAAGGGGGCCCACACAAAATCGAAAACAAATGGAAACATATAGTCGGAAACAAACGGAACATAACATATCAAACATATTAACATATTATCAACATTTAATAACTTATCAAATGAAATTCTGGGTATCATGATAATTTCGAAAAATATATTCGCAACTAGTAGATTCGAATGTAGCATGTATTTGGATAATCATGTTCAAATGCTAAGTGATTTCATGCGAGAAATGTTGACCTAATAAGTCAACCTATTCGTGACGACATGCAAGAAAAGTTAGAATAAAATTCATGCTTTGATTATTAAAAGCCTAAGTGCATGTTGGACTCGATCTACTAGCACATCGAACCGACATACAACTTAAACACACAGCGCTCACCTTTGTCGCTTAGTATAGCGACTAAAACTCCACAAATGAAGCGTATCCGAAACCTGAGCAAGTACGCAGACGACTTAGAAACATAACTAATGAAAATCCTACACAAGGATTTCCTACTAACACATCGCACAAAATTGCTTAGAACTTTCAACATCAACTCACTTAAAAGTAATTATTTTCAAAACTCAAAATACTAAATAAATAAAACAGCTCCAAAACAGCAAATTTTTACTTCATTTTCCAGATTTACAAAACAGCCCCTAAACTTTTAAAAATATCCATCTTTGCAAAAAAATTGCAACAAACTTTAAATCAAAATATTTTTAACTAAACTCATATCGAAAATCAAATAAAAGTATTAAGTATCTTGTTAATTCAAAAATCAAAGCTTTAAAATTCCCATAAGTTTAAAACTTTTCAAAAATACCCTCATAGTTTTGAAAACTTAATCAAACCAATTTTCTTGAAAAGTAATTTAAGATCCACGCATCTAAGCAATATTTAAAAATAATTAAGCATATTTTTCACTATTAAACTGAGATTAAAAATAAGTTTTAATAACTTTTCACCAACTAACAATGAGAAACAAAAATTTCTTTGATTATAAAATTTCTTCGGAAAAATTTATAAATTTTCAATCTTATAACTAAAATCAATAGACCACTACTTCAAATCAACTAATCAAAGAGTTTATAAAAGAAACATGCAAAAACAGCGACGAAACAGCGCATTTACCCCCTTATTTTTAGATTTACAAAAATAACCCCAAATGCTTTAAAAACTCCCATTTTTGCAAAATATCGAAGCAAACTTTAAAACAAATGCTTTTCAAATAAACCTAACCAAATATCAAATAAAAACTTATATTTTCAGTCCATCTTACTCCCAACAAAAATTGCAGCCCTTAACCTTTCAACTTTTAAAATTTTCAAAAATACCCCAAAGTTTTGAGAAAAATAAAAACATCAACTTTCTTTCAAAAAGAAATCAAGATCCAAACATATAAGAAATATTTAAACAAAACCAAAGCAAATCACATTAAATATAACATATGAACTCAACAACTTATCACAAGGACAAACTAAACTTCTTCAACATATATTTTTAAAAAGAAGAAAGTAATATCACAAAGACTAAAGAACACATGCATAGATGTATTTTTACCCAAAGCAACAAAGGGGGTGAAAATCTCTTCATTTCCAGAACTCCGAAGGTGGTGGTGGCAGCTCAGGTGGCAGTGGCGGCGGCTCCGGTGGTGGTTCATAACAAAAGCCCTCAAATCCTTACTTTTCACCATTTCCTAACGGCTGTCGATTCACTTCGGGAGTTCCGAACGACGATCCGAACGGTCAATATGTGGATCCATGTGTGTAGGACCTTCACACAAAATTTGGGCATGATCCAACGGTGGACGAAGACGGAATGATCGAAAAACCGAGGCTGGGTTGTGAAGATCCGAAAATTCTATCTTTCTAATGTGTTCTCTCTTCTCTCTCTCTCTCTCTCTCTCTCTTATTCTCTATAATGTGTATGTAAATGAGGTTATGCAGAGGATAAAAATCTGATGTTAAGTGTGTATAATAATTATATACACATTGGGAAGAGAGGGAGACATAATGCTTACTTATTATTTTATCCACCAATGCATGTAAACCTTGATAGAGGAGTTTACTCTATCCAAGGGCATGCCTTAGCAGCCCTTGGAGTGTGCAAGGAGAGAAAATAATTACTCTCCTGCAAAAGTCTACAACTTGGGGCAAATTTACACTTTGCCCCCCCGAAGTTTTGAAAACTTACATTTTTGTCCCCAAAAACAAAATTTTATTGCATCCAAGCCCGAAAATCTTTCAAAAAGGTCTTAATCAAATTTTAAAGTAACTTTTATATTTTAATTATTTCAAGTTCAAAAGATCACAATATTTAAATAATTTGTTCAAATTAATGCTTGACTTTGAAAATAAAATGTAGCACTTAAATTTGGATTAAAAATCCAATCAAAAGGGTTCGAAATTTTGGGGGCGTTACAATCCTCCCCACTTAAAAGAATTTGGTCCCCAAATTCGTTCTTGAGATTCGCGTGGTACTGTTAACGCCGACGTATCTTCTTTTCTTGCTCCCGAAACGTTTCTTCCTTACTCTGTGTGCGTCATAAAACATTTTCCTGTAGAATCTGCAGCCTTCTTGATTAAAACGAGTGTGCGAAAATGTTCTCTCGTACGTTAGGCGTTTTCAAAACTACGACGTATCTTTTCTCTAACTCCCAAGTCGTCTTTTTATACTCTGGCCGCGCCATAATGGAATTCACTTGTTTTCTACATCTAGATGAGTATGCAAACGTGTCTTCGTTTGTACGTTATATATTTCTGAATATCTTAAGATATGCAGTCAGGTTCACGAGGATGATCGATGTAGTACTCCATATACATTACGCATAATCAAGACGCGGTAGAATGAGATACGATGATAATCCTAACTCCTATGCCGCGGATTAAGATTCTTCTCAAAAGAAAAACTACTCGCATAACAAAATATAGTTCAGTTTGGCCCAGAGAATTCAAAAGGTACTGAATGACGTTTGACTTGGGGTTCTCACAAGGAACAAAATGAGTTAAATGAAGAGACACGATGAGGATTAGAAAAGATGATCGAATCAAGATGCTCAAGATGACAAGATAAGAATTAGCAATGGCAACATAAAGAAGAATCAACGAAGATTGGGAAAAGGACTTAAATATCGATAATAAAGATAACCAAATGAATAGTTCGATATAAGTGACAAGGAGAACAATTAAGGTGCACCGATAAGAATAACGAAAGGGATGAGCCTCACCATTTCAAACGGTGCAAGTAAAAAGAATATCAAAGCAAGGATATCGGTAAGGATAACAGAATGTCGAAACAAGTATCATGACAATAATAACCAAAAACATTAAAGTGTGTTTGGTCATTTGAAAAGCAAGTCAAGATAAATGGCGAGATTCGAAGATCATTTCAATAATGATTACAACAAGCTGCAATAGAAAACAAGTAAAACTCGATAGTGAAATCTGAGAACATCGAAACGATCAAATTGAACGAGATGAGAATTAAAAATAAGTTCAAAACAAATAGAAGGTAAGTCCGAAGTTCAAAAGGAATTGAGAATAAATTGATCTGATTTATGCGGCTTGCAACAAGGAATGAAATAGACAAAGGAACCACAATTTATGAATGGACAAATGAAAACGTGAAGTTCAAAGAAACCGAGACAATTCAATTCCTTCAGGAAATTTAGAAGATTGTATAATTGAATACGACGAAAAAGAGTAACATGAAAGCATATGTATAATTTCAAAACGATCATAACGGAATAAATAGGCCAGGGAAAAAGAAGGACAAGGAACAATAACAATCATAGAATACGACAAAAATAAATAATTTGGTTTACGAAGTCAATACGAGAAAGTATCTCATGAAATAGGGAGGGGTAAACTCTAAACGAGTAAAAAGATAAGGGATCAATATAAAAACTTGATAGGATACAAGAAGTCAATCCCCAATAGACAAAAACATGTTAATTGAGAGTGTCGATACGCTCTGAAGGCAAACAGTCAAAGAGTCAAAATAAAGGTAATTAAGGGCACGACTTGAAGAAGCCATATCAAGAATGAGGCTAAAATGATTGAAGAATATTTTACGGTAAATTACACAACATGAAGGAAAAGATACAATCGGACAATGGCATTTAGAAACTTCAGAAAAGCAAGAGCGAGAATGAGAAGATTAGATATGAACTTAGGGTAGTTTTAGAATTCAAAATGAAGTTACTCGCTATCGATGAAAATTCATAGTTGAATGCAAGGAATGAGTAATAGACAAGTTAGAACTCAAGATGATGTCAATGAAATTTAAATGATATTTTGTCTATTGAAAGGAAGATTACATAGATAACAATTTGATTCGCCAAAATGATGAAGGAAACACATCTAGGGATCACAAGCTCAAAAATGAATAAGTACCAACATTAGAATAAGGGCGAAAATATTAATTATAGCGAAATTAGGCTCAAGAGAGCTTACTGAAGTCGAGAGATCGATTTGGAGATGGATTCGTTTAGAATCAGAATTATGAGTAAGGTAAACTTGATAATGTAATTCAAAATGATTAGGGCTATTTTAGTCATGCTATATGTACTTCAAGAAAGGTCACTTAATTCAGATCTTTCAATTTACGTAAAATCACGGAGTGCACACATATACAATCATAACTAGACAATAATTTCAACAATAAAGTTCAAATAACGTTATGGTATTCGTGATACCACCAACAAAATAATAAATCAAGAAAACACAGAATCAAGCAAAAATAATCATTAACCACAAGGACATGTACTAAACATATGGTTTCGGTTGCGGTCTTGTCCTAAAAGTGAACTACCCAATATGGGTAGACACCATAAAATCATGACGGTGAGTCCCACCTTACTAACCCCTCAGTACAAATCCGAGGATCCTATCCTGGCGTTGAGCCGAAGCTCTGATACCATCTGTGACGGCCCGGCACCGCGGGTCCGTCGGATGACGGTCGAAAAATTAATGTTATTTTGAAAAAAGGGTTAAATATATCGAAACTTTTTTTTTTTTTGACGAAGAATAAAATAAAATCAATTTTCATAGTAGATGTTGAAAGCGGAAGCAGTTTAAAATAAAATAAGAACAATTTAGATTACTAAGTTTTTGACGAACAAATAAAATCAACTTTAACAAATCAAACATTCTAAACAAGGTTTTAATCAAAATTGAAAAAGAGCATAAATCGACCACAAAATATTACTACTCTCCTTAATACTAGGGTGGGACCGCAACCGTGATGACCTAACCACAACCCGACTATTATTTCCAGAAAGCCTGAAACTGAAAAGAGTGAAACATAGAACGCATAAGTTGATCGTCCAACTTAGTGAGGCTATGTGCGAATTTGCATGGTGTTGTGTGAATGCAACATATTATATAACATAATTATGTTATCAAGCAAATAAACATATATTCAAGACGGAAGAAACACGGAATTCACATAACCAAAAATTGCTGATGCCGTCCTCCACTTACCCTCCATCCTCAGTCTGATATCCATCCAAACTCACCAAGTAAGGAGCGACCTTACTATCAAAATGCATCGACATGTCTTTGCCGGAGTTCGTCCTTACTCCCCAAGTGTTCCTCCCCACTTGGGTTGTAAGGCCAGGCCTACGGGTAACCGTGACAATCCTGCCGGCCCTTGCCGGCCAGGTTGGCATCGGGTCCATATACCAATCAAAAGGGGGCCCACACAAAATCGAAAACAAATGGAAACATATAGTCGGAAACAAACGGAACATAACATATCAAACATATTAACATATTATCAACATTTAATAACTTATCAAATGAAATTCTGGGTATCATGATAATTTCGAAAAATATATTCGCAACTAGTAGATTCGAATGTAGCATGTATTTGGATAATCATGTTCAAATGCTAAGTGATTTCATGCGAGAAATGTTGACCTAATAAGTCAACCTATTCGTGACGACATGCAAGAAAAGTTAGAATAAAATTCATGCTTTGATTATTAAAAGCCTAAGTGCATGTTGGACTCGATCTACTAGCACATCGAACCGACATACAACTTAAACACACAGCGCTCACCTTTGTCGCTTAGTATAGCGACTAAAACTCCACAAATGAAGCGTATCCGAAACCTGAGCAAGTACGCAGACGACTTAGAAACATAACTAATGAAAATCCTACACAAGGATTTCCTACTAACACATCGCACAAAATTGCTTAGAACTTTCAACATCAACTCACTTAAAAGTAATTATTTTCAAAACTCAAAATACTAAATAAATAAAACAGCTCCAAAACAGCAAATTTTTACTTCATTTTCCAGATTTACAAAACAGCCCCTAAACTTTTAAAAATATCCATCTTTGCAAAAAAATTGCAACAAACTTTAAATCAAAATATTTTTAACTAAACTCATATCGAAAATCAAATAAAAGTATTAAGTATCTTGTTAATTCAAAAATCAAAGCTTTAAAATTCCCATAAGTTTAAAACTTTTCAAAAATACCCTCATAGTTTTGAAAACTTAATCAAACCAATTTTCTTGAAAAGTAATTTAAGATCCACGCATCTAAGCAATATTTAAAAATAATTAAGCATATTTTTCACTATTAAACTGAGATTAAAAATAAGTTTTAATAACTTTTCACCAACTAACAATGAGAAACAAAAATTTCTTTGATTATAAAATTTCTTCGGAAAAATTTATAAATTTTCAATCTTATAACTAAAATCAATAGACCACTACTTCAAATCAACTAATCAAAGAGTTTATAAAAGAAACATGCAAAAACAGCGACGAAACAGCGCATTTACCCCCTTATTTTTAGATTTACAAAAATAACCCCAAATGCTTTAAAAACTCCCATTTTTGCAAAATATCGAAGCAAACTTTAAAACAAATGCTTTTCAAATAAACCTAACCAAATATCAAATAAAAACTTATATTTTCAGTCCATCTTACTCCCAACAAAAATTGCAGCCCTTAACCTTTCAACTTTTAAAATTTTCAAAAATACCCCAAAGTTTTGAGAAAAATAAAAACATCAACTTTCTTTCAAAAAGAAATCAAGATCCAAACATATAAGAAATATTTAAACAAAACCAAAGCAAATCACATTAAATATAACATATGAACTCAACAACTTATCACAAGGACAAACTAAACTTCTTCAACATATATTTTTAAAAAGAAGAAAGTAATATCACAAAGACTAAAGAACACATGCATAGATGTATTTTTACCCAAAGCAACAAAGGGGGTGAAAATCTCTTCATTTCCAGAACTCCGAAGGTGGTGGTGGCAGCTCAGGTGGCAGTGGCGGCGGCTCCGGTGGTGGTTCATAACAAAAGCCCTCAAATCCTTACTTTTCACCATTTCCTAACGGCTGTCGATTCACTTCGGGAGATCCGAACGACGATCCGAACGGTCAATATGTGGATCCATGTGTGTAGGACCTTCACACAAAATTTGGGCATGATCCAACGGTGGACGAAGACGGAATGATCGAAAAACCGAGGCTGGGTTGTGAAGATCCGAAAATTCTATCTTTCTAATGTGTTCTCTCTTCTCTCTCTCTCTCTCTCTCTCTCTCTTATTCTCTATAATGTGTATGTAAATGAGGTTATGCAGAGGATAAAAATCTGATGTTAAGTGTGTATAATAATTATATACACATTGGGAAGAGAGGGAGACATAATGCTTACTTATTATTTTATCCACCAATGCATGTAAACCTTGATAGAGGAGTTTACTCTATCCAAGGGCATGCCTTAGCAGCCCTTGGAGTGTGCAAGGAGAGAAAATAATTACTCTCCTGCAAAAGTCTACAACTTGGGGCAAATTTACACTTTGCCCCCCCGAAGTTTTGAAAACTTACATTTTTGTCCCCAAAAACAAAATTTTATTGCATCCAAGCCCGAAAATCTTTCAAAAAGGTCTTAATCAAATTTTAAAGTAACTTTTATATTTTAATTATTTCAAGTTCAAAAGATCACAATATTTAAATAATTTGTTCAAATTAATGCTTGACTTTGAAAATAAAATGTAGCACTTAAATTTGGATTAAAAATCCAATCAAAAGGGTTCGAAATTTTGGGGGCGTTACAATCCTCCCCACTTAAAAGAATTTGGTCCCCAAATTCGTTCTTGAGATTCGCGTGGTACTGTTAACGCCGACGTATCTTCTTTTCTTGCTCCCGAAACGTTTCTTCCTTACTCTGTGTGCGTCATAAAACATTTTCCTGTAGAATCTGCAGCCTTCTTGATTAAAACGAGTGTGCGAAAATGTTCTCTCGTACGTTAGGCGTTTTCAAAACTACGACGTATCTTTTCTCTAACTCCCAAGTCGTCTTTTTATACTCTGGCCGCGCCATAATGGAATTCACTTGTTTTCTACATCTAGATGAGTATGCAAACGTGTCTTCGTTTGTACGTTATATATTTCTGAATATCTTAAGATATGCAGTCAGGTTCACGAGGATGATCGATGTAGTACTCCATATACATTACGCATAATCAAGACGCGGTAGAATGAGATACGATGATAATCCTAACTCCTATGCCGCGGATTAAGATTCTTCTCAAAAGAAAAACTACTCGCATAACAAAATATAGTTCAGTTTGGCCCAGAGAATTCAAAAGGTACTGAATGACGTTTGACTTGGGGTTCTCACAAGGAACAAAATGAGTTAAATGAAGAGACACGATGAGGATTAGAAAAGATGATCGAATCAAGATGCTCAAGATGACAAGATAAGAATTAGCAATGGCAACATAAAGAAGAATCAACGAAGATTGGGAAAAGGACTTAAATATCGATAATAAAGATAACCAAATGAATAGTTCGATATAAGTGACAAGGAGAACAATTAAGGTGCACCGATAAGAATAACGAAAGGGATGAGCCTCACCATTTCAAACGGTGCAAGTAAAAAGAATATCAAAGCAAGGATATCGGTAAGGATAACAGAATGTCGAAACAAGTATCATGACAATAATAACCAAAAACATTAAAGTGTGTTTGGTCATTTGAAAAGCAAGTCAAGATAAATGGCGAGATTCGAAGATCATTTCAATAATGATTACAACAAGCTGCAATAGAAAACAAGTAAAACTCGATAGTGAAATCTGAGAACATCGAAACGATCAAATTGAACGAGATGAGAATTAAAAATAAGTTCAAAACAAATAGAAGGTAAGTCCGAAGTTCAAAAGGAATTGAGAATAAATTGATCTGATTTATGCGGCTTGCAACAAGGAATGAAATAGACAAAGGAACCACAATTTATGAATGGACAAATGAAAACGTGAAGTTCAAAGAAACCGAGACAATTCAATTCCTTCAGGAAATTTAGAAGATTGTATAATTGAATACGACGAAAAAGAGTAACATGAAAGCATATGTATAATTTCAAAACGATCATAACGGAATAAATAGGCCAGGGAAAAAGAAGGACAAGGAACAATAACAATCATAGAATACGACAAAAATAAATAATTTGGTTTACGAAGTCAATACGAGAAAGTATCTCATGAAATAGGGAGGGGTAAACTCTAAACGAGTAAAAAGATAAGGGATCAATATAAAAACTTGATAGGATACAAGAAGTCAATCCCCAATAGACAAAAACATGTTAATTGAGAGTGTCGATACGCTCTGAAGGCAAACAGTCAAAGAGTCAAAATAAAGGTAATTAAGGGCACGACTTGAAGAAGCCATATCAAGAATGAGGCTAAAATGATTGAAGAATATTTTACGGTAAATTACACAACATGAAGGAAAAGATACAATCGGACAATGGCATTTAGAAACTTCAGAAAAGCAAGAGCGAGAATGAGAAGATTAGATATGAACTTAGGGTAGTTTTAGAATTCAAAATGAAGTTACTCGCTATCGATGAAAATTCATAGTTGAATGCAAGGAATGAGTAATAGACAAGTTAGAACTCAAGATGATGTCAATGAAATTTGAATGATATTTTGTCTATTGAAAGGAAGATTACATAGATAACAATTTGATTCGCCAAAATGATGAAGGAAACACATCTAGGGATCACAAGCTCAAAAATGAATAAGTACCAACATTAGAATAAGGGCGAAAATATTAATTATAGCGAAATTAGGCTCAAGAGAGCTTACTGAAGTCGAGAGATCGATTTGGAGATGGATTCGTTTAGAATCAGAATTATGAGTAAGGTAAACTTGATAATGTAATTCAAAATGATTAGGGCTATTTTAGTCATGCTATATGTACTTCAAGAAAGGTCACTTAATTCAGATCTTTCAATTTACGTAAAATCACGGAGTGCACACATATACAATCATAACTAGACAATAATTTCAACAATAAAGTTCAAATAACGTTATGGTATTCGTGATACCACCAACAAAATAATAAATCAAGAAAACACAGAATCAAGCAAAAATAATCATTAACCCCAAGGACATGTACTAAATATATGGTTTCGGTTGCGGTCTTGTCCTAAAAGTGAACTACCCAATATGGGTAGACACCATAAAATCATGACGGTGAGTCCCACCTTACTAACCCCTCAGTACAAATCCGAGGATCCTATCCTGGCGTTGAGCCGAAGCTCTGATACCATCTGTGACGGCCCGGCACCGCGGGTCCGTCGGATGACGGTCGAAAAATTATTGTTATTTTGAAAAAAGGGTTAAATATATCGAAACTTTTTTTTTTTTTGACGAAGAATAAAATAAAATCAATTTTCATAGTAGATGTTGAAAGCGGAAGCAGTTTAAAATAAAATAAGAACAATTTAGATTACTAAGTTTTTGACGAACAAATAAAATCAACTTTAACAAATCAAACATTTTAAACAAGGTTTTAATCAAAATTGAAAAAGAGCATAAATCGACCACAAAATATTACTACTCTCCTGAATACTAGGGTGGGACCGCAACCGTGATGACCTAACCGCAACCCGACTATTATTTCCAGAAAGCCTGAAACTGAAAAGAGTGAAACATAGAACGCATAAGTTGATCGTCCAACTTAGTGAGGCTATGTGCGAATTTGCATGGTGATGTGTGAATGCAACATATTATATAACATAATTATGTTATCAAGCAAATAAACATATATTCAAGACGGAAGAAACACGGAATTCACATAACCAAGAATTGCTGATGCCGTCCTCCACTTACCCTCCATCCTCAGTCTGATATCCATCCAAACTCACCAAGTAAGGAGCGACCTTACTATCAAAATGCATCGACATGTCTTTGCCGGAGTTCGTCCTTACTCCCCAAGTGTTCCTCCCCACTTGGGTTGTAAGGCCAGGCCTACGGGTAACCGTGACAATCCTGCCGGCCCTTGCCGGCCAGGTTGGCATCGGGTCCATATACCAATCAAAAGGGGGCCCACACAAAATCGAAAACAAATGGAAACATATAGTCGGAAACAAACGGAACATAACATATCAAACATATTAACATATTGTCAACATTTAATAACTTATCAAATGAAATTCTGGGTATCATGATAATTTCGAAAAATATATTCGCAACTAGTAGATTCGAATGTAGCATGTATTTGGATAATCATGTTCAAATGCTAAGTGATTTCATACGAGAAATGTTGACCTAATAAGTCAACCTATTCGTGACGACATGCAAGAAAAGTTAGAATAAAATTCATGCTTTGATTATTAAAAGCCTAAGTGCATGTTGGACTCGATCTACTAGCACATCGAACCGACATACAACTTAAACACACAGCGCTCACCTTTGTCGCTTAGTATAGCGACTAAAACTCCACAAATGAAGCGTATCCGAAACCTGAGCAAGTACGCAGACGACTTAGAAACATAACTAATGAAAATCCTACACAAGGATTTCCTACTAACACATCGCACAAAATTGCTTAGAACTTTCAACATCAACTCACTTAAAAGTAATTATTTTCAAAACTCAAAATACTAATTAAATAAAACAGCTCCAAAACAGCAAATTTTTACTTCATTTTCCAGATTTACAAAACAGCCCCTAAACTTTTAAAAATATCCATCTTTGCAAAAAAATTGCAACAAACTTTAAATCAAAATATTTTTAACTAAACTCATATCGAAAATCAAATAAAAGTATTAAGTATCTTGTTAATTCAAAAATCAAAGCTTTAAAATTCCCATAAGTTTAAAATTTTTCAAAAATACCCTCATAGTTTTGAAAACTTAATCAAACCAATTTTCTTGAAAAGTAATTTAAGATCCACGCATCTAAGCAATATTTAAAAATAATTAAGCATATTTTTCACTATTAAACTGAGATTGAAAATAAGTTTTAATAACTTTTCACCAACTAACAATGAGAAACAAAAATTTCTTTGATTATAAAATTTCTTCGGAAAAATTTATAAATTTTCAATCTTATAACTAAAATCAATAGACCACTACTTCAAATCAACTAATCAAAGAGTTTATAAAAGAAACATGCAAAAACAGCGACGAAATAGCGCATTTACCCCCTTATTTTAGATTTACAAAAATAACCCCAAATGTTTTAAAAATTCCCATTTTTGCAAAATATCGAAGCAAACTTTAAAACAAATGCTTTTCAAATAAACCTAACCAAATATCAAATAAAAACTTATATTTTCAGTCCATCTTACTCCCAACAAAAATTGCAGCCCTTAACCTTTCAACTTTTAAAATTTTCAAAAATACCCCAAAGTTTTGAGAAAAATAAAAACATCAACTTTCTTTCAAAAAGAAATCAAGATCCAAACATATAAGAAATATTTAAACAAAACCAAAGCAAATCACATTAAATATAACATATGAACTCAACAACTTATCACAAGGACAAACTAAACTTCTTCAACATATATTTTTAAAAAGAAGAAAGTAATATCACAAAGACTAAAGAACACATGCATAGATGTATTTTTACCCAAAGCAACAAAGGGGGTGAAAATCTCTTCATTTCCAGAACTCCGAAGGTGGTGGTGGCAGCTCAGGTGGCAGTGGCGGCGGCTCCGGTGGTGGTTCATAACAAAAGCCCTCAAATCCTTACTTTTCACCATTTCCTAACGGCTGTCGATTCACTTCGGGAGATCCGAACGACGATCCGAACGGTCAATATGTAGATCCATGTGTGTAGGACCTTCACACAAAATTTGGGCATGATCCAACGGTGGACGAAGACGGAATGATCGAAAAACCGAGGCTGGGTTGTGAAGATCCGAAAATTCTATCTTTCTAATGTGTTCTCTCTTCTCTCTCTCTCTCTCTTATTCTCTATAATGTGTATGTAAATGAGGTTATGCAGAGGATAAAAATCTGATGTTAAGTGTGTATAATAATTATATACACATTGGGAAGAGAGGGAGACATAATGCTTACTTATTATTTTATCCACCAATGCATGTAAACCTTGGTAGAGGAGTTTACTCTATCCAAGGGCATGCCTTAGCAGCCCTTGGAGTGTGCAAGGAGAGAAAATAATTACTCTCCTGCAAAAGTCTACAACTTGGGGCAAATTTACACTTTGCCCCCCCGAAGTTTTGAAAACTTACATTTTTGTCCCCAAAACAAAATTTTATTGCATCCAAGCCCAAAAATCTTTCAAAAAGGTCTTAATCAAATTTTAAAGTAACTTTTATTAGAAGAAAATAAAAAGGCTGGCAAGATTGAAGTGGAATTAAACAATCAAGCAATGAAGGAACAGGATTCAATTTTAGATTGGAAGAACGAACAAGAAGATACAACGGGAGAATAGTTTCAATTAGGTTTTTTTCTTATGTAATTTGGATCGGATATAATATTATGTATTTGGTTATTTATCCGGTTCATATCCGGTTCGGTTATCATATCCGGTTCAGTTAGGAGTTAGTTGTTTTGTTATTATGTATTTACTATTATACCCTCTGTATTAGCTGCTATTTAAAGGGCTTCTTATAACTGATTTTGTACGCAAAATAATTCAATCAATACAAGAAGCATTATTTACTTTTCTCTCAAATTCTCTCAATCAAGTTTATACAGAAATATTTCTATAATCAGTTTATGTGAATTTACATGGTATCAGTAGTTTTTCAAGATAGTTTCTACTAAGCATTTTACAAAATAGTTCATCCTTCAAGAGTTTCTGGCTACTGGTGCACAACAGTTCCTCCAGTTTTTGGTTCATCCTTTGGCTGAAATTTGTTTCCATTCAACACCAGATTTCCTTCTGGATCCGATCTCTCTTCCATCTTATTTCACTGATCTTCATATTTTCACCAGGTTCAAATACTTTCTTTACTTTTCTTGCTGTCTATCTAATTTTTTCTCTTCTCAGTTTCATATTCAAGAAATCTTCATTCCATATCATCTTTGTTCATATTTTCCTACTCTCCATCCACATTCTTGACTTTCTTTCACCATTATTATGTCTTCTTCTGATTCTGATCCCATCTCTTCCATAGCACCATCCACATCAAGAAACCGCCCTGACATAGAGGATCCTTCTAGCCCTTTTTATTTACATCCTGCAGATGGCCCAGGTGTAATATTAGTTCCTGAAAAACTTGATGATAAAAATTACCAGACCTGGTCCAAGGCAATGATTAGAGCTCTCACTGTTAAAAATAAACTCTCTTTCATCAATGACACACTCCCTCGCCCTACTGATGATGATCCTATTTTACAAAATTACTGGGACAGAAGTAACACCGTAGTAGTGGCCTGGATCCTGAATTCTTTAACAAAGGACATCAATCATACAGTTCAAAATCACACCCTGGCATCTGTCCTATGGAAAGAATTAAAAACCATGTTTCAACAGGCAAATGGACCTAGACTCTTTCAACTTCATAGAGATCTACTTCTCCTACAACAGCAATCCCTCTCTGTAAACGTTTACTTCTCAAAATTAAAAATTATTTGGGATGAAATCTGTAATTTCAGACCCAAATGTCAGTGTGGTTTATTGGATCAATATTTTGAAAATTTCTACTTAATCATCTTTCTTATGGGTCTTCAAGAATCCCTTTCCCATACAAGATCCCAATTGCTACTTATGGATCCACTCCCTGATGTTACCAAAGCCTACTACCTAGTCTCTCAAGAAGAAACACAAAGGGCCATTCAATCCTACCCTAATCCTACTGATTCACTCAACTCCATGGCCTTTTCTACTAAGTCAGTTCCTTCTTCTTACTCCAATAGAACCCCATCCCAACCTCAAAACCCCACCTATCCTCCTTCTACCCGTCCTCCTTTTCAACAACCAAACTACAATTTCAGACCCCAATCAAGACCCCCATTCAACTCATCCTTTCAAAGACCTAATAGGCCCTACTGCACACACTGCCAGATGGTTGGCCATACCATCAACACTTGCTATAAACTACATGGATACCCACCTGGGTACAGACCACCTAATCCCAGACCATATACCCAACCAAACAGCATCATTAACAACATCTCTACGGACACATCAGCAACACATGACAACATTCAGAACATCATTCAAACTATGACTCCAGATCAACTACAACAATTCTCTCAACTATTCACAACACAAATGAACAACAGCACATCTGCTTCAGATAATACAACTACTCCTTTGGAATCACATACCTGTACAGTTCATACTCAGTCAGGTACATGCTTATCCACCTCCTTGCTTGCTTCCAATCAATACAAAAACTCCTGGATCCTTGATTCAGGAGCATCTAGTCACATCTGCAACAACATTACTTATTTTGTCAGTCTTCATCCTATTCTAAATACTACCATTACACTACCAAATAATTGCACAATTCCAACCTATTTCAAAGGCACTGTTATTTTAAACAACAATTTGACACTCTTAAATGTTTTATATGTTCCCCAATTTAAATTCAATTTGTTTTCTGTAAGTGCATTCTTAGCTTCATCAGTTTATACCATCACTTTTCACACACACTATTTTATCATCCAGGACAAGACATATTTGAAGAGGATTGGCAAGGGTGACCTAGTTGATGGCTTATACATTCTAGAACAACCAACACTCACTACTCCTATTGCTTGTAATAAAATAAGTGTTGACACTTGGCACAATAGATTAGGGCATCCTGCAGTAGATAGACTTCATGTACTTCATTCTATTCTTGATTTACCTACTACTTCATTAAATAAACATCTTTGTGAGATCTGTCCATTAGCTAAACAAAAATGTCTTCCTTATAGTTCTAGCACTACTATTTCTTCTCACCCTTTTGACTTAATACACTGTGACATATGGGGTCCCTTCAAAATCACCTCATACAATGGATTTAGATTTTTTTTAACAATTGTTGATGATTGTACAAGGTTTACTTGGGTTTTTCTTCTACATTCAAAATCTGATGTTAATCATGTTTTACCAAAGTTCATTAAAATGATTTCTGCACAATTTAACTCACATATCAAAATGTTTAGGAGTGACAATGCAAAGGAGTTAATATTTACTCAATTATTTTCTGACATGGGCATAATTCATCAATTTTCATGCATTGAAACCCCTCAACAAAATGCCAAAGTAGAGAGAAAACATCAACATATTCTTAATGTTGCTAGGTCTCTTATGTTCCACTCAAATTTACCTATTGAATATTGGAATGAAAGCATACTTACTTCTGTTTTCCTAATAAATAGATTACCTACTACCTTACTGCAAAATAACACTCCTTATTCTAGACTTTATAATAAGTCAGTTGATTATTCCTTTTTTAGATGCTTTGGTTGCCTTTCCTTTGCCTCAACTATTAAACAACATAGATCTAAATTTGACCCCAGAGCTACAAAATGTGTTTTTTTGGGATATTCCCCTGGTATAAAAGGTTATAAACTTCTCAACTTGTCTACTCATGACATTATACATTCTAGAAATGTTGTATTTCATGAACACATCTTTCCATTTAAAGACACTACATTTTTTAACTCCTTTACTCATAATCAGGACACTCATTCTTCCAATTTCCAACATTATGATAATCCCTATCTCCTTGATCCCACCTTTTCACCCCAACAACCTGTTCCCATTAACCCTCTTGCTGATCCTTCTCCTACCATACCATCTCCCACACCACCCTCACCTCCTTTAAGGAAATCATCCAGAATTTCCAAACCACCTTTATATTTACAAGATTTTCATTGTAATTAGCATTTAACAACAAAAACCAAATATCCATTATCAGATGTTTTAAACTACTCTAAGATTTCAGCTAACCATCAAACCTTTCTAGCCAATATTTCTACAATTTCAGAACCTAGCACATATAAACAAGCAATAAAACATCCAGAATGGGTGAAAGCAATACAGGAGGAACTTAATGCCATGACTAACAACAACACATGGTCCATTCAAACATTACCACCTAATAAAATCCCCATTGGCTGCAAATGGGTTTTTAAGATAAAAACTAATAGTGATGGTTCTATTGAAAGATATAAGGCAAGATTAGTTGCCCAGGGTTTTACTCAACAAGAAGGAATTGATTTTAATGCCACATTTTCCCCTGTGGCAAAACTAGTTTCTGTAAGAATTCTTTTAGCTTTGGCTATGGCCAAAAATTGGGAACTTCAACAGCTTGATATAACAAATGCATTCCTAAATGGTGATTTGGATGAGGACATTTACATGCATTTACCTAAGGGCTACACACTGCCTCCTCACATCATCTCTTCAGGTATGTCTTCTAACTTAGTTTGCAAATTACATAAATCAATTTATGGCTTAAAGCAAGCCAGTAGGCAATGGAATCACAAGCTCACAGAGGTACTTTTATCATTTAATTTCACTCAATCCAGGTCAGACTATTCTCTATATACTTCTGGTTCAGATTCTACCTTTATTGCTATTCTTGTTTATGTTGATGATATATTGATTACTGGTCCTAATATTCATTTAATTTCCACTATTAAATATAAACTTGCTCAGGTCTTTAAGCTTAGGGATCTAGGTAGACTAAAATATTTCCTAGGGATTGAACTTTCATATTCTAAATCTGGACTTATTATTTCTCAAAGGCAATATACTCTACAAATCCTACAAGACACCGGGTATTTGGCTAGTAAACCAGTCCTATTACCTATGGATCCAAAGAACAACTTACACTCTAATGACAATGACCTCTTAAGTGATCCTTCACCTTATAGAAGATTGATTGGTAGGTTAATATACCTCACAATTACTAGACCTGATATCTCTTTTTCAGTACACAAATTAAGCCAATTCATTGCCAAGCCTACTAATGCACACCTAACAGCAGTTCATCACCTACTTAGGTACTTAAAATCCAGTCCAGGTCAAGGTTTATATTACCCTAAGGAATCTAATCTCAATTTGACAGGCTTTTGTGACTCGGACTGGGGCTCCTGTCTTGACACTAGGCGTTCAACTACCGGATTCTGTATTTTCTTAGGAAATTCCTTAATTTCGTGGAAAGCTAAACGCCAACCAACCGTGTCTAAATCCTCTGCAGAGGCAGAGTACCGTGCTCTATCTTATATGACAAGTGAAATACTGTGGCTATCTCAATTACTAAATGAATTGAAAATACAATCAAAATTACCTGTTATCTATTGTGACAACGCTTCCGCCATCCACCTTGCACAAAATCCCATCTTCCATGAAAGGACCAAACACTTGGAGATTGACCTTCACTTTGTCCGCGAGCATATAGCCAGGAACCATATAAAACTCCTTCCAATTTCATCTACGGCTCAATTGGCAGATGTATTCACGAAACCCCTTCCAAAACCTAAATTCTCAGAAATTTTGCTCAAGCTGGGCGTACGAAATTTGTACTCACCAACTTGCGGGGGGGTATTAGAAGAAAATAAAAAGGCTGGCAAGATTGAAGTGGAATTAAACAATCAAGCAATGAAGGAACATGATTCAATTTTAGATTGGAAGAACGAACAAGAAGATACAACGGGAGAATAGTTTCAATTAGGTTTTTTTCTTATGTAATTTGGATCGGATATAATATTATGTATTTGGTTATTTATCCGGTTCATATCCGGTTCGGTTATCATATCCGGTTCAGTTAGGAGTTAGTTGTTTTGTTATTATGTATTTACTATTATACCCTCTGTATTAGCTGCTATTTAAAGGGCTTCTTATAACTGATTTTGTACGCAGAATAATTCAATCAATACAAGAAGCATTATTTACTTTTCTCTCAAATTCTCTCAATCAAGTTTATACAGAAATATTTCTATAATCAGTTTATGTGAATTTACAACTTTTATATTTTAATTATTTCAAGTTCAAAAGATCACAATATTTAAATAATTTGTTCAAATTAATGCTTGACTTTGAAAATAAAATGTAGCACTTAAATTTGGATTAAAAATCCAATCAAAAGGGTTCGAAATTTTGGGGGCGTTACAGTTTAAATACTCATATATCTGGTTGGTACCTTTAAAACCTCCTCTTTAAGTTTCAATTAATTCAGATTAAAAAAATTATAGGTAAAGACGTAAAGTTTCAATTCCTTTATTTCATAATACTCAACAGTAGGAAAAACTATCTTTTATATAGATGAAGTACAACGTCGCCAGCTTCATTGGGATATGCACTTCAAAATCATTATAGGTATTACCAGAGGGATTATTTATCTTCATCAAGATTCGGGAATGAATATAATTCACAAAGGTATAACACCCAGCAATATTTTACTTGACGTTCAAATGAATCCCAAAATTTCAGACTTTGGCTTAGCTATAATTTTGGAAGATGGTCAATTTGAAGTGGAAACTACAGTAGTTGTGACCACGTAAGTGTCGGAATCTATTTCATGCTTAATCTCTCATTCGTCTATTTCTAAGTCAGACACAATGATTCTTTGTGTAATGTGTGTGTGCAGGGGCTACCTGGCTCCAGAATATTATATGCATGGGAATGCTTCAGTCATGTCAGATATTTATAGCCTAGGAATTGTAATCCTGGAGCTTGTGAGTGGCCGGAGATTAATGGATTTGGTAAAGAGCAATGACCCAAATGTAAGTACTGGAAACTAATTCACTAGTACATATTTTACTTACGAATTAACATCTCTATCTCTATCTCTATCTCTATCTATCTATCTATCTACTATTATAAAGCATGAATATTTCTTAATATTTTTGTGCGGACCAAAATACCCTTCTTTAAATCATAAAGTGATATTTAATTCAAATTAAAATGGTAAATATATACTCCTATATAAGTAATCAAAGAGGAATAATTAGACAACAAGTCTTTTTATATTTATCTCCTATATAAAATCCTAAAATTAATAAATTCTATCTTACATCAACTTTTGTAATTTTAATCTTCTCCTCTTATAATAGATAATAAAAACAAACCATCTCTACTATTATTATAAAAACACGCGGACTAAAATACTCTTCTTTAAATAATAAAGTGGTATTTAATTCAAAATGGTAAATATATAAAAGTAATCAAAGAGGTATAATTAGATATGAAGTCTTTTTATATTTCTCTCTTGCATAAATTCCTAAAATTAATAAATTCTCTCTTACATCAATTTTTTGTAATTTTAATCTTCTTTCTTATAAGTTATAATAGATAAAAAAAAACCATGCATTAAAGAACACTGTTACTTTAAATAACTCCTAAAATATTATATTTTAGCATCGATATTTATTTTAAAGATTTAGTACTACATAAATCATAAACACTCTAAATATAAAAATTTATAACGAAATTCTGTTAAATATCATTATGTTACAAAATGATTAAAATTGAATCACATCTTATTATGAAAGAAGAAAAAATACTTATATGACTTACTAATTAGGTAATTTTACACATGCGTAACCTCGAATTTTGATAGAATTTTTTTCATGAAAAACTGGTGAAATTGGTGGGGAAGGGTGAAATCGATGTTTAGTGAAATCAATAAAAATAATCTATGAAAACATGTGAAATAAATGAAATTCGGGTGAGATTGATGAACACTGGTGAAGTTGGTGAAAATTTGGGTGAAACCGGTAAAAAAGTGCCACTGAAATGGATAAATACATGTAAAATCGATAAAAAATTTGAGTGAAATTCGTGAAAAATTAATTTATGACATAATAAAATTAATTTTACTCTTTATAAAAAATATTCAACGTACGTGCACTTTCCTAGTTATAATAAACAAATGAATACCATCCCTAGCACATCTTTAGGCAATTATAAAATTTAAGTACTATACTCAGTAAAAATAACACCCCATTGAAATTCATATGAAAAAGTTGTACTTGCCTCTATCATTTGTTTACATCCTATTGTAGATGATACAAAATAATTGAATATATTTTGTAAACGATATGATAATTATTGCAAGACATAAGAACGGTGAGACAAATATCAATTCCCAAGCTTCAGTGTGTCCAAAAACCAAACTTGCTAAGCACCTAGTTTCCACATAAATATATAAAAATGTTTGGTATATTGAAGTAAATGAACCTAGAAAGTTTCCAATACCTAACCGGATGATCATGAAAAAGGTAAGTCATACATATATGGTGTTTGTTTATTATTTCCCGTACACGATCTTCTATATGCATGCATACGTACACTTAAAGATTCTATACACATGCAAACATACTTAAGCTTTCATACTGATAATCAACAGGCGTGGAAGATATCGATTGAAAAGAATATATTGTACCTGGTAGATGAATCCATTGTGGGGGCATTTTCAGAGGAAGAAGCCCTAAGATGCATCCAAGTCGGTCTTTTATGCACTCAACAAAATCGACATCATCGACCATCAATGCCATCAGTGCTCAAGATGTTGCTCGGTGAAGAGTCATTGGAATATATTGCCCCTGGTAGATGAATCCATTGGGGGGGGGGGGGGGATTTTCCGAGGAAGAAGCCCAAAGATGCATCCATGTCGGTCTTTTATGCACTCAAGTAAATCGACATCATCGACCATCAATTCCATCAGTGCTCAAGATGTTGCTCGGTGAAGAGTTATCATTGGAAACAATAGTAGCTTCTTGTAAGGGCAATGCTGAATGTATTGATGTAGTCAATTTTATGCTTCCGTACCCAAGCCCAACGTCATCTCATGTTTCTGAAGCTAGTGTTGCAACATTTGAATATGACGAAACAATGCAAATGTAGCGCGATGATATTCCAGTTCATGGTTGTTGTCTTTCTTTCAGTGCGACATTTTATCAAACAGAATGACTTCATTAGTACAAAAACCACAGTATAATATGAGCATTAGCTGAAATAATGGTGATCGGAATAGTGCAGATTCAAACAATGGATCAAGATTGGGCGCCATGAATTTCACGCTGTATGATCCAATGAATCAAATACCATTAGATTAGATGGTTGCCATAGTTGTATGAATTTCATATTTTTTTCTCTATATAGGTGGAAAATTGACATTTGCACCTCGAAATATCTGAAAAACAACACTTTTTTATTTTTATATTAATATATTGGAATTTTGGAACACTGCATTAGGCTTATTAGCACAAAGATCTGTATTCCACAATTGGTACTTCTTTGTGCTAATTCGGTATTTGCACCTTTTATTTCTTGGTTGGTCTTTTAGTCCTCCTCTAAGCTCCAATGAAGAAAAATAAAATTAAATTTTGGCATTTATGAGTGAGGAGTATGAAAACGAAACTATGAAATGAAGTATCAAGTATTAATTATGAATTGTTATATAATAACTATATTTTTATATATACTAGGAAAGTGTACGTGCGTGATTAACTAATTTTCTATGTTAGTTGAATCATATCATTATATTTTTCAATATACTATGTTAATGACATATAATATATAACTTTTTTTGACTAATTCACTTTAATTATTACTATGTTGTTACAAAAAATTTAATTATTTATTCATAACTACTTATAATCAAAACATGAAAATAAAAAATGAAATATAACTATTAAGTATTTTTAATATGAAACTACATGTCTAGAAAACTATTATTCTAAAACAATTATTTGAACGAATAAACAATATCTATTATTTTCTTCCTTAACCTTGATATTTCCATCTCAGCCATTTTTCACAGGTTTAACCCATTTTTTTTTATCGATTTAACCAGTTTTGTCTGTTATACATATCGGGGCCGTTTGGTAGGGTGTATGGGATTAAGGTGGATTAGATTGGAGCCGGATTGAAGGCCATATTAAAAACATGTTTGGTAGATTTGATTGAATACTTCCATGTTAATTATAAATTGATATAGATTTTAATTTGTGATTTATTTGAGAAAAATTTATGATATTTAATGATATGTTAAAAAGAAAATATGTAAATTTGAGGTTATTAGTGATATTTACCTAATCCATATTTACCTGGATTAACTAATCCACTCATGCCTGGGTGAATTATAATCTAATCTTAATGCCGGGTCGAATGGATTTAATCCATTTAGCCCAGTATTAGAGCAATGTCACCAAACATTGTATTAGCTCATATTAACTCATATAATGCGACATAGTACCTCTTATTAGGTCCTACCAAACGGCCCCATCTTTTACTAAATTCATCCATTTTCAATTACATGTCTAATCAATTTTTAACGAATATAACCCAATTTTACCAACTCTCCCCGATTTTGTAGTGTAAAGTGTAAACTTGCTTTTACACTAAGTTTACCCTATTTTCTGTTATTTTAACATGTTCTTTCATCGATTTCCTCCAGTTTAACTTTGAGTTTACCATTTGTTTTTGTGTTATGTTAATCCGTTCTTTCATTGATTTCACCATTTTTTGTGATTTATCCCATTATTTAATTGATTCACTCATTCTATGAGGTTTAACCTAATTTTCCCTATTCTTTTGTTGATGTACACTATTTTCTCGACTATTTCACATTTTTTTTTTCAATTTAACTCGTTTTTTTGTTCCGGTTCTTTATCGATTTGACCCATTTTTTGTTATCTTATTTTTAGTCGATATCATTCATTTTTTTATCAGTTTACTTGTGTTTTGTCGATTTACCTTTGTTTTTGTTCTTTTATCGATTTGATCTTATTTTTTATTATTCTATGTTTAGCCGATTTCGTTCTTTTTTTTTTACAGGTTTTCCCTATTTTTTTGCTTGTTAACCTTGTTGTTTTATCAATGGCACGATTTTTTTTAATCCGCTTTTCTTTTTATCTAACCAATTATCTCATTGATTTTACCATTTTTATCATATATTATTAATCAAATTTTTACATTTTTTGCCGGTTTTAACAATTTCTATGTTTTGAAGTTTTTTGCTTAAGCCAATTATACATTTTTAGTTTTCTCTAGTGTAACCCAATTTTAGTCGATTTTCACATTTGTTAATCAATTCACTAATTTTCTTTGGTTGAACCCAATTTAGTCTGATTTTACTTATTTAACCTATTTTCTCACATATTTTACCTTTTTTTTTTGCCAATTAACTCATTTATTTGTTCTGGTTCTTTTATCGATTTGATCTGATTTTTTGTTATCCCGTATTTAGCTAATTTCATTCATTTTTTTTACCGATTTTACCTATTTTTTTGCTTGTTAACCTTCTTGTTTTATCAATGGAACAATTTTTTTAACCTGCTTTTCTTTCTATCTAACCAATTTTCTCATTTATTTTATCATTTTAATCATATATTATTAATCAAAATTTTACATTTTTTGCCGGTTTAAACAATTTCTAGTTTTGAAGTTTTTTTGCTTAATCCAATTATAATTTTTTTAATTAACTAAATAGTAACCTTTTTAATCATGTAGAACAAACGACATAATTTTTTTTTTTTGAGGTTCTTTAATTTTTTTTAGGTTCTTTAAATAAGTGATAACTTCTTATGAATTCTTCAAAGAAAATTTTGAAGAAATGTATAGTTATAGTTCTTTTTTTAACCATTAATATGTAAACTTTTTAATCACGTAGAACGAAGGACATAATTTTTATTTTTTTTGAGAATAGGGGTATATTAGTCTTCACAAAAAAGGGAAAAAAATTTCTTAGCCAACTCATACTTTTATATATGTATATGTATAGATAGATAGATATAGATAGATAGATAGATATAGATATAGATATAGAATATATAGATATAGATAACTAATATAAACACATAATCAATTAATATCCAATTGACAGGTAGTCTTTTTGAAGAGTATTATATTTCTCAATATTCATCTCTCTGGAGAGTATCTCTTTAAATTCCATTAAAGGAAAAATAATTATCTCTATAATTTAGCCTATGAAAAGAGCCATCAATAACTAAACAAAAATTTTCAATCAGGCAAATTTCCGTATCAAGTAAAGTAAAGAAATTATATATATAATTTTTTCACAAATGCTATATCTATAGTTCGAACAGAAATTAAAGAAATTTGTCAATCATGGGAGGTGCATTTATTACAATTTGTCACCTAGGTTTTCGCTTGACAAAGTTGTCATTTCTTTTTTACTTTTACAATTATGGATATACACTGCATTGAATGTATAAACTTATATTTGATAAAAAAAAAAAAAATAGAATTATTTTCTCTTGTTCTTTTAGTAAAATGTCTATAGGTTTGAAATAAAATTGCGTTTCGATTTTGTAAGAAAGTCTGGAGGATGTCTCTTCATCCAAAATTGTCTAATTATGTAAATAAAATTTCTCTTCTGACGGTGTTGTCGTTGTTAGCCACAACAACGACCGCTTGCTCCAATGGAACATGCAGGGTATTTTAATATAATTCTAATCGAATTGATTTATGTATATTTTCTATTTTTATTTGTTGAATTCTTTGTTTTCTTATATTTTGTTTTACTTGTTAGTTCTTAATTAATATATTTATCTATAAAATTTTGAGATATAATATGCAGTTGATGGATAATTGTTTAATGGACAAAGATTGTGGAGCAGGATTGTATTGTTTTTCATGTAAATCTGGGTTTCCAGGTTCCAGATGTGTTAGATCAAGGGCTACAAAACAATTTCAGATAATGGTACGTATACAATCAATAAATGAAGCTTCATGGTTATCTTTTTTTTTTTTTTTTTTTTTTTTTTTAAGATGGTAAATACTTTGTTATAACAAACGCGATATCGAATCGAAATTATTACAGTGATATCAAAGTAAAATAATTTATTTTCAAAATTGCTTTTGTGCCTTGAGGTATTGATGATCGACCTTGCTACTTAAACATTTTCTTCAATTCTTTACTCTATTGGAGAGAGAACACATTATGTAAAGTAACTGTCACAAGAAGTCGGGAACCAAGTCTATCATTTACTAACGGGTTAATGGCAATTTATCTAATGTAATTATTATAATGTTTAATTTATCTTCTTTGAAAAAGAGGAATTTATTCTCATGTAATTTTTAAAATGATTCACATTGCTTCCCTGAAAAATTTAAATTTTCAGAAAAAATTGAATTGACCATAATTCTCCCTTTTAGAGGGATCATTTTATCCTCCCTAAAGGTTAATTTTCTCTTTTTATACAATATATTTCACATCCATTTTTATATTTGAGCGAGTGAGATACTCTCTGTAATTCAGGGAAGTAAATTGTTCCTTTAAAAAATTACAGGGGAGTAAATTGATCTTTTTCAAATCATAGATGGTAAATTAAACATTATGATAATCACATAGAGGTAAATTGACCTTAACATTTTATCAAGACGGAGTTAATTGTATAATTGCTAAAATGTTCATTAGAATTTAGTAATTACACTTTAATGATCTACACATAAAATATTTTATTGCCCACACTTTTATTAGATGATGTATTTTCTAGTCACAAGGTTGAAGTTTTCCCCCCTAAATTAGGTATTGGTAAAAAAAAATTACTAAATGTAGATGTATGTATCAAATCAATTAATAATAAATTTCTAGAACTCGAATAGGCTTGAACATGTCTCCACCTAACTCGAAACCTGTAGTTTGTGCCAAGGTCTGCCCAAACTTATTTTGAATGAGGTTTGGCCCAATTGAGTTGAACCCAGAAAGGACATACTATTTTCAAAATAGGCCATTATATCTGAAATTTAAATAAATAAGTTGAAGACTCAGTTTTCAAAAATTTATACTTAGATTTCATTCAAAACGAGTTTGATCCAGTTTCACGAACTATTCCAAAAGAAAGATATGTGCATATTTCAATTATATAGTTAAGACCCTTATTAGTTAGTGTTGGAAAAATTTATTCAATTCATGATAATTAATTTGATTGACTAATCTTGCCTAAACAAAGAAATTAACTTCAACGACAAAAAAATTATTGACAGAATAATTCTCGACCATTCAACAAGTACTCATTTTTGACAACACACAACTCTTTCGCAATAGAAGGCGAGCCATCTCACACTGGAGTTCCTAGAATCACTGTCCTAAATCAAGAAGATACGGTCACTCAACAACTAAATGTAAGTACTAAGGTTGTTTCATTTAATAAAAAAAATAAAAAATTAAGATTATTACAACATATACTAATTCTATTTTAGTTTCAAATTTAGAATGGAGTTCGAGCCTTGATGCTTGATACATATGATTTTGAAGGAGACATATGGTTGTGCCATTCTTTTGGAGGTATATGTCGTGATATTACAACTTTTGTGAGTAATGTTAATTATATCATACTATAAAATCTCTTTCTCATTTATTTTTCAATTCTTTATTATATTTAAAACTATATTGATACAAATATCATCTAAAAACTAGTGTCAAACCAAAAGATACCAAAGTTAATGACGGGACAACGTATTATTTTTAGAACTAGCTTGTTCAATATTTTTAAGTTTCTAAAATTATTAATTTGGACATCAACAATGTTGTACAGCAACCTGCCCTTGCGACATTCAAAGAGATAGAAGCTTTTTTGAAGGCAAATCCATCAGAAATTGTGACATTGATATTGCAAGACTATGTTGAGACACCAAAAGGATTGAGCAAAGTATTTGAAGAAGCAAGATTAATGAAGTATTGGTTTCCATTGCGGAGAATGCCTAAAAGAGGTGAAGATTGGCCTCTTGTCCGTGACATGATTGCTAGAAATCAAAGGCTAGTGGTGTTTACATCCAATGAGTCCAAGGAAAAGAGTGAAGGGATAGCTTATCAATGGAACTACATGGTTGAAAATCAGTGTAAGATCTCAATCATCATAATTATACATATGATTTATACTCAAAATGTTGTTTAATAAATTAAATATGTTGCATTGCATATTGTGAAAATAGATTTAATTATTATTAAACTAATGGACTTACCTAGACAAAAGTTGATCCTAACTCCTAAGATAGGAATGAATATGTAGTCATTGCATAATCAAGTTGGCGATAAATTATAATCAAGTTGAAATGAACTCGTTAAATTTGTCAATCGAGCAGACTAGGTTGAGTTCATTTGCACCGGTTATAAGATGGATTAGATCGAAAAAATAAATGTTGTTGTCATGTCACAAATGAGTTGAGTATTCATGTTGGAGTTCGATCGATACATTGAAAAAGTATAAGTTATCTTGCACTTTTTGGTGTAATTTATTTACATAATAAGTATAATTTTTACTTGTCGATGAAGCTATAATATAGTGAAAAAAAAATGATGTCCCAAAACTAAGATATTATGTGGTCGAATCCCACTAATATAATTATTTCTCTAGTTTAATAATAATATTCTTAGCATTTGAATTTTTTTAGTACTTTTCTACTTATTGAATATATTTAAATAAATTTTCTAATATAGTCGATTATACTCAAATTTGATTTTCGCTGGTTTTGGTTCAAGATAGTGCAATCATGAATCATCAATTATAAAATGTAGTATTCGATCAGAAAGGGTATGTGTTGACTTTTTTTTTTTTAAAAAAAAAAAGTCTAGCTAGAGGTATATGTAATAAAGAATATATTTCAAATTTTCATTTAGGATCATCTAATTTTCTAACTACAAGGATCTTTTATTCTATATTATGCTTCTAAATCTACAAATTTTGTCACTTACATCTACAAATTAGTTATTATCATCAGATGGGGATAATGGGATGATAGCAGGAACTTATTTTAATCGGGAAGAATCGTCGGCTTTATATGACACAAGAAAATCATTGTTTCTTATGAATTATTTCGGGTCTATTCCTAGCAAAGGACTCGCATGTGTATACAATTCGGGAGACCTAAGCAACATGATTCAAACATGTCACAATGCAGCTGGTAAACGGTGGCCAAACTTCGTGGCAGTCGATTTTTACAAGGTATAAGTAATTTTTTTTTAATGATTAAATTTTTCTTAATTAAAAAAAAAAATTAAATCCAAATGGTTTTGTGTTTATAAATCACCGTATCTTCCGGGTAATTAATGTAGAGGAGTGAAGGAGAAAGAGCATTTCAAGCTATGGATATTTCAAACAGGGAGTTATTGTGTGGGCGAAAGGACGTACATGAATGTGGTGTAAATTGTGTCTAAACATATGGATTGCATAGCACGGGAAAATAAAAGGTTGTACACATGTTCTGTTCTTTTCGTGAAACCGTGAATTGCATTATTACACCATAATATCGATTGAATGCACTAGTAGATTACTGTACAATAATATTGATTAATTGGATTAGTAAATTACGATAAATAAATAACTAACGATCAATAAGATGTTGAATTATGTCAAGTTTACCAATTGATTCTTCCTTCCTATTTAGGAAGATTAGATTGGGAAAATATTGTAAGGATCTTTTATTTATTTGTATAGCTTGATCTTAGGGATTTATGTCTAAGACTAGCTCTATATATACTCTGTACATATTTTTACAATGATATGAATGAAGAATTCTTCAACTTAACATGGCATCAGAGCCAAACCTTATATCAATTTTTTTTTTCCGCTGTTGCTCTAACCCCACCAAAACCAAACCCCATTGACTTTTAAATTTTTTTTTTTTATCAAACAACCATATTTTATGAACAAATCTTTTTTTCTGAAAAAAGACACAAAATGAGTGACAAAATTCTCGAGTCAACTAAGATTAAATCTGTTTCGGTTCTAGTTCAGTCTGAAGGAGTATTCAATGCTGGAATTACTCTTACCGAATCAAATTACGATATATGGTCTCAATTGATGGAAATGCAAATTGCTGAAAGGGACAAGATTTCATATATTCGTGGCAAGAATAAACCACCTGCAGAATCAGATGATGGCTATGAAAAATGGTATGCTGAAAATCAAAAGGTAAAACGATGGCTATTAATGTCTATGTCTCCCGATATTATGAGACGTTATTTACGCTTACCCACTGCCTACGACATATGGATTGCTTTGTCCAAAGCTTTTTACGATGGCAATGACGAATTGCATATTTTTACTTTAAATCAAAAGGCATTTTCTGCAAGGCAAAACGGAAGAATTCTTTCGGTGTATTATGGAGAATTAACTGAAATTTTTCAAGAATTAGATCATCGTGATTTGGTGGTAATGAAAGATCCGGATGATGTCAAGGCCCACCGCATGTCTATTGAACGATTAAGAGTACATATATTTCTCGCTGGTTTGGATGAGGTTTTTGACTCAATCCGACGTGAGATTTTACGAAAGGACCCAATACCGAATCTAGAAGAAAGTTACTCACTTGTTCGTCGAGAGGCTGTTCGTAATACCACATTGCAAGGTGAGTCTGGAGCATCAGAACCTAGTGCTATGGTGGCTCGAAATCAGCCTATCCAACAATACCGAACTCAATCGGACAAAGATAGACCTGCCAATGGTGTTGACAAATCTTCCTACAAATGCACCCATTGTCATAAGACTGGACATACCAAAAGTCGTTGTTTTGAAGTAGTGGGCTATCCAGATTGGTGGGATCCCAGTCGTGCAAAGAAAAATCACCACAAGCCTTCCACTGCAGTTGTTCAAACAAAAGTAGAAGATGAAGTTACAAACAACGCTTCGGCATTGGTAATTGGTGCGGAAAATATTGGTAAGGTTTTAAATATTTCCACACCTGTTTTGAATAATGCATGGGTAATTGATTCAGGTGCAACAGATCACATGACATATGATTCTAGACAAGTCACACCACTCAATCACTCCACACATAAATTTGTTTCCACTGCTAATGGAAATTCGACCCCTGTTACTGGGGAAGGTTCTTTGACTCTTACCAATACATTAAATTTAGATTCCGTATTAATTGTTCCTTCGTTAGATTATAACCTTTTGTTTGTTTCTCAAATAACCACTGCTTTATCTTGCATTGTAATTTTTTGGCCTGATTTTTGTGTGTTTAAGGACATCAAAACCAGGACGACGATTGGTTATGGTATTAGACGTGGGAAGTTGTATTACTTGGACTTGGAATCAAAGAGTATAGACTGTCTACGGGCATTAGCAGTTGATGGTTCTGATGATAATAGAAGTAAACAAATATGGCTGTATCATCGACGTTTTGGTCATGCTTCATTTGGATATCTCAAAAAATTGTTTCCTGGTTTATTTAAAGAAGTTGATGTTTCTAGTTTTAAGTGTGATACATGTGAACTTGCAAAAAGCCATCGTGCTTCTTTTTCATTACGATTGAATAAAAGTATGTTTCCATTCATGATTATTCATTCTGATGTATGGGGGCCATCTAAAGTCACTACTTTAGGTGGGTCTCGTTGGTTTGTAACATTTATTGATGATTGTACTAGGATGACGTGGCTTTGCTTAATGAAATCCAAAAGTGAAGTGAAATCGATCTTTCAAAAATTTCACAAAATGATTGAAACTCAATACAACAAAAAAATTCAAGTACTTCATAGTGACAATGGTGGAGAATATAAAAGTACCGAGTTTCAACGTTATTTGGAGGCACATGGTATGATTCATCACACAACTTGCCCCAGTACACCCCAACAAAATGGAGTGGCCGAGCGAAAGAATCGACACTTATTGGAAGTCGTTAGGGCTTTACTAATCGAAGCTCATATGCCTTTATCTTATTGGGGAGAGGCCTTAACTTCTGCGGCTTTTTTAATCAATCGAGTACCATCCAGCACTATCGATTTTAAAACACCATTCGAAATTGGTATGGTTGAGACTCCAGCTGTTTCTAATTTAACTCCTAGGGTTTTTGGATGTGTAGTGTTTGTACACTTACACAAACATCAACGTACGAAGTTAACTCCTCAAGCATTGCGATGTGTATTTGTTGGATATGCCACTCATCAGAAAGGATATCGGTGTTATCATCCTCCTACATGTCGATTATTTGTCACTATGGATGTTATTTTCCATGAAGATACAATGTACTTCTCCAAGTCTGAATTTCAGGGGGAGTACCAAAAGGAAATTCAAACTCTAGAATATGATAATCAAGATGTGGGCATCTTTGATATACAGGACATCACATTGGACTCTAGGGGTGATGACTCGCATATTGAAATAAATCAGGAGGTGGGTGAATTAGATCAAAGTAGCAATGAACTTTCAACAACTGATGAAGTAAGTAATGGAGTCTTGGATCCTGTAGAATCATTTCCCGTCAACATACCATACCAATCGTCTACTGAAGATGTCCTTGAGGCTAACAGAAGTCAATTGCCACCACGTCATACCAGAGGTATTCCTAAACCTACATATGAACCTGAAATCTCTAGCAAAGTAAAATATCCCATGAGCCATTATGTGTCTTACCAGTGCTTGTCGAAATCAAATATGTCATTTATGAATCAATTATCTGTTGTATCTATTCCTAACAATGTGCAGGAAGCCTTATCTGATCCTAAGTGGAAAGCAGCTATGAACGAAGAGATGAGATCTCTTGAAAAAAAGGAAACATGGGACCTAGTAGATCTTCCACCAGGAAAGAAACCAGTTGGATGCCGGTGGATTTACACCGTGAAATACAATGCTGATGGCACAATTGAGCGCTATAAGGCGAGACTGGTAGCAAAATGATACTCTCAGACTTATGGAATTGATTACACAGAAACATTTGCACCAGTAGCCAAAATCAACACGATTCGTGTTTTACTATCTTTAGCTGCAAACTTGGATTGGCCACTGCAACAATTCGATGTAAAAAATGCTTTTTTACATGGGGAATTATATGAAGAAGTTTACATGGATCTCCCACCAGGATGTATGACACCTAAGAGTCAAAGTCACAAAGCATGCAGACTGAAGAAATCATTGTATGGACTAAAACAGTCTCCTAGAGCATGGTTTGGAAGATTTACAAAATCTATGATAGCCTTTGGCTACCGTCAAAGCAACTCTGATCACACTCTTTTCTTAAAGCGTCAACAAGAAAAGATCACGGCACTCATTATATATGTGGATGATATGGTGGTTACAGGGAATGATCCATATGAAAGAGAGGCCTTACAGAATTACTTGTCCAAGGAATTTGAGATGAAAGATCTAGGTCCCCTTAAATACTTTCTTGGGATTGAAGTATCCCGATCTAATATAGGGATAGTTTTATCTCAAAGAAAATATGTCCTAGATCTATTAAAAGAAACCGGTATGTCAGCTTGTCAACCAGTTAATACACCAGTTGAAGAAGGTTTAAAACTATGTGTTGAGCCCAATCAAGTATCGGTTGACAAAAGAAGATACCAAAGACTTGTGGGAAAACTCATGTACTTATCTCATACCAGACCAGATCTTGCTTATGCTTTGAGTATTGTAAGTCAGTATATGCATAATCCTGGAGAACAACATATGAATGCCGTTATTCGCATTTTGAGGTATCTAAAGTCTTCTCCTGGAAAAGGAGTATCATTCACTAAAAGCAATGATTATTTAAGCATAGAAGCATATACTGATGCTGATTGGGCTGGTGATGTGAGTAATAGACGATCTACTTCTGGATATTTTACCTTTGTGGGAGGCAATCTTGTGACATGGAAAAGTAAGAAACAAAATGTTGTGGCTCGCTCAAGTGCAGAGGCCGAATTCAGAGGCTTAGCAAATGTACTTTGTGAAACATTGTGGTTACGACTTCTTTTGAAAGATTTGGGGTATATGTCTGAACATCCTGTTCGACTATTTTGTGACAATAAAGCAGCATGTGACATTGCGCATAATCCGGTCCAACATGATCGTACAAAGCATGTTGAAGTAGACAGGTTTTTTATTAAGGAAAAGTTGGATGAAAAAAGTGTGGAATTACCAAAGATTCGATCGGAAGATCAATTGGCTGATATTCTCACAAAAGCAGTTTCGTGTCGAATTTTCTTAAAGTTTTTAGACAAGTTGCGCATGTGGGACATTCATGCACCAACTTGAGGGGGCGTGTTGAATTATGTCAAGTTTACCAATTGATTCTTCCTTCCTATTTAGGAAGATTAGATTGGGAAAATATTGTAAGGATCTTTTATTTATTTGTATAGCTTGATCTTAGGGATTTATGTCTAAGACTAGCTCTATATATACTCTGTACATATTTTTACAATGATATGAATGAAGAATTCTTCAACTTAACATAAGACTAATATGAAAATAGACAAACACTCATACTTTTAATATAAATAGTACTTCTTTTTTAATCAATTTTAATATATAATACTCAAATATATAATTTGTTATAGCTTGAAGTCTCCAAATTGCCATTAAGACAAGATCTCAAGAGCGCACCACGATAATAAATAAAAAAAAAAAATTAGTACTAAGGCATTAAATAAGGCTAAAGTTTCTACCGACCATAACTATACTAATTTATTAGAATTTAAACTTCAAGGCCCAACAATTGAAGCCCAATTTTTTTTTTTCTTATGACTAATAAGGCCCGGCAACTTCAGCCCAATATTTTTTTTTTCTTACGACTAATATCTAATCCCAACACGTTTTAGGAGTTAGGGACTCGTAACACTTAGACAATTAAGACTAATTCTATTCAAAATAACGCGGAAAATTAATTTGCTATTTACTCCCAATATAATCTTAATTCTCTATTCACCAATTCTTCAAAATCTTACCCAAATAATCATATAAATTAAACGATGTTCGAATATCTTTAGAATTCCTTCCAAGGAAAGACCTAAGGATATATTTCAGTATTATTTTAATTACAACATCAAATAATAACTATCTTCTACATCAAAAGAAATGCGTTACATCTAAGTTAATTATAACACACTAAAAGTTAAAAATCATATTTTAAGAGAATGACTTTAAGAATCTTGATTTCCAGAGGATATATGATAACATGCAGAAACCAGCCTTCTTTTTCGATGGCAGGAACAATGTTGATGCGAAGAATTAAGCTGAGGGAAATTGGTTTCATTGTTTACTCAATTGGCAAGCCACTCGATGCTTGGCTCAAGGACATGCCCGCTATTGCCTAAATGCGTTTATCTTTGATCCAGTGCATGTTTTGTGAGACAAGCAGCTACATTCTTTTTCGTCTACTATATATATATATATATATATATATATATATATATATATATATATATATATATATATATATATATATATATATATATATATATATATATATATATATATATATATATTATGGTTGTTACATTGTAAAAACTGGGATCTATTTCTTCATTTTATCGTATGCCCTTTATGTTTGTTTTGTGGTATTGATGACGTTACTTTTTGTCAGAACTTGCCTTATTGTTTTGTTTCCTTTATAAGGTGATAAATTATGTTTTAAAATTTTAAAGAATTAGTTTCTAATACTCGCCTTTATTTTATTTTTATAGTAAAATTTACGTAGTTAAAGGTGGGTTTGAGTAGGTGAAAAATGTGTCAAGTAAAGAAATTATCAAGACGAATATTACACTACTTAATTTATATGTTTTAAGATAACTTTACAAAACATGTTACACTACATCAAATGGAGTTTTTTATTTATTTATTTTTTTTTGGATAATTAGATGGAGTTGTATATACTCATTTCATTTTTTTTATTCATTGCTTTGGGAAAAAAATTACTTTATTTATCATTTTAGGAGTTCATCGTAAAATTATTTATTTTTTTATTAAATTTTTTTTTTATAATGATTGTAACTAATAATATCATTATTTAGTTAAAAGATGTTTGGAAGTTTTTGCTTGAAAAAAATAATTATTTAGTATATTTCTTAATTTATGTGCAATTAGATGATTAACTAATCATCATCTCCCAGTGCGTTAGTTATATAACTACTCTACGGTTCACTCTACTCTTAAACAGTGTTTCTTAAAGTAGTTAAAGAACTTCACCCTCAAGACTTCATTTCTGTGCCAAAACCTTCCAAATAGCTTTTCTTTCAACAATCGCAGCCCTAATTGCAATCCAATCTTTCTACCTTTGGTAATTTCAAAACTGTAATCCACAATTTCATCTCCAGAATTCTACTCCGTGGATACTTTCCGAAATAATTTCAATTCTTTACAAATTCTTGACACAAAGATGGGGCAGGGACAGAATTCGTCATCTTCTAACGAACTTCCACCCAGAGATAATGGAAACGAACTTCAACTCAGAGATAATGGCGATAATGAGAGAGCGAGTGACCACACTGAATCAAAGATAATGTGACTTCTCCAGCCGCCGAGGAGACTGTAGCGAGGTCAGAGTTTTTTCTTCTGCTTTTGATTCGATTCGCGTATGAATTTTTATGTTAAATGTTGTAAATAGTATGTGTTTAAAGTTTTCTTTGGATTTTGTGGTCTTTTCTTGATTTATTATGTTCAAAGATCGCTCGCTGACCATACTGAATCAAAAGATAATGTGACTTCTTCGGTCGCCGAGGAGACTGTAGCGATGTTAGGGTTTTTTCTTCTGCTTTTGATTCGATTCGCTTATGAATTTTTATGTCAAATGTGGTAAATAGTATGTGTTTAAAGTTTTCTTTGGATTTTGTGGTATTTTATTGATTTATTATGTTCAAAGATCGCTCGCTGACCATACTGAATCAAAAGATAATGTGACTTCTCCGGCGCCGAGGAGACTGTAGCGAGGTTAGGGTTTTTTCTTCTGCTTTTGATTCGATTCGCGTATGAATTTTTATGTAAAACTCTGTAAATAGTACGTGTTTAAAGTTTTCTTTAGATTTTGTGGTATTTTCTTGATTTATTATGTTCAAAGATTAATTATTTTATGTTCTTAATCTTGATTGTTATATTGTGTCTGTTTCATAGTTCATAAAAGTTTTACATAATTTTGTCCCAGTTTAACTGATTTGAAAGAAGACGGAGTCTCTCAAAAGCCTGTGAAGGATGACACGCCTCTGGACGAGGATAAAAATGATATTTGGTCTTTCTATTTGTCATATTATTTAAAATCTTGAAAAAAAGATATTCTAATTTTCTTTTGTACTAGTGTTCATCTCTTTGGTGCAAGCTGGCATGTTTGAATTCATTGCAGTTTAAGAGAAAGGTTGACTGGGAGTGATCTAATAGCTTTTAGAGTATATCTTCAGTCTATAAGAGATTCTAGAGGAATGAGTGTGCTGCATCTGGCAGCAGAAACTGGAAATAGTATTATCATAGGCTGGTTGTTTTGGAACATGAGATTCCAATTGGATGATACAAAAACATTCTAGAGGAATGAGTGTGCTGCATCTGGCAGCAGAAACTAGAAATAGTATTATCATAGGCTGGTTGTTTTGGAAGATGAAATTCCAATTGGATGATACAGTTGATGGTAAGTTTGTTATGAGTATTTTATTAACTAGGAAAGTGCAAGTACATTGTACGCATTTAGTTAAAAATTACCATTGAAGCCTTCGTTCCAACCTCGCTGGGGACGAGAACTTTTTCAAACATTACCGCCATTAACTCAATTTTGTGTTACTGGTTTAAACTTTTTCAAGAATATATTGGGTGATGAAAGCCTTATAAGATTGCTTATAGAAAGTCACGCCGACATCATTGCTCCACCGATATGTGGCACCCCCGCAGTGTATGTTGCACTGGAGGGTCAATACAAGATTGTTAGGTTTCTAATTGTTGTATGCGATTGCATTTTTAAATACCATCACCTACACCTAACTTGTATACTTTTGTTTTATATTCTAAAAGTTAATTTAATTATTACTATTTATGAATAGGAAATAGTACGGGTGTTTAGTCACGGTCTTAACTTCTCAAGATAATCGTGCGGCACTTAGCCACGAAACGTCCCCAACGATCGTTCCCGCCCCTCTGTCGGAATTGGCTAAGTGCGTCTTGCTTGTCTCTAAGGAAGTTGCTAAGTGAGTTTGTAAGTGGGAAAGTAAGAAAGTAGTGCACCTATAGAGAACTTGGAATGCTATTCACTCAAACTTGGGTTCTAACTTGGATGGTTACAAATGAATGCCTATCCACCTATTTATACAAGTATGCTAGCCTAACTAGAAAATTCCTGCTTCTAGACTATTCTACATTATTCTAGAATATTACACAATATTCTATTGCATACTACATCTATGTTTTCCAGGTTCCAGATGTGTTAGATCAAAGGCTACAAACCAATTTCAAATAATGGTACGTATACAATTAACAAATGAAGCTTCATGGTTAATTAATTTACTATCAAAATTGCTTCAAGGTCTTGTTACTCAAACATTTTCTTCAATTCTTTTCTCAAATTGAGAGAGAGAATACATCAGTAAAGTAACTGTCACATGAACCAAGTCTATCATTTATGATCTGCAAGAGTTGATTGTGTAATTACTAAATTGTCCATCATATATTATTTATATGAGATATTTTATTTACCCCACACTTTTATTAAATTAATAATGTATTTTATAGCCACAAAATTTAAGATTTTTTTCCCTAAATTAGGTCTAGGTTAAAAAAAACCTCACCTCAAATTACTTAATACTTTCCTTTTTCGCAAAATACATATTTAATACCATAAGTCAGTAACTTTTAATTTTATATTATTTGATGTTACACTAAAAAAAGCTCCCAAAATACACACATTTCTATTTGAAATCAATGGAGGTTAAAAAAATTACGGTTCCATTTGAATCGACTTTGGCTCGATTGTGCTTGTTTTCGAAAAATTAACAGGCTTAGATAATTGCACTGGAATTTTTAAAACACATTTGAATTGAACTTGAATGTTGGATTTGTGGTGATTAAGAAGTTCAAATATATTTTGGATTAAATTTGAATGTTGATGTTAGAGGAAAAAGATATGGTATGTGTTCAGTCAATGTATTTATTTGGAAATATTATTTGATATGTATATGCGTCAAATCAATGTCTTAAATAGATTTGAGGTTTATGTAGCTAATCTGAAAAAGTTTTGGCTGAGTTCATTTTGATGGTCTAACATGGTTACAGCTAAAACTTTGAAACTTGATTTGGAGAATAGTTAAATGGAATGTGAGATGATAAAATATTAATAAAATAATGGTTAGTGGATTTAAAAGTTTAAGACATAGTTGAGATTAGAGTTTGGTTGTTGAGGTTTGAAGAAGAATTGTAGATGCATGATTCAAATAAATCAGTTTGTAGGTGTTAAAAGTGGATGACATGCGTCAAATCAGCAACAACTTAGTCCTCAAGTAGGCTTGAACATGCCTCCACATTGCTAGAAACTTGTAATTTGGACCAGTGTAGTTAATATCGTACGATACGGTTCGATTCAGAGACAAAACGATACGACTCGGACGTCGTATCGTTTTGGACCGTGTTTCGTAAAATATCGTTCCGATACGATTCGGTATCGCATGTATCGCAATTCCAAACCTATACATGCGATAAATTTGCAAATCGAATATTTTTTTCCTGAACCGGGTCGGACCCGACCCGATCCGGTTCGCGACCCTTTTTAAAAAAAAAATATATATATATATATATATATATATATATATATATATATATATATATATATATTTATTTATTTATTTATATATATATATTTCCCTCTATTGTAACAAAAAACAAAGGACGATTTATATACTTCCATTCCTCAATCCCTAATTTATTTATTTCAATTTCTTCTTCAATTTGTCCCTAAAAGCTCTACAAAAATCACAAATTAACAACCCAAGCAACCTAGACTCATAATTATTTGATAAATATCTCGATTGTGTTGGGGTTTTGGAAGCAAAAAAAGTGCGATTCTTGTGCAATTTTAGGCGGTTCTTGTGCGTTTCTTGGGTTATTATTGGGTATTGAACAAAATCATTACTATATTTATGTCGTGTATATATGAAATCTAAGAAAGTCAAAAAGGGATCTTTAACTTGAATTTTACCTATTCTAGTTTCTGAATATTAAAAAAAGAAATTGTCAAATTCCAGGAAATGTTAATAAATTCCGATTTATGAATAAAACCTTACATAACAATAACTTTGTGCATTTCGCTAAAATTCTAATTTCCTTTTTCCCATCTAAAATGAAATTCAGTTTATCCAAGGTTGCTAAACTTCTGACCCGAGCCAAAATAAATAAAAACAAATCATAAATAATTGAGATCATATAAAGCTACTCAAATAAAACCAAACTATAGATGATTAAGTATCACAATATTGACCTTTCAGACTACATAATTTCTGGATAAGAATGCAGTTGTCTTGCTTAATTATTCAAGCACGGTTTTTTAATGTTATTTTCAAAATTTCCTGAACTCATTATCACAACTCTTTGAATCAATTTAGACATACAATTAAAAAGATGACAAACAAGATTTCATTTTGGAGCGGTATATATTTTCAGAATATCATTGCGTTAGATGTCATGTTCCATTCTGCAAAAGGTTTGGTAGAATTTGAGCTATAAAAGAGCAGTGGAGGAATTACACGAGGAATATAAGTACATACGGAAGTTAAGGATGATGTCAGGGTGTTGTTCGGAGAGGTCGTGAGGATCGGTGTAGAATGTGGCACCTAGGGTTGGGCGATCGAGTGGTAATTAGATCCCAAATGTGCCAAGACGCAGTGTCCTTGACGAATGAACGTTTTTGCGAGAAATGACCGAAGTTGCCAAACCCTATAATAGGGATTTTGAGCTTCGTGGACTGAGGAAAGCAATTGTTAAGGTGTGCTTCGTAGGGTTGGGCAGCGTCGATTGCGCGAATTCGGATGGTGTGGTGGTGGGAGGTTGAGTGAGTTGGACCAAGGAGAATGAAATCATGGCTAATTTAAAAAATTCTTTTGGGGTAGACAAGACGTGAACAAGTATGGATCCAGGATTACAACATTATGGGGGGGGGGGGGGGGTGGCCAAACTTAGATAGTGTTGAAATTTTATTGACATGGTTGTGAAGATGTTTTGTATATGTACGGGGTTGCTGGACATGCAATAAGGGAAATAATGAACTGGGTAGGAAAGTGTTCGACATTATTGTTGCAAATGTAGCAGTTGTATATTGGCCTGTGAAAGCACAAAATCATTATAACTTTTTAATGATTGATAACGCCTAAGTAAATATCAATTGCTTATAGTATGAAATTGACTTAATCTAGTTGGCCTATTGCAAAATCTTGCCAATCAAACACAGAAAATGGAAAATTATGAGGGGAGTTAAGTGATAATTACTTGTGAAAAAAAAATCAATCAGGGTAATGACAATTGTGGCTATGGTATGCTGGTAGATGATGAAATTAATTAGATACGTGCAAATTTTGTGCATTTTTCTATTTTTTGAGAAACAATCCGTGCATTTTTCTATTTTTTGAGAAACAATCCGTGCATTTTTCTAGTATAACTAAAAATGTAAATGACATAAAGATATTCGAGAAAGTCGAATTATAATATCATAAACTAACTATTGATTACATTTAAGTTCATTTATATCATTTAATATTAGTTCTAAAAGAAGATTATAAGAAAATTATTGAGTATATTTATAATATTACAATAGCATTTTCATGGTTTTAATATTGAGTGATACAAAATAACGGGAATAAAATATTAAAACCATGAATACATGACTACCACAAGGACCATGGATAATGCAAGAGGCAATAGCTTCCTTGATTGAACTTATACATAATCGAACTTAAATATGCAACCTAGACGGTCCCTAATATCATAATGTATGACATTACGAGAACTGTCTAGTCTTCCAACTGATGTTCATGACTAATACAAGAAATGATGAAGTGGTTGATGAATATAAACAAGAGGAAGTTTTTTGGAGTTCAGATAGGCGGTGGTTTGTTTATGATTCAAGTGATGGCTTGAAATCATTTCGACCATTGCAAGTTATTCTTGAAGTTCTCCTTGGCATTGGTTGCTTGACCATAAGCATTATGACATTGAAGGACATGGTTGGTGGATTATACCCTAATCAACGTAGACACATAGTAGGGCAAAAGCCATTCATCATGCCCGACCTGCACGATTATGTGCCTACACTCTAGACACCTCTATTTTACGTCCCTTCCGTTCATTCATTCAGAGCCACCTCCGTTTGGTGTGCCTTATGCTTTTTCTGTCCCCTCCGCACCTCCTAAGCCTAAAAAAATTGGATGCCCTTCTTTGCTTGTCGAAATAGTTGTTGGGGTTGCCATCTCGACTTGTGTAACCAAATTTAGATACTTGTTGGGGAGTGGCCGAACTTAGATAGTGTTGAAATTTTATTGACATGGTTGTGAAGATGTTTTGTATATATGTACGGGGTTGGTGGACATGCAATAAGGGAAATAACGAATTGGCCTTGTAGGAAAGTGTTCGACATTGTTGTTGCAAATGTAGCAGTTGTATATTTCATTCTAAGGACCTATAATTGGCCTTATAAATACAAAATCATTATAATTTTTTAATGATTGATAACGCCTAAGTAAATATCAATTGTTTATAGTATGAAATTGATTTAATCTAGTTGGCCTATTACCAAAATCTTGATAAAATAATTGCAGTCATCTTTGGTCTTGTTGCCCTGCAGTAAACAAACACACAAAAACACAATCACCAATCAAACACAGAAAATGGAAAATTATGAGGGGAGTTAAGTGAAAATTACTTGTGAAAAAAAAAAGCAATCAGGGTAATGACAATTATGGCTATGGTATGCTGGTAGATGATGAAATTAATTAGATACGTGCAAATTTTGTGCATTTTTCTATTTTTTGAGAAACAATCCATGCATTTTTCTAGTATAAAAAAATGTAAATGACATAAAGATATTCGAGAAAGTCGAATTATAATATCATAAACTAACTATTGATTACATTTAAGTTCATTTATATCATTTAATATTAGTTCTAAAAGAAGATTATAAGAAAATTATTGAGTATATTTATAATATAACAATAGCATTTTCATGGTTTTATTATTGAGACATACAAAATAACGGGAATAAAATATTAAAACCATGAATACATGACTACCACAAGGACCATGGAGAATGCAAGAGGCAAGTTATTCTTGAAGTTCTCCTTGGCATTGGTTGCTTGGCCATACGCATTATGACGTTGAAGGACATGATTGGTGGATTATATCCTAATCAACGTAGCCACATAGTAGAGCAAAAGCCATTCATCATGCCCGACGTGCACGATTATGTGACTACACCCTAGCCACCTTTATTTTACGCTACTTCCATTCATTCCGAGCCACCTCCGTTTGGTATGCCTTATACTTTTTCTGTCCTCTCTGCACCTCCTAAGCCTAAAAATACTGGATGCCCTTCTTTGCTTGTTGAAATAGCTGTTGGGGTTGCCATCTCGACTTGTGTAACCAAATTTACCTATGTGACTCATGCATACAAAAGAGAGATACGTGGCTAGATAAAACAACTATGTAGTGAATTAATTGTCATCTTTTTAATTGTATCTAAATTGTGTGTCTAAATTGATTCTGAATGTGATTTGGTTTGAATAAATTTAGAGAATCGTGATAACTAGTTGAGGAAATTTTGAAAGTAACATTCAAAGATCGTTCTTGCATAATTAGGCAAGCAAGCCAACTACCTTCGTTCATGCCAAGATTGTGATACTTTATCATGACCTAAGTTAAACCATGTTTATTAAACAAATATGATCAAGTCCAACCTAATGCTCAACAACACACGTACTTGCAAAAGCTTAAAATGTAACATTTCATTTATAGTTTGGTTAAAAGTTAAAACAAGCACAACAGTCTGATGTTAATTATTTGAGTAGCTTTATATGATCTCAATTATTTATGCTTTGTTTGTATTTATTTTGGCCCAAATGAGGAGTTTAGCAAGCTTTGAAAAAATTGGATTTCATTTTAGATGGGAAAAAAGAAATTAAAATTTAAGCAAAAGTAAAATTAATCCTTGTTCATACATAGGCTGCAAAGAATTATTTAAAGTTTTATTCAGAAATTGGAATTTATTTTCCATTTAATATTTTTCGGAATTGGAGACTTTTCTTTTTGAATATTAAACGTTTTGTTGTATTGATTTTCTAAAAACATGTGAAGTTATGTATTTTTTGTTAGATGGTAAATAATGTTGGGATTCGGTAAGATAAACAGCCCTAGGCACAGCGGATTATAAAATTTTTAGGACCTCTTACGGAATCTTGCCAGGATACTACTCTAGGTGTATATATATAAATATTAATTGAAACGATAGTATAAGTTTACACGTTATACCTATTTCCTTGCAAATCCAAGTTGGCAGTCAGCAAAAACGAACTCTGATTTCTGCTCTAGCAAAATCGACCCAGGCTTTTCAAGGAGCGCCCCACGTGTTGTGCCTCTACGAGTTGATACACCACAATATCACGAAAATAATATATCTTGATCGACTAGAACACAAGATATATTAAGATCTAGGAATTAGGAACGATTTAGGAACAAAATCAAAAACGAAAAATTCTTCCAAAGGAAGAACAGGGTTCGGTCGACTTATGCTTGGGAGAGGGAGATAAAATTTTGCTCTTGCTCAATTTTTGCTTATGGAGTTGTGTGAAAAATAACTACAAGATAGCTACTTATAGTTATCTCCCTAACCTAGTCCTATTAGGACTAGGGCTCTTCTCTCCTACATGGGCCATGACCCTCTTTAATTAGAAGACCAAGTTTTCTAATTAATTCATGGCCCAGTTAATTAATTTGACCAGACTTTATTTAATCTTCCAATTAAATAGCCCAATTAATTAACTTAATCTCCCATTTAATTAAATCAGACTCTAAGTCCATTTAATTAAAATCCCTTTTAATTAATTAAATCCAACTTAATTAATTAATCCAAAATTAAATTCCAATTTAATTTATGATCCTGATCCAATTCCAATTGGATCCCATTTTGTTCCAATTGGGTCGACCCAGTCGACCCAGTCGACTCGGTCGTTCTTATTTCCTCGCTTTCGCTTCATGTGTATTGTGTATGCCCCCGTAGGTTCACCACATAATTGGCCGTGGGTTATAATTAAATATTATTTAATTATTCGAGTAAGACTTACTCTAAATCAATCGAACACTCTGTCGATTGATCATTCCAAAATTAGCACCCCTGCCAATTTGGGAATTCTCCCACACTCCACGGTCGATGTCCAGCCACAAGCCCATGGAGCCCAATCACTGGTGAATTAATTCAGTGAACCTTTTATCATTTATAATTTCCATATTCGACACAATCTCTCCATCGAACAATCTCCCAGTCGAGACTTAAGGGCATGGTCTTTCATCGGATTCCCTTTTCTTTTGTCTTGACCTTATGTACTCTGATCTCGAAATAAATTCTCTTTGACTTAATCTTTATGAGCTACTTACATAAAGTCGTCAGATACCTTGGCCAAGGATTTTACCAGAATTAATTTCTCACAGAAATCCATAGGAGAATTTCCCAACCTATCAAGTCGGGTCAATGGATCCTTTGTTGATGATATGAATCTGCATACGAGTTCCTCTATACCCAATATGAGCCCACAGAGACTTTCTGGCGATCTCCAGTCAGTCGGAACTCATATCAAAGCATAGACGTTCTCGCACCAGATAAACCCTATCACCTCAAGTAGTTAGGGATCGTTCCTCGTATACTATTATAAATTTGGAATAACTTCAACCCCGATATGCGACTACCGCTTCCATGGTGAGTTATTTCCTAATTGGGGTATTCAGTGCGCTTGCCATCCCAGCAAACCACCCACTTATGTGTATCGACTATCCCAGTCACGCTCGTGGACCCCAGCGTCCTCCAGTTCATCGGAGTATACACAATAGTGAGAGTCTAACCGAATTCAATGATGTCCTATCTCGATTGGATTCTACGACTTTTGAATATGTTCTAGATCACGGCTGTTGGATGAAGATGAAGAGAAAAGAAGTTAGAAATTAAGGGAAGGTTTTGATGATTTCCAAAACATCATAATCAGCTAAGTATGGAAAGCTTAGTCCCCTTAGAAGGATCTTTGAACAAGCAAAGAAGATATCAGAAGAGTTCAAAGTTCAAAGACCAGAAGACTAGTGATCTCTTGCTGAAACAGCAAACAGAAGGGTAGGTCATCAGCCGAGTCAGATCAGATTAGTTCAGTATTTGATCAGCAGAGTGCCTATCAGAAGGGTTGCTTCGATCAGCAGAGTAGAAGAGATCATGAGATCAGTTCAACGGTAATAAATGCACCTGGTGTAATAAATGCTGAAAGAGAAGGGTAGTAATGGCAAATGATTGAAGATATTCTCGGATCAGCAGAGTGCATTTAATGCAGCATTTAATACGATGGACAGAAAGTACTGTACACTGTACGGATTGCTGCAGGGAGCCGTTTCAAATGAGCTGAAGAATGGATTTGAATTGTGACTTGGCTTCAACGGTCATATTTTCAATTCCATGTATAAATAGAGCTGATTTTCAACGAGCGAGACACACAACAACAATCAGAGATTTCGTTTTTGAAGCAGAATTTTTCTAAGTCTCAAAAGCTCGAACAGCTCACTCGTCTGGTGGAAGTCATCTGTTGACAGAAACCCAGTTGAAGAAAACAGAAAATTACGATCTGAGTGATCTTGTAATAGCTGAGTGTTGTGAGGAGTTGTGATCCATCTTTGTGAGTGATCAAACTTCAGAGAGTAGAATTTCTAAGTGATTTTCTATTGTGAGCTTATAGCCTTTTCATTTGTTGTCTAGGTGTAAGTGGAGAAATATTGTAATCTGTGTGATTATAGTATAACCCAAAATCTAAGTGATCTGGAAGAGTGGACTAAAGGATTTTTATCCATATAACCACTATAAAAATTCTTTGTGTTATCTTGCATTTAAGTTTTCTTGCATATTTTAAAGCTTGCATATTTAAACACTTTGAATTATTAAAAGATTTTATAAGGAGTTTCAAAACTGGGGATAAAATCTTTTTAGAACTTAGTTTACTTGTGAAAAACACTTTCAAACAATCCGCTGCAAGTATACTCTTTGAAAAACTGTTTTGCTGAAAAACAGCTAAGTATTTGTAAGAAGAGTGGTCAGTCTGCTGTTCAAGATTTGTTCACGATCAGCTAAGTCTGCTTACTGTTCTTCATCAGCTTAGTCTGCTGACAGAAGACTGAAAAGTTTTTAAGTTAAAAAATTTTCAGAGGTCTATTCACCCCCCCCTCTCTAGACCTCATCTGACCACTTGGGACCAACAAGTGGTATCAGAGCAGGTGGTTCATTAGAATCAGCTGCCTGATCAACGAGCTTGATCCAAGTGTTTTTCAAAGGTTTCCAAAACTTTTTCAAAAGAGCATCTTTTTGAAAAATCAAAACTTTTTGAAAAATGGATTGTATCAGCCATGTTCCCCACATTGCTGGTATGTCCTTTGAGGACTGGAAAATCAGAATGGAGATTTTCCTAGCTGCTTATAATGACAACATGTACACATGTATCATTAAAGGTCCATTCAGATTCACAAAGACCATAAAAATCAATGAGGTTGACACGGTTGTGGAAAAAGACCTTCATGAGATGACTCCAGAAGAGATAAAGCTCTACAATCTAGACAAAGTTGGGAGATTCATCATGACTAAAGCCCTGGACAATGATCGGTTTGACAAGGTCAAACATTGCAAGACTGCAAAAGAGATGTGGGACAAAGTCAGAGACATGAGCGAAGGCAATGATGCAATAAAGGAGCATCAACTCACTGTTGCTTTGGAGAAACTTGACAACTTCAAGATGAAGTCTGGAGAAACCATTGATCAGATGGATACCAGATTCACCAGAACTCTGAATGAAGTTTTAAAGTTGGGAAAGACCTTCACTGACAAAGAGATCACTGTCAGAGTACTAAAGGCCCTACCCCCAAAGTTCAACATGAAAGTGACAGCAATGGAAGAATCAAGGGATTTGGGAAAAATCTCTCTTACTGAGCTGTTTTCTGTACTCAAGGCATTCGAGTATAAACTGCCTAGAATGGGAATTGAAGAAACCTCAACTTCAGGACCCACAGCTGCACTGGTTGCTGCTGAAAACACCAGAAGACCAGCACAGAAAAGCAAAGAAGTGGACTCATCTGATGAAGCCACTCTACTCAACAAGAAGGAGTACACTGCTGGAGATGTTGCACTGTTGATGAATAATTTCAAGAAGTTCTACAAGAGAAAAATGAAGAACAAATACAACAATGCTTCTACTTCTAAACCTAACTTTTCTTCTCAAGATAAAGATGATTATAAAGCAAAACTAATGTGTTACAACTGCAGGAAATTGGGACACTTCATCAAAGACTGCCCATATCCAAAAGCAGAAAAATACACTGAAGAGGAGAAGAAAATAAGAAAAGAAAGAAAGCATCAGAGAGGCAAGGCAATGATGGCTGAAGCAGAAAAGCTGACTGCTGTCTACTCATCTGATTCAGATTTAGACACGTCTGATGAAGAATCGTCTGATGAAGAAAAACCTGCTCTCCTATGCCTGATGGCAAAGGAATCTGATGACTCCGAGGATGAGGTAACTCCTCTTAACAATGAATTATTTAATTCATTTGAACAAATGATGCTTAACAATACTGGTATTGCTGAAGCATATAAAAAGCTTAAGGAAGAGATGATATTGCTAAAAGAGCAAAATAGTTCACTGAAACTTTTAGCTGAAAAGCCAAAGGAATCAGCTGAATACAAACAGCTTGAGCAAGAATATGAGTCTCTGAAAGCTGAATGTGAGGTTTATAAAGGAAAAATCATGGAACTTGAAAAATTTATTGAGTCTCATGAGAAATCATCTGTTGCATTAAATCACATGTCTAGTAAACAGAAGATACCTTTAGAAAAGGATAAGTTAGAGTTGAATCATACTGAAAAATTTATTTCTGCTGACAACAGTAAGGTCATCTTGTATGTGCAAACTTCTAAACCTACCTCACCTGAGAAAGAATTAAAGGAGAAGAAATCTCCTAAGGCTAAAAAGAGCAAAGAGCCTAGTATAGGAAATCAGACTAGTAAGACCAAACAGCAGAGTCCTAAGAAGTCTGCTGATAAAGCTAAACTGAAACAATCTGTTGGTAAAACTAAGTCAAAATCAATTGAGCAAGCATCTAGTAAACCAAAGAAGCATAAAAACAAGAAAAATCAAAATGCTTGGTATGGAAATGAGTCATATTATGTGCAACCTGCTGCATATCATCCTATGTATCATGCACCTCAATTTCCAGGTTACTATGCACCTTATCCTGCTCATCCAATGCATGCATATCCTACATATCATGCACCTTACCCTGCTTATGAACATTTTCCTTATCATACTGATCATCAACATGACTTATCTGATAACTTTGATAAAAATGAAGCTGTTCATGCTCCTGTCAAAGCTCAGAAGCCTAAGAAGCCTAAGACATCAACATCTTGGGTTGTCAAAGATGAAACTAATCCTTCAGGACCCTCTCAATAAGGGTACCTAAAACAATTTTATTTTGTTTTGTAGGTTAGGATTAGGAGTAGGAGTAAAGTAGAGAAGATTTGGTACTTGGACAGTGGATGTTCAAGACACATGTGTGGAAACATACATGAGCTGACTGATGCAGTTGCTGTGGATGGTCCAAAAGTCACTTTTGGAGACAACAAAGAAGGCAATATTGTAGCTAAAGGAAGAGTTATCAAAGGAAACATTGAGATATCTGACGTCTCATATGTTAAAGGCCTAAAGTACAACCTGCTGAGCATAAGTCAATTTTGTGACAAAGGATATTCAGTCATCTTCTCAACAGATAAGTGCTATGTTGAATCGATTGGTACAAAGAAGGTAATTTTATCTAGAAGAAGACAAGGGAATATCTACATAGTCGACTGGAATTCTGCTGACAAGAATTCGAGTGTTTGTTTGGTGGCATCTGCACCAAGTGAAGTCAGTTGGCTATGGCACAAGAGAATGAATCATTTAAACTTCAAGACCATCAATAGATTAATCAAGAATGATCTGGTAGAAGGGATTCCAAAGGCAGTCATGAGCAAAGACAAGCTCTGTGACGCATGTCAGAAGGGTAAACAAATCAAGTCATCTTTCAAAGGCAAGAAGCACCAATCTTCTGGAAGAATATTGGAGCTACTACATATGGACTTATTTGGACCCATTGATCCAGTCAGCAATGGTGGAAAGAAATACTGCCTAGCTGTTGTGGATGATTATTCAAGATATACTTGGGTGATTTTCATGAAGAAGAAAAGTGAAACCAAGGAACATCTTACCAATCTGATGGAACTGATCCAGAATGAGAAGAGTATCAAAATATTGAAGATAAGATCAGATAGAGGGACAGAGTTTACAAACTCTACTGTTGAAGAGTATTGTAATATCAAAGGAATACATCATGAGTATTCAGCTGCTAGAACCCCTCAACAGAATGGTGTTGCTGAAAGGAGAAACAGAACACTAAAAGAAGCTGTCAGAACCATGATAGCTGAATCTAAGCTGCCACAAAGATTTTGGGCAGAAGCAACAAATACAACATGCTTTACCCAAAACAGATGTATGATCAACAAGAATCAGAACAAGACTCCATATGAAGTTTGGAACAATAGAAAACCAAACATTCATTACTTTAAGATTTTTGGTTGTAAATGTTTTGTATTGAATAATGGGAAAAATCACCTCACTGCATTTGCAGAAAAGGCTGATGAAGCTTTCTTTGTAGGATACTCAACTGTTAGTAAGGCTTACAAAGTTTTTAACAAAAGAACATTACTAATAGAAGAATCTATCCATGTAGTATTTGATGAGCCAAGTCAATCTTCTGAAAAGAATCAAAGTGTTACCAAATATCTGTCTACTGATTTACAGAAGTTAGACATTGGAAGAAATGAAGAATATGTTCCCATCATACTACCTAATCTTAGTTCAGCTGCTAACTCAAGTGCTGTTCAAAATCACAGTGCTGATTGTCTA
>CM064883.1:43404170-43447232 GCA_003313485.2 Penstemon barbatus
CTTTGGTTGAAACATCAACTAGAAGACTACAACATCAAGATCAGTGGAATTCCAATCTACTGTGATAATACAAGTGCAATCTCTCTTACTCAGAACACTACAAGTCATTCAAGGACAAAACATATTGAGATCAAGCATCACTTCATTAGAGATCATGTGGAAAAAAGCAATGTCATGATTGAGTATGTTCATACACACAATCAGATTGCTGACATTTTCACAAAACCTTTAAGTGAAGCAAGGTTCTCAACTCTAAGAGCTGAGTTAGGACTACTTAATTTGGATGCATAAGCTGAGGGGGAACTCATCAGAAGACTGAAGTTCAACAGCTTAGTTATCCTTTCAAGGATTAACCTTCAACAGACTAGTTAGCTTATGGATTCTTAAAGTCAGGGGGAACGTGTAAGACTAGCGGTACTTCTGCTCTAAAGATGAAATCAGTTAATGACAGTTAGTTGAAGTTAAGATTATCAGAAGATGTGTTCTAAATTCTTGAAGACTGAAGATTATTTTATCTTGCTGGATTGACAAACAGCAGAGGAAGATTACTAGCTATTGGCTTTCTCTAGTAATATCAGATAACAGATCACGCGTCTGTCAGATAAGTTAAACTCTACTCATCTGATATCTTATATAAGCATGGTCATAAATCGTATCTTTAGAAACGCGCTTTTATAAGTAACAAATTAGTGTCGATAGAGTTTCCCGCCCATCTGACATTAAAATAATAAAATTGAAATCCGCTTCTTCTATCCACACGATTAAAAACTGTCAGATTAGATCAACGGTTCAGATCAATCACGAAAACCTAACTAAATGAAACCTATAAAGTCTGATCTGAAACAGCACAGTCGTCTTACGCACTCAAACACTCTCAAATTCTCTAACTCTCAAACTCTCCTGTTTCGAAAGTTTATTGCTTTTGCAGAATTCTACTCACTAATCTCAGAAATGGAGAAGATTATCGATGGAAGATACTTGAACTACAGTAAATTCCACTTTTCGGGTACTGATCTGATGCACTCACTCATGGAGAAAATCAAAGAGGCATCTTTAGTTCTAGTTCTGGAAGCACACGAAGACAGGGTCTACTTAGAAGAAGTATATCACTTCTACACGACCAGGAAGTTCAATGATGATGAAACTGTTATGTCTGCTGTTATCGGTGGTAAGAAAATTGCTGTTTCTCCTGCTGTTTTAAGTGAAATTTACAAACTTAAGAATAAAGGAGGAGATGTGACAGACCTAGGGTCTGAGAAAGAGGAAGAATTTTGGGGAATTTGTGCGAAAGAGGGAGAAGAGATGACTGGAACTCTGATGAAAACTCAGTTAAAAGATGAGTATCAGAGGTTCGCAGACATCATTGCGAAGGTGCTGGATTGTTGCACAAGCTCTTTAGATGGGTTACCTAGGAGAAGGTACTACACCATGATTTGCATTTACTATGGACTGAAAGTGAACTGGGCAGTTCATGTCTATGATCTGCTGAGTGACAAGAGGACTTCGCATGCCATTTTGCTTAGTCATCTGTTCATGGCACTAAGATGTCCTATGGCTGGTGGAAAGACCACTCACAGCAGTAAAGAGTTCAAGCTGTATGAACCAGTAAGGAAAGTAGTGGCTGCACCTAAAAGAAAGGCCCCTACTAAGTCTAAGAAGACCCCTTCTAAGAAGAGCAAGAAGGAGGGTCAGACAAGCAAGTCTGCTGATCAAACAGCGAGTTCCACTGTTGAAGCTAGATCAACAGAAGCTGAGATTGAAGTCCCTGAGAAGGTGATAGATGACTTCACTGCTGAGCTTGAGAATATGGAAACAGGTTCCTCACCTGAAAGAACTGAGTCTGAGGAAGAAATTCCTCTTCAGAGGTTGAAAAGGATGAGAACCAAATGCGAAGCTAGGAGACCTCCCCAAGTCAAGAAGCCTACTGGAAGTATTCCTAAATCTAAAGCAAAAAGGAAGTTGACTTTTTCTGAAATATCAACAGAAACAGTAAGGGAAACCACAGCATCAGCTGAGAGGCCAATCATTATTGAAGAGCCTGCTGTTAAGCCTGCTGAGGTTGTTAATACTGAACTTGGAGTCTCTACTACAGACTCTTCTGCTGTAGTATCTGCTGAAGTTGGAGTAGAACAGCAGACTGCCACAACAGGTGAAGGAGAAACACTCCTTCTGCATCCTACTCCTGTTGCTGCAACTCCAATTCAAGCAGTTGAAAGTCCTGAATCAAGGAGAAAAAGGACTGGTAAGATTGCAACATACCTAACTGCTGTAGAAAAGAAAAGACAAGATGCTGCTGAAAATCTAAGGAAAGCTGCAGAAAAGGCAGAAGAAGAAAGGCTGAAAAGCCTAGAGTTAAAAAGGCTGGAAGAAGAGGCCAGCAAGATGACTCAAGAGCAAAGGGATGCTATTGAGGCAGCAGAGTTGGCTGCTGCTATTGAAGCAAGCACCAAGGATGCTCATGGACATCAGCATACTGGTGGAATAGTTATTAGTGAACCAAGAGATCCTAACAAACCAATACCAGCTATGCCTGCACCAAAGATAAAGCCAAAAAGAAGAGAAGAGATTAGATTGTCTTTGGAGATTGTCAGGGATGATCCTGCCATCTTTGAAGAATTCCTTAAAAGGTTGGATGCTGAAAGTGCAAGAATCAACCGTCTGACGTTGTTCAATGCTGAAAAGATCAGATACAACAGATGGAGAGAATTCAGACTGACAAAGAGTCCAGCTGAAATGGCCAAGTGGAAAGCCTTCACTGCTGAAGAAGCCTGGGTGTTGAAATGGCTTGAGACTGGATCACTCATTCAAGCACTTGATTCAGAATTCTTTCTGGACAGGTTAAGATTGAGAATAAGTCACATAGTCAAGGCTGAGGCAAAGAAGATCTTCGAATCTGTTCCTGAGAACTATGATGAATCAGAAGACCTCAAGGAAAGATATATCAAGTTGGCTGTTGCTCAAGCAATGGAGCTTTGGGCAAAGAAAAGGAAGCTAAAGGGACAACCCAGCTCATTGGTCCCTCTTCCAAATATCAAGCACATTGTCTATGGTCCAAACATCAAACCATTTGAAGAGCTACCTGAGGAACCATACTCACCTTTTATTCCTCTTGACAATTTTACATAGATTTCTAACAGGTCAGCTGTAGACAATGAGGGATTGCTGAAAACAGTTGAGACTGTTAAGAAGATCATATCCCCTGCTGACAAAGACAAAGAAGAGTCTTCTGATCAACAAAAGCACAAAGAGGGTACATCTGACCCATCTGATCAGAACAAAGAACAGGATGACAAGACTGATACAGCTGATGATTCTAAGAAAGAAGAAGTTATTCCAGCTGATCAGATCAAGGATAAGGAAGCTGCTGATGAAAAAGATGATAAGACTAAGGAGAAGGAAAGCACTCCTAGTCATGCTGATAAGGCCAAGGAAGTTGAGCCCATCTCTGGTCCAGCAGATCAGTCTCTTGAACTGATAACTCAAACATCAGAGCAACCTATCAAAGAAACAACTCCTGCTTTACCTGCTATTCCAACAGATGTTCCTTCAACTTCTCAAAATACTCAGACAAATTTGTTGGACTCCATCCAACAAATGATTGCCAAATCATTGAAGGAAATGAAGGAGGAATTAGCAGCAGATGTGTTGGCTGCTGTATGTCAACCCAGTCAGAAAGTTGCTGCTGTTCCAACCAATCTGATAGAAGATACTGCTCAAAATGTTAAGACCATATGTCAAGATATGGACATACTCAGAAGAAGGACTCAGAGCACTGCTGATGGTTGGAGACGAATTGAAGAAACAGTTGAAATGGCCCTCCAAGCAGAAGATGAAGTCTTGGGAAATATGATGAAAGACTTCACTGCTTCATCAAATTGGATTTTTGGAACTCAAATTCAATTGGGTGATCAAGGAGAGGATTTGTTCAAAGAAATGAAGGATTTTAAGGCCAATCAACTCAAACAACAAGCTCAAATAAATGCTATGGAAGAAAACATCAAGCTTCTCTGTGACTCACTTCAGATTACACCAGCCTTACCACAATATCCAATCAACCCTGCTGATGATGACAAAAAGGGGGAAGAGAGGGTATTTGGACAGAAAAGAGTTGGAACTTCTTTTATAAGGGAAGAAGAAAATCAAGATGGTGCTAAAGCTGAAGAAACTGAAGTGTTGGAAGAATCTGCTGGTGAGACTGATAAAAATATGGAAGAAACAAGCAGACCAACAGATGAGAAGATCACAGAAGAAGAGAAAGCTGAAAATGAAGAAGCTGACAATGCTGAAGCTGAAGCAAAAGCCAAGTCTGATAAAGAACTAGCTGCTGCCAAAGACTCAGCTGAAGAACAGCTTGATCCTGATGTTAAATATAAGAAGATAGAGCTGTTGAGGAAAAGATTCTTTGAAGAATTGGAAGCTGAAACTTCCAAACTATCTGATGAAGAATCTGAAAAAGAAGACAAGGAAGCTGAAGAAGAAAAGAAAGAAGAAGCTGAAGAAGAGAAGAAAAATTCAGAAGAAGAGAAGAAGGGAGAAGACTAGTTTAGGCTAGATTTCCTTTTATCTTAAAAATCCTTGTAATCTTTTTAAGTACTTTGCACTTTTCATCTTTCAACACTTGTAATATGTAATCAGTTCAATTATCTATAAAATTGCAAGTTTGAATCCAACACACTATTTCTATCTCAGAAATTTTTGAGGATCAAAACTTTAGTTTAGGTACAGGTACTTAGCTGGAGTTTTGTCATCATCAAAAAGGGGGAAATTGTTGGATGAAGATGAAGAGAAAAGAAGTTAGAAATTAAGGGAAGGTTTTGATGATTTCCAAAACATCATAATCAGCTAAGTATGGAAAGCTTAGTCCCCTTAGAAGGATCTTTGAACAAGCAAAGAAGATATCAGAAGAGTTCAAAGTTCAAAGACCAGAAGACTAGTGATCTCTTGCTGAAACAGCAAACAGAAGGGTAGGTCATCAGCCGAGTCAGATCAGATTAGTTCAGTATTTGATCAGCAGAGTGCCTATCAGAAGGGTTGCTTCGATCAGCAGAGTAGAAGAGATCATGAGATCAGTTCAACGGTAATAAATGCACCTGGTGTAATAAATGCTGAAAGAGAAGGGTAGTAATGGCAAATGATTGAAGATATTCTCGGATCAGCAGAGTGCATTTAATGCAGCATTTAATACGATGGACAGAAAGTACTGTACACTGTACGGATTGCTGCAGGGAGCCGTTTCAAATGAGCTGAAGAATGGATTTGAATTGTGACTTGGCTTCAACGGTCATATTTTCAATTCCATGTATAAATAGAGCTGATTTTCAACGAGCGAGACACACAACAACAATCAGAGATTTCGTTTTTGAAGCAGAATTTTTCTAAGTCTCAAAAGCTCGAACAGCTCACTCGTCTGGTGGAAGTCATCTGTTGACAGAAACCCAGTTGAAGAAAACAGAAAATTACGATCTGAGTGATCTTGTAATAGCTGAGTGTTGTGAGGAGTTGTGATCCATCTTTGTGAGTGATCAAACATCAGAGAGTAGAATTTCTAAGTGATTTTCTATTGTGAGCTTATAGCCTTTTCATTTGTTGTCTAGGTGTAAGTGGAGAAATATTGTAATCTGTGTGATTATAGTATAACCCAAAATCTAAGTGATCTGGAAGAGTGGACTAAATGATTTTTATCCATATAACCACTATAAAAATTCTTTGTGTTATCTTGCATTTAAGTTTTCTTGCATATTTTAAAGCTTGCATATTTAAACACTTTGAATTATTAAAAGATTTTATAAGGAGTTTCAAAACTGGGGATAAAATCTTTTTAGAACTTAGTTTACTTGTGAAAAACACTTTCAAACAATCCGCTGCAAGTATACTCTTTGAAAAACTGTTTTGCTGAAAAACAGCTAAGTATTTGTAAGAAGAGTGGTCAGTCTGCTGTTCAAGATTTGTTCACGATCAGCTAAGTCTGCTTACTGTTCTTCATCAGCTTAGTCTGCTGACAGAAGACTGAAAAGTTTTTAAGTTAAAAAATTTTCAGAGGTCTATTCACCCCCCCCTCTCTAGACCTCATCTGACCACTTGGGACCAACAAGTGGTATCAGAGCAGGTGGTTCATTAGAATCAGCTGCCTGATCAACGAGCTTGATCCAAGTGTTTTTCAAAGGTTTCCAAAACTTTTTCAAAAGAGCATCTTTTTGAAAAATCAAAACTTTTTGAAAAATGGATTGTATCAGCCATGTTCCCCACATTGCTGGTATGTCCTTTGAGGACTGGAAAATCAGAATGGAGATTTTCCTAGCTGCTTATAATGACAACATGTACACATGTATCATTAAAGGTCCATTCAGATTCACAAAGACCATAAAAATCAATGAGGTTGACACGGTTGTGGAAAAAGACCTTCATGAGATGACTCCAGAAGAGATAAAGCTCTACAATCTAGACAAAGTTGGGAGATTCATCATGACTAAAGCCCTGGACAATGATCGGTTTGACAAGGTCAAACATTGCAAGACTGCAAAAGAGATGTGGGACAAAGTCAGAGACATGAGCGAAGGCAATGATGCAATAAAGGAGCATCAACTCACTGTTGCTTTGGAGAAACTTGACAACTTCAAGATGAAGTCTGGAGAAACCATTGATCAGATGGATACCAGATTCACCAGAACTCTGAATGAAGTTTTAAAGTTGGGAAAGACCTTCACTGACAAAGAGATCACTGTCAGAGTACTAAAGGCCCTACCCCCAAAGTTCAACATGAAAGTGACAGCAATGGAAGAATCAAGGGATTTGGGAAAAATCTCTCTTACTGAGCTGTTTTCTGTACTCAAGGCATTCGAGTATAAACTGCCTAGAATGGGAATTGAAGAAACCTCAACTTCAGGACCCACAGCTGCACTGGTTGCTGCTGAAAACACCAGAAGACCAGCACAGAAAAGCAAAGAAGTGGACTCATCTGATGAAGCCACTCTACTCAACAAGAAGGAGTACACTGCTGGAGATGTTGCACTGTTGATGAATAATTTCAAGAAGTTCTACAAGAGAAAAATGAAGAACAAATACAACAATGCTTCTACTTCTAAACCTAACTTTTCTTCTCAAGATAAAGATGATTATAAAGCAAAACTAATGTGTTACAACTGCAGGAAATTGGGACACTTCATCAAAGACTGCCCATATCCAAAAGCAGAAAAATACACTGAAGAGGAGAAGAAAATAAGAAAAGAAAGAAAGCATCAGAGAGGCAAGGCAATGATGGCTGAAGCAGAAAAGCTGACTGCTGTCTACTCATCTGATTCAGATTCAGACACGTCTGATGAAGAATCGTCTGATGAAGAAAAACCTGCTCTCCTATGCCTGATGGCAAAGGAATCTGATGACTCCGAGGATGAGGTAACTCCTCTTAACAATGAATTATTTAATTCATTTGAACAAATGATGCTTAACAATACTGGTATTGCTGAAGCATATAAAAAGCTTAAGGAAGAGATGATATTGCTAAAAGAGCAAAATAGTTCACTGAAACTTTTAGCTGAAAAGCCAAATGAATCAGCTGAATACAAACAGCTTGAGCAAGAATATGAGTCTCTGAAAGCTGAATGTGAGGTTTATAAAGGAAAAATCATGGAACTTGAAAAATTTATTGAGTCTCATGAGAAATCATCTGTTGCATAAAATCACATGTCTAGTAAACAGAAGATACCTTTAGAAAAGGATAAGTTAGAGTTGAATCATACTGAAAAATTTATTTCTGCTGACAACAGTAAGGTCATCTTGTATGTGCAAACTTCTAAACCTACCTCACCTGAGAAAGAATTAAAGGAGAAGAAATCTCCTAAGGCTAAAAAGAGCAAAGAGCCTAGTATAGGAAATCAGACTAGTAAGACCAAACAGCAGAGTCCTAAGAAGTCTGCTGATAAAGCTAAACTGAAACAATCTGTTGGTAAAACTAAGTCAAAATCAATTGAGCAAGCATCTAGTAAACCAAAGAAGCATAAAAACAAGAAAAATCAAAATGCTTGGTATGGAAATGAGTCATATTATGTGCAACCTGCTGCATATCATCATATGTATCATGCACCTCAATTTCCAGGTTACTATGCACCTTATCCTGCTCATCCAATGCATGCATATCCTACATATCATGCACCTTACCCTGCTTATGAACATTTTCCTTATCATACTGATCATCAACATGACTTATCTGATAACTATGATAAAAATGAAGCTGTTCATGCTCCTGTCAAAGCTCAGAAGCCTAAGAAGCCTAAGACATCAACATCTTGGGTTGTCAAAGATGAAACTAATCCTTCAGGACCCTCTCAATAAGGGTACCTAAAACAATTTTATTTTGTTTTGTAGGTTAGGATTAGGAGTAGGAGTAAAGTAGAGAAGATTTGGTACTTGGACAGTGGATGTTCAAGACACATGTGTGGAAACATACATGAGCTGACTGATGCAGTTGCTGTGGATGGTCCAAAAGTCACTTTTGGAGACAGCAAAGAAGGCAATATTGTAGCTAAAGGAAGAGTTATCAAAGGAAACATTGAGATATCTGACGTCTCATATGTTAAAGGCCTAAAGTACAACCTGCTGAGCATAAGTCAATTTTGTGACAAAGGATATTCAGTCATCTTCTCAACAGATAAGTGCTATGTTGAATAGATTGGTACAAAGAAGGTAATTTTATCTGGAAGAAGACAAGGGAATATCTACATAGTCGACTGGAATTCTGCTGACAAGAATTCGAGTGTTTGTTTGGTGGCATCTGCACCAAGTGAAGTCAGTTGGCTATGGCACAAGAGAATGAATCATTTAAACTTCAAGACCATCAATAGATTAATCAAGAATGATCTGGTAGAAGGGATTCCAAAGGCAGTCATTAGCAAAGACAAGCTCTGTGACGCATGTCAGAAGGGTAAACAAATCAAGTCATCTTTCAAAGGCAAGAAGCACCAATCTTCTGGAAGAATATTGGAGCTACTACATATGGACTTATTTGGACCCATTGATCCAGTCAGCAATGGTGGAAAGAAATACTGCCTAGCTGTTGTGGATGATTATTCAAGATATACTTGGGTGATTTTCATGAAGAAGAAAAGTGAAACCAAGGAACATCTTACCAATCTGATGGAACTGATCCAGAATGAGAAGAGTATCAAAATATTGAAGATAAGATCAGATAGAGGGACAGAGTTTACAAACTCTACTGTTGAAGAGTATTGTAATATCAAAGGAATACATCATGAGTATTCAGCTGCTAGAACCCCTCAACAGAATGGTGTTGCTGAAAGGAGAAACAGAACACTAAAAGAAGCTGTCAGAACCATGATAGCTGAATCTAAGCTGCCACAAAGATTTTGGGCAGAAGCAACAAATACAACATGCTTTACCCAAAACAGATGTATGATCAACAAGAATCAGAACAAGACTCCATATGAAGTTTGGAACAACAGAAAACCAAACATTCATTACTTTAAGATTTTTGGTTGTAAATGTTTTGTATTGAATAATGGGAAAAATCACCTTACTGCATTTGCAGAAAAGGCTGATGAAGCTTTCTTTGTAGGATACTCAACTGTTAGTAAGGCTTACAAAGTTTTTAACAAAAGAACATTACTAATAGAAGAATCTATCCATGTAGTATTTGATGAGCCAAGTCAATCTTCTGAAAAGAATCAAAGTGTTACCAAAGATCTGTCTACTGATTTACAGAAGTTAGACATTGGAAGAAATGAAGAATATGTTCCCATCATACTACCTAATCTTAGTTCAGCTGCTAACTCAAGTGCTGTTCAAAATCACAGTGCTGATTGTCTAACAGACGAGTTGCAAATAGCTGACAGACCAGAGACTGTTCAACAGACGACAGATGTTCAACAGACTACTACTGAAACTCCAACAGTAGTGTTGCAAGATCAAGACAGAGGACAACATCCTGATCTGCAACCTGATCTCAGATGGCTCAAGAATCACCCACCTGAGTTAGTAATTGGTGATCATTTAGATAGAGTGAAAACAAGAAGAGCTGCTGCACAAGATGCTATGTTTGTCACCTTCTATCTCAAATAGAGCCTAAGCAAATTGAAGAAGCTCTAAATGATTCCTTCTGGATAGAAGCTATGCAAGAAGAGTTGAATCAATTTGTGGTGTCTGACCACTTGGGACCAACAACGGCCTTGGAGATCAGTCCACGGGTTGTCCCATAGCCCTGTGATCTAAGGACTTCTATCCTTATGCGTAGATAATTATTACATAAGATAAAGTTGACCATTTAATAAAGTGCATTTATTAATCGAAATTGAATAGTTCCTCATTTTATTATAATAAATGCTCGCCATACAGCTGGCTTGCAGGACACTATTTCTATCAAATAATAAAGTTCAAAAACTTAAAAGTTCAAATCATGTTATCCAAATTAGGGTTGGCAAAATGGGTCCTGGCCTATTTGGTGGCCCTTGATCTGCTCGACGCCCCAACCCAACCGCACCATATTTTTTCTCTCCTAAAATCATGAATTTTTAGTTACAAAATTAAAATTACTAAATATATTTAAGTTTCCAATAAACATAATAATATTAAATTGCTTTTAAAAAATATAAAAAAAAACTTAGTGGTTAGTTTTTCCATATAATTTAAATAATAATACATTAATATAATCTCATTTAGTTATATTTGAATAATTTTTTACAAAAATATAAGGTGTTTTTCTTATTTTAAATTAGTAAAATACACAACATTAGAAGACATGAAATGAATCGACCTAACATGGTCGGATGCGGCCTGGCCCGCCCATTATCACCCTTAATCCAAATACATACAAATGTTAATTTACTTTCAGTCATTAATTAATAAAAACTATATTAAAGCGAAAGCTATCAAATATTCTATCATGTATATCTATTTCCTCTTGTATAGTATCATATTGTGAGTGTACATGAACCTATCGAGAAAAAAAAGTATTTACCCATGCCTTCAATTTTATATTTTTCCATGTATATATTCATACATATATATATATATATATATATATATATATATATATATATATATATATATATATATATATATATATATATAGATATATATATATATATAGCACAACGCTTCACTTCAGATCTCCAAAAGTCAGAGCGAAAAAAAATAAAAAGAAAAAAAGAAATGTTTTAATAATATTCTTTTTCTGCGCGAAATCCCAAATTCGCCTTCAAATAACATCCATAAATTCAGTTCAAAACAATAACCCAAATTCAATTAAAAACCTTAAACAAAAATTCAGTTCAAAACGATAAAACCAAAGTTAAGTTCAAATGATGGAAACCAAAATTCAGTACACATGCATTAAATTTTTCAGAAGTTAATCAATTCGGTAAAAATTAGACCTGAGCGGAAATAAAAAATTCAGATATGTGAACAACGACATTATTATTGCGTCTGGTATAAACAATCGGATTTTCGGACTCTGAACTAGAATTCCGTTTCTTTTTCCTCTATTTGTGATAGATGATCAACGTGCTTGACCTTCTTCTCTTTGCGCTCATCTTCTTCGTCGTCGCCGAATTCCAGCGGCGGCGAAGAACTAAAATCGCTAGGATTGCAGCGAACGGATCTTTTGTTGCTAGGAAGGGTTCTGGAAGCACGACCTTTCATCTTCTTTGGCCAACTCTGTGTTGTTGATGACATCTCCATTGCTTTGTGTTTTTTTACAGAAGACCAGTTTGTTTATTTTTTTTATTTTTTATTTACTTTTTATATTATCAATATGTATTTTTGAGTTAGATTTGGTGAATATTGTGTACGTGCGAATTTAATTCATATGTGCGAGATGATATCAATGTGAGAGTCATCAATAAAGTGGGGTCGGATTCGAGCGGATGTGTAAATGTATGAATCTATTTCACACGTGCGGGATGATACCGATGAGAGCGCTATAACTAGTAAAGAAAAATATCAACCAAACCAAGATATTTGATTAAAATAACAAACCTCGATTTCTTCTAAGTTCTTATAAACTCGATTGTTGAGTTTATCCCTCATAGTTAAAAAATCCATAAGTTCCTTAATTACATCATGATATCCAGGTATCTGCAATAATTAACCTCATATTAGGTAATAATTTTTTTTAACAAAACCGACCATTTATTCACACACTATATCACCTCGCCCTTAACCAGAGGCTTAGAGAATGCACCCCAAGTATCTATCCTGCATAAACAAAAGTACAACAAATCAACAATCCACAAACCGAGCATGAAACCCACAATAGGAAATTGTACATGGTAGAAATTAAATTAAAAAATTAAAATATCTAAGAAAGATTGAAGAAAATACACATACTTTTGAAGCTTCTTAAGAATGAAAACCAAAAACTTTTTCTCTGGTAAAGGTGTGGTTGAGCTAGACTCCAATTGCGACCCTGCCCACATAAAAACTAAATAAAACCATCACAATTAAATTTTATAACACAAACTCAATTTCCCACATAAATGTTCCTAACTACAACTAAAAAAATAAAAATAAAACTTTTTTCTTTTCCTTTTTTCTTTATATCATTGTCAAGAAGGGTTGCGATAATAACCATTTGGATGAGTCTCTGTCTCTTTCACATCCTTATTTTCCTGCAAAAATCAATGGAACCCCTATTATATATAATATTAATGATAATAATAAACAATAATAATAATAATAATAATAATAATAATTAAATACATTAATAATCCATGCAGAGTGGAAGTGAGCAATTATTAATGACACAACAGTGCAGCAAGTGTTAGTGAGAAAAATAACACTACTTCTGATTAATTTGTAGCCATAATCAACTCACACTAAAAACATATATGAAAAAATTTTAGTGCAATTTTTTTTAATAAAATAATATATTCACCTCAAGAAAGCATGGTCGAGATAAACTTAGAATATTACAATATTAAAATAACATATAGTAAGAAATGCACACACGAAGCAAATACAAGAAATACAAATCTATTAGGATTTCATTATCGAGAAAAAAAGTATTTACTCATGCCTTGAATTTTATATTTTTCAATGTATATATTCATACATATATATATATATATATATATATATATATATATATATATATACATAGAGCACAACGCTTCACTTCAGATCTCCAAAAGTCAGAGCGGAAAAAAATAAAAAGAAAAAAAGAAATGTTTTAATAATATTCTTTTTCTGCGCGAAATCCCAAATTCGCCTTCAAATAACATCCATAAATTCAGGTCAAAACGATATCCCAAATTCAATTAAAAACCTTAAACAAAAATTCAGTTCAAAACGATAAAACCAAAGTTAAGTTCAAAATGATGGAAACCAAAATTCAGTACACATGCATTAAATTTTTCAGAAGTTAATCAATTCGGTAAAAATTAGACCTGAGCGAAAATAAAAAATTCAGATCTGTGAACAACGACATTATTATTGCGTCTGGTATAAACAATCGGATTGTCGGACTCTGAACTAGAATTCCGTTTCTTTTTCCTCTATTTGTGATAGATGATCCACGTGCTTGACCTTCTTCTCTTTGCGCTCATCTTCTTCGTCGTCGCCGAATTCCAGCGGTGGCGAAGAACTAAAATCGCTAGGATTGCAGCGAACGGATCTTTTGTTGCTAGGAAGGGTTCTGGAAGCACGACATTTCATCTTATTTGGCCAACTCTGTGTTGTTGATGACATCTCCATTGCTTTGTGTTTTTTTACAGAATACCAGTTTGTTTATTTTTTTATTTCTTATTTGCTTTTTATATTATCAATATGTATTTTTTACGTGCGAATTTAATTCATATTTGCGAGATGATATCAATGTGAGAGTCATCAATAAAGTGGGGTCGGATTCGAGTGGATGTGTAAATGTATAAATCTATTTCACACGTGCGGGATGATACCGATGTGAGCGCTATAAATAAATGGGTCTGATTCGAGACGGACGTGTGTACGTATGAATTTATTTCACACACGTGGGATGATACCGATGTGACAATCGTAAATTAATTAGTGATATTCGAGGTGGATGCGTTTACTTGTGAATTTATTTCACACGTGTGGGATGATACCGATTTGAAAGCTCTTAATAAATTAATCAAATTCCAGAAATATGTGAATGTATATAGAATAAAATCACAGGTGTTTGCAGGCGATCGAATTCCACACAAGTGTTTCCAACAATTAAATTAAGGCGATCGAATTCCACACAGGCGTATATTTGAAGAAATATAGAATAATTCCGGACAGGTGCTTGCAGGCGATCGAATTCCACACGTGTTTCCAACAATTAAATTCCACACAGATGTTTCCAACAATTTAATCAAAGAAATTATGTGGTATGTCATTTTGATCATAGTATGATAAAAAATGATGATATGATTCAACGTAACTAACATAAGAAATTAGTTAATCACGTATAAAGAATGTGCACTTTTCTAATTTGATTATAAGAAATTAGTTAATCATGTGCAAAGCACGTGCAATTTTCTAATTTGATTAAAAGAAATTGGTTAACCACGTGCAAAGCACGTGCACTTTTCTAGTATAATAAAATATTCAATTTGATTAAATCTTGTTGTAGCTCGACTCACTTTAAAAAAAATCGTTTATGTATCATTTCAAGCTTGAAAACAATTATACTCCATTACCTTCAAAACAAATATTTTCATATAATGAAAATAAAAATGTTTAGAAATTCCCAATTAGAAGGGAAAAAAAAACATCTAAAAAAATAAGCCAACACTAGAGCAATATTCATGATATGGTGGGACAAAGAAATCCTACTTGCTATACTATCATCTAGCTATTTAATAACCGGGGTTTCTCTGAGTTTGATAACGGTTATTTGCTGAACCAAGAATTGATTTCTCCAAGAAGAAGCATTGGCTTCAAACATTCCTTCATAAGGGCCATATGCAACAGCAACAACAGAACTTGGATTCGAAGTTGAAGGACTCAAAAAATTGCTTGGATTGCAATTAACAACGGTGTTGTTTGAAGGAGTCCAATGACCACATGGTACACCAGCAGGAAAGGCCGCCTCTATTTTTCTTGATGCAACTTTCCAAGCTACTGGTCCAAGATCTTTAGCAAATCTAGCCAAGCTTCTCGCATAAGCGAGAGGATCTCGAAGAACCCCCACCTATAAGTTCAAGTGCAGATTTAGTTCAAGTGCAGTTAAAAAAAATAATCTTAAAATCAGGTAATTCTAGCCCATACCGTGCAAACTCAAAATATTCATATGGTTTTTCGCCAACCACAAGATAAGTGTGTACTACACTTGACATGTGTTTTGGGTTCGCATTAACATGGTCTGGGATAGAATTAGCTTATGAAAATAATAGTACAAAATTTCTCGTTTCTTGAAATACGTACCGGAACTAATTGCTTATGATCTAAAAGAGAACCGGATAAAATAGAAGAATTGTTGCTAGAAGACGGTGGATGATATTGACTGTAGGTATCACGCCGATTTTCATCAACTATAATATGTTTTTTCCCAAGTTTCATGTCAGCCCTTAAAATATGTGCTGCAATTTAAAAAATAAGGGATTAAAAACTTCAAAATTCGAAATTGAGGAACTTTGATCGTCAATTGGAAAAATACAAACCTGGAAAATCATGGTTCCTACCGGCCAACCCCTCAGAGTAATTTTCAGCGTTTCTCGTGCGCTGAGGTGACAGGAATCGCTCAAGGTACTTATCCCATGTAGGTGCCTTTCTTAGATTGTATCCTGTAATTGCATCACCAGAAGAAACCTCAGGAACAACAGGAGCTATCGGTGATATGTCAAGAGACTTAGTTTTGCTCTTGTTCCCTGGGGGTCGCCCCCTTCGAATAATCTTAGGTTGTGGCCCATTGTTATCACCTCCTTGTTTCAAATTTGCAAATTCTTTCTTTGAAAGTTCTTGTATTTCATTTGCCTAATATAATCAGTTAAATTTAGAAAGAAAATAAAATATGATAAATATAAGAAATAAAGCATATAATTAATAGAAATATGCAATTGTACTTCCTTATAGTAAATGGAACGTTCACCATTAAACAACATTGCATTTGAACATATCAAATACACATCAGCCTGCAATCGCAATGTACAGCAATTTAGTGTTCATCTCCACAGTTTGCCTCAATTTTACAAATAAATCTAATAAAATTCACATCTAATTCTACAAATTATAACCATCTTAACTAGGAGAATTCAACAAATATATAAGCATAGTGAAGTAAAATGTAACACCACAAAAAAGACTCCATGTAAATAAGAACTATATTAATCTCATTTTAAAAGTAAACCACTACAACTAGTAAAGAAAAATATCAACCAAACCAAGATATTTGATTCAAATAACAAACCTCGATTTCTTCTAAGTTCTTATAAACTCGATTGTCGAGGTTATCCCTCATAGTTAAAAAATCCATAAGTTCCTTAATTACATCATGATATCCAGGTATCTGCAATAATTAACCTCATATTAGGTAAGAAATTTTTTTTTACAAAACCGACCATTTATTCACACACGATATCACCTCGCCCTTAACCAGAGGATTAGTGAATGCACCCCAAGTATCTATCCTGCATAAACAAAAGTACAACAAATCAACAATCCACAAACCGAGCATGAAACCCACAATAGGAAATTGTACATGGTAGAAATTAAATTAAAAAATTAAAATATCTAAGAAAGATTGAAGAAAATACACATACTTTTGAAGCTTCTTAAGAATGAAAACCAACAACTTTTTCTCTGGTAAAGGTGTGGTTGAGCTAGACTCCAATTGCGACCCTGCCCACATAAAAACTAAATAAAACCATCACAATTAAATTTTATAACACAAACTCAATTCCCCACATAAATGTTCCTAACTACAACTAAAAAAATAAAAATAAAACTTTTTTCTTTTCCTTTTTTCTTTATATCATTGTCAAGAAGGGTTGCGATAATAACCATTTGGATGAGTCTCTGTCTCTTTCACATCCTTATTTTCCTGCAAAAATCAATGGAACCCCTATTATATATAATATTAATGATAATAATAATAATAATAATAATAATAATAATAATAATAGTAAAAATTAAATACATTAATAATCCATGCAGAGTGGAAGTGAGCAATTATTAATGACACAACAGTGCAGCAAGTGTTAGTGAGAAAAATAACACTACTTCTGATTAATTTGTAGCCATAATCAACTCACACTAAAAACATATATGAAAAAAATTTAGTGCAATTTTTTTTAATAAAATAATATATACACCTCAAGAAAGCATGGTCGAGATAAACTTAGAATATTACAATATTAAAATAACATATAGTAAGAATTGCACACACGAAGCAAATACAAGAAATACAAATCTATTAGGATTTCATTATCGAGAAAAAAAGTATTTACTCATGCCTTGAATTTTATATTTTTCCATGTATATATTCATACATGGAAAATGTTTTAATAATATTCTTTTTCTGCGCGAAATCCCAATTTCGCCTTCAAATAACATCCATAAATTCAGTTCAAAACGATAAACCAAATTCAATTAAAAACCTTAATCAAAAATTCAGTTCAAAACGATAAAACCAAAGTTAAGTTCAAAACGATGGAAACCAAAATTCAGTACCCAAGCATTAACTTTTTCAGAAGTTAATCAATTCGGTAAAAATTAGACCTGAGTGGAAATAAAAAATTCAGATCTGTGAACAACGACATTATTATTGCGTCTGGTATAAACAATCGGATTGTCGGACACTGAACTAGAATTCCGTTTCTTTTTCCTCTATTTGTGATAGATGATCAACGTGCTTGACCTTCTTCTCTTTGCGCTCATTTTCTTCGTCGTCGCCGAATTCCAGCGGCGGCGAAGAACTAAAATCGCTAGGATTGCAGCGAACGGATCTTTTGTTGCTAGGAAGGGTTCTGGAAGCACGACCTTTCATCTTCTTTGGCCAACTTTGTGTTGTTGATGACATCTCCATTGCTTTGTGTTTTTTTACAGAAGACCAGTTTGTTTATTTTTTCATTTTTTATTTGCTTTTTATATTATCAATATGTATTTTTGAGTTAGATTTGGTGAATATTGTGTACGTGCGAATTTAATTCATATGTGTGAGATGATATCAATGTGAGAGTCATCAATAAAGTGGGGTCGGATTCGAGCGGATGTGTAAATGTATGAATCTATTTCACACGTGCGGGATGATACCGATGTGAGCGCTATAAATAAATGGGTCTGATTCGAGACGGACGTGTGTACGTATGAATTTATTTCACACAAGTGGGATGATACCGATGTGAGAATCGTAAATTAATTAGTGATATTGAGGTGGATGCGTTTACTTGTGAATTTATTTCACACGTGTGGGATGATACCGATTTGAAAGCTCTGATTAAATTAATCAAATTCTAGACATATGTGAATGTATATAGAATAAAATCACAGGTGTTTGCAGGCGATCGAATTCCACACAGGTGTTTCCAACAATTAAATTAAGGCGATCGAATTCCACACAGGCGTATATTTGAAGAAATATAGAATAATTCCAGACAGGTGTTTGCAGGCGATCGAATTCCATACAGGTGTTTCCAACAATTAAATTCCACACAGGTCTTTCCAACAATTTAATCAAAGAAATTATGTGGTATGTCATTTTGATCATAGTATGATAAAAAATGATGATATGATTCAACGTAACTAACATAAGAAATTAGTTAATCACGTATAAAGAATGTGTACTTTTCTAATTTGATTATAAGAAATTAGTTAGTCATGTGCAAAGCACGTGCAATTTTCTAATTTGATTAAAAGAAATTGGTTAACCACGTGCAAAGCACGTGCACTTTTCTAGTATAATAAAATATTCAATTTGCTTAAATCTTGTTGTAGCTCGACTCACTTTAAAAAAAATTGTTTATGTATCATTTCAAGCTTGAAAACAATTATACTCCATTACCTTCAAAACAAATATTTTCATATAATGAAAATAAAAATGTTTAGAAATTCCCAATTAGAAGGGCAAAAAAAAAACATCTAAAAAAATAAGCAAACACTAGAGCAATATTCATGATATGGTGGGACAAATAAATCCTACTTGCTATATTATCATCTAGCTATTTAATAACCGGGGTTTCTCTGAGTTTGATAACGGTTCTTTGCTGAACCAAGAATTGATTTCTCCAAGAAGAAGCATTGGCTTCAAACATTCCTTCATAAGGGCCATATGCAACAACAACAACAGAACTTGGATTCGAAGTTGAAGGACTCAAAAAATTGCTTGGATTGCAATTAACAACGGTGTTGTTTGAAGGAGTCCAATGACCACATGGTACACCAGCAGGAAAGGCCGCCTCTATTTTTCTTGATGCAACTTTCCAAGCTACTGGTCCAAGATCCTTAGCAAATCTAGCCAAGCTTCTCGCATAAGCGAGAGGATCTCGAAGAACCCCCACCTATAAGTTCAAGTGCAGATTTAGTTCAAGTGCAGTTAAAAAAAATAATCTTAAAATCAGGTAATTCTAGCCCATACCGTGCAAACTCAAAATATTCATATGGTTTTTCGCCAACCACAAGATAAGTGTGTACTACACTTGACATGTGTTTTGGGTTCGCATTAACATGGTCTGGGATAGAATTAGCTTATGAAAATAATAGTACAAAATTTCTCATTTCTTGAAATACGTACCGGAACTAATTGCTTATGATCTAAAAGAGAACCGGATAAAATAGAAGAATTGTTGCTAGAAGACGGTGGATGATATTGACTGTAGGTATCACGCCGATTTTCATCAACTATAATACGTTTTTTCCCAAGTTTCATGTCATCCCTTAAAATATGTGCTGCAATTTAAAAAATAAGGGATTAAAAACTTCAAAATTCGAAATTGAGGGACTTTGATCGTCAATTGGAAAAATACAAACCTGGAAAATCATCGTTCCTACCGGCCAACCCCTCAGAGTAATTTTCAGCGTTTCTCGTGCGCTGAAGTGACAGGAATCGCTCAAGGTACTTATCCCATGTAGGTGCCTTTCTTAGATTGTATCCTGTAATTGCATCACCAGAAGAAACCTCAGGAACAACAGGAGCTATCGGTGATATGTCAAGAGACTTAGTTTTGCTCTTGTTCCCTGGGGGTCGCCCCCTTCGAATAATCTTAGGTTGTGGCCCATTGTTATCACCTCCTTGTTTCAAATTTGCAAATTCTTTCTTTGAAAGTTCTTGTATTTCATTTGCCTAATATAATCAGTTAAATTTAGAAAGAAAATAAAATATGATAAATATAAGAAATAAAGCATATAATTAATAGAAATATGCAATTGTACTTCCTTATAGTAAATGGAACGTTCACCATTAAACAACATTGCATTTGAACATATCAAATACACATCAGCCTGCAATCGCAATGTACAGCAATTTAGTGTTCATCTCCACAGTTTGCCTCAATTTTACAAATAAATCTAATAAAATTCACATCTAATTCTACAAATTATAACCATCTTAACTAGGAGAATTCAACAAATATATAAGCATAGTGAAGTAAAATGTAACACCACAAAAAAGACTCCATGTAAATAAGAACTATATGAATCTCATTTTAAAAGTAAACCACTACAACTAGTAAAGAAAAATATCAACCAAACCAAGATATTTGATTCAAATAACAAACCTCGATTTCTTCTAAGTTCTTATAAACTCGATTGTCGAGTTTATCCCTCATAGTTAAAAAATCCATAAGTTCCTTAATTACATCATGATATCCAGGTATCGGCAATAATTAACCTCATATTAGGTAAGAATTTTTTTTTTACAAAACCGACCATTTATTCACACACGATATCACCTCGCCCTTAACCAGAGGATTAGTGAATGCACCCCAAGTATCTATCCTGCATAAACAAAAGTACAACAAATCAACAATCCACAAACCGAGCATGAAACCCACAATAGGAAATTGTACATGGTAGAAATTAAATTAAAAAATTAAAATATCTAAGAAAGATTGAAGAAAATACACATACTTTTGAAGCTTCTTAAGAATGAAAACCAGCAACTTTTTCTCTGGTAAAGGTGTGGTTGAGCTAGACTCCAATTGCGACCCTGCCCACATAAAAACTAAATAAAACCATCACAATTAAATTTTATAACACAAACTCAATTCCCCACATAAATGTTCCTAACTACAACTAAAAAAATAAAAATAAAACTTTTTTCTTTTCCTTTTTTCTTTATATCATTGTCAAGAAGGGTTGCGATAATAACCATTTGGATGAGTCTCTGTCTCTTTCACATCCTTATTTTCCTGCAAAAATCAATGGAAACCCTATTATATATAATATTAATGATAATAATAAAGAATAATAATAATAATAATAAAAATTAAATACATTAATAATCCATGCAGAGTGGAAGTGAGCAATTATTAATGACAAAACAGTGCAGCAAGTGTTAGTGAGAAAAATAACACTACTTCTGATTAATTTGTAGCCATAATCAACTCACACTAAAAACAAATATGAAAAAAATTTAGTGCAATTTTTTTCAAAAAAATAATATATTCACCTCAAGAAAGCATGGTCGAGATAAACTTAGAATATTACAATATTAAAATAACATATAGTAAGAAATGCACACACGAAGAAAATACAAGAAATACAAATCTATTAGGATTTCATTATCGAGAAAAAAAGTATTTACTCATGCCTTGAATTTTATATTTTTCCATGTATATATTCATACATGGAAAATGTTTTAATAATATTCTTTTTCTGCGCGAAATCCCAATTTCGCCTTCAAATAACATCCATAAATTCAGTTCAAAACGATAACCCAAATTCAATTAAAAACCTTAATCAAAAATTCAGTTCAAAATGATAAAACCAAAGTTAAGTTCAAAATGATGGAAACCAAAATTCAGTACCCATGCATTAAATTTTTCAGAAGTTAATCAATTCGGTAAAAATTAGACCTGAGCGGAAATAAAAAATTCAGATCTATGAACAACGACATTATTATTGCGTCTGGTATAAACAATCGGATTGTCGGACTCTGAACTAGAATTCCGTTTCTTTTTCCTCTATTTGTGATAGGTGATCAACGTGCTTGACCTCCTTCTCTTTGCGCTCATCTTCTTCGTCGTCGCCGAATTCCAGCGGCGGCGAAGAACTAAAATCGCTAGGATTGCAGCGAACGGATCTTTTGTTGCTAGGAAGGGTTCTGGAAGCACGACCTTTCATCTTCTTTGGCCAACTTTGTGTTGTTGATGACATCTCCATTGCTTTGTGTTTTTTTACAGAAGACCAGTTTGTTTATTTTTTTATTTCTTATTTGCTTTTTATATTATCAATATGTATTTTTGAGTTAGATTTGGTGAATATTGTGTACGTGCGAATTTAATTCATATGTGCGAGATGATATCAATGTGAGAGTCATCAATAAAGTGGGGTCGGATTCGAGCGGATGTGTAAATGTATGAATCTATTTCACACGTGCGGGATGATACCGATGTGAGCGCTCTAAATAAATGGGTCTGATTCGAGACGGACGTGTGTACGTACGAATTTATTTCACACATGTGGGATGATACCGATGTGAGAATCGTAAATTAATTAATGATATTGAGGTGGATGCGTTTACTTGTGAATTTATTTCACACGTGTGGGATGATACCGATTTGAAAGCTCTGAATAAATTAATCAAATTCCAGACATATGTGAATGTATATAGAATAAAATCACAGGTGTTTGCAGGCGATCGAATTCCACACAGGTGTTTCCAACAATTAAATTAAGGCGATCGAATTCCACACAGGCGTATATTTGAAGAAATATAGAATAATTCCAGACAGGTGTTTGCAGGCGATCGAATTCCACACAGGTGTTTCCAACAATTAAATTCCACACAGGTCTTTCCAACAATTTAATCAAAGAAATTATGTGGTATGTCATTTTGATCATAGTATGATAAAAAAAATGATGATATGATTCAACGTAACTAACATAAGAAATTAGTTAATCACGTATAAAGAATGTGCACTTTTCTAATTTGATTATAAGAAATTAGTTAATCATGTGCAAAGCACGTGCAATTTTCTAATTTGATTAAAAGAAATTGGTTAACCACGTGCAAAGCACGTGCACTTTTCTAGTATAATAAAATATTCAATTTGATTAAATCTTGTTGTAGCTCGACTCACTTTAAAAAAATTGTTTATGTATCATTTCAAGCTTGAAAACAATTATACTCCATTACCTTCAAAACAAATATTTTCATATAATGAAAATAAAAATGTTTAGAAATTCCCAATTAGAAGGGCCAAAAAAAAAACATCTAAAAAAATAAGCAAACACTAGAGCAATATTCATGATATGGTGGGACAAAGAAATCCTACTTGCTATATTATCATCTAGCTATTTAATAACCGGGGTTTCTCTGAGTTTGATAACGGTTCTTTGCTGAACCAAGAATTGATTTCTCCAAGAAGAAGCATTGGCTTCAAACATTCCTTCATAAGGGCCATATGCAACAACAACAACAGAACTTGGATTCGAAGTTGAAGGACTCAAAAAATTGCTTGGATTGCAATTAACAACGGTGTTGTTTGAAGGAGTCCAATGACCACATGGTACACCAGCATGAAAGGCCGCCTCTATTTTTCTTGATGCAACTTTCCAAGCTACTGGTCCAAGATCCTTGGCAAATCTAGCCAAGCTTCTCGCATAAGCGAGAGGATCTCGAAGAACCCCCACCTATAAGTTCAAGTGCTGATTTAGTTCAAGTGCAGTTAAAAAAAATAATCTTAAAATCAGGTAATTCTAGCCCATACCGTGCAAACTCAAAATATTCATATGGTTTTTCGCCAACCACAAGATAAGTATGTACTACACTTGACATGTATTTTGGGTTCGCATTAACATGGTCTGGGATAGAATTAGCTTATGAAAATAATAGTACAAAATTTCTCGTTTCTTGAAATACGTACCGGAACTAATTGCTTATGATCTAAAAGAGAACCGGATAAAACAGAAGAATTGTTGCTAGAAGACGGTGGATGATATTGACTGTAGGTATCACGCCGATTTTCATCAACTATAATATATTTTTTCCCAAGTTTCATGTCAGCCCTTAAAATATGTGCTGCAATTTAAAAAATAAGGGATTAAAAACTTCAAAATTCGAAATTGAGGAACTTTGATCGTCAATTGGAAAAATACAAACCTGGAAAATCATCGTTCCTACCGGCCAACCCCTCTTAGTAATTTTCAGCGTTTCTCGTGCGCTGAGGTGACAGGAATCGCTCAAGGTACTTATCCCATGTAGGTGCCTTTCTTAGATTGTATCCTGTAATTGCATCACCCGAAGAAACCTCAGGAACAACAGGAGCTATCGGTGATATGTCAAGAGACTTTGTTTTGCTCTTGTTCCCTGGGGGTCGCCCCCTTCGAATAATCTTAGGTTATGGCCCATTGTTATCACCTCCTTGTTTCAAATTTGCAAATTCTTTCTTTGAAAGTTCTTGTATTTCATTTGCCTAATATAATCAGTTAAATTTAGATAGAAAATAAAATATGATAAATATAAGAAAAGAAAGCATATAATTAATAGAAATATGCAATTGTACTTCCTTATAGTAAATGGAACGTTCACCATTAAACAACATTGCATTTGAACATATCAAATACACATCAGCCTGCAATCGCAATGTACAGCAATTTAGTGTTCATCTCCACAGTTTGCCTCAATTTTACAAATAAATCTAATAAAATTCACATCTAATTCTACAAATTATAACCATCTTAACTAGGAGAATTCAACAAATATATAAGCATAGTGAAGTAAAATGTAACACCACAAAAAAGACTCCATGTAAATAAGAACTATATGAATCTCATTTTAAAAGTAAACCACTACAACTAGTAAAGAAAAATATCAACCAAACCAAGATATTTTATTCAAATAACAAACCTCGATTTCTTCTAAGTTCTTATAAACTCGATTGTCGAGTTTATCACTCATAGTTAAAAAATCCATAAGTTCCTTAATTACATCATGATATCCATGTATCTGCAATAATTAACCTCATATTAGGTAAGAAATTTTTTTTTACAAAACCGACCATTTATTCACACACGATATCACCTCGCCCTTAACCAGAGGCTTAGTGAATGCACCCCAAGTATCTATCCTGCATAAACAAAAGTACAACAAATCAACAATCCACAAACCGAGCATGAAACCCACAATAGGAAATTGTACAAGGTAGAAATTAAATTAAAAAATTAAAATATCTAAGAAAGATTGAAGAAAATACACATACTTTTGAAGCTCCTTAAGAATGAAAACCAACAACTTTTTCTCTGGTAAAGGTGTGGTTGAGCTAGACTCCAATTGCGACCCTGCCCACATAAAAACTAAATAAAACCATCACAATTAAATTTTATAACACAAACTCAATTCCCCACATAAATGTTCCTAACTACAACTAAAAAAATAAAAATAAAACTTTTTTCTTTTCCTTTTTTCTTTATATCATTGTCAAGAAGGGTTGCGATAATAACAATTTGGATGAGTCTCTGTCTCTTTCACATCCTTATTTTCCTGCAAAAATCAATGGAACCCCTATTATATATAATATTAATGATAATAATAAACAATAATAATAATAATAATAATAGTAAAAATTAAATACATTAATAATCCATGCAGAGTGGAAGTGAGCAATTATTAATGACACAACAGTGCAGCAAGTGTTAGTGAGAAAAATAACACTACTTCTGATTAATTTGTAGCCATAATCAACTCACACTAAAAACATATATGAAAAAAATTTAGTGCAATTTTTTTTAATAAAATAATATATTCACCTCAAGAAAGCATGGTCGAGATAAACTTAGAATATTACAATATTAAAATAACATATAGTAAGAAATGCACACACGAAGCAAATACAAGAAATACAAATCTATTAGGATTTCATTATCGAGAAAAAAAGTATTTACTCATGCCTTGAATTTTATATTTTTCCATGTATATATTCATACATGGAAAATGTTTTAATAATATTATTTTTATGCGCGAAATCCCAATTTCGCCTTCAAATAACATCCATAAATTCAGTTCAAAACAATAACCCAAATTCAATTAAAAACCTTTATAAAAAATTCAGTTCAAAACGATAAAACCAAAGTTAAGTTCAAAATGATGGAAACCAAAATTCAGTACCCATGCATTAAATTTTTCAGAAGTTAATCAATTCGGTAAAAATTAGACCTGAGCGGAAATAAAAAATTCAGATCTGTGAACAACGACATTATTATTGCGTCTGGTATAAACAATCGGATTGTCGGACTCTGAACTAGAATTCCGTTTCTTTTTCCTCTATTTGTGATAGATGATCAACGTGCTTGACCTTCTTCTCTTTGCGCTCATCTTCTTCGTCATCGCCGAATTCCTGCGGCGGCGAAGAACTAAAATCGCTAGGATTGCAGCGAACGGATCTTTTGTTTCTAGGAAGGGTTCTGGAAGCACGACCTTTCATCTTCTTTGGCCAACTCTGTGTTGTTGATGACATCTCCATTGCTTTGTGTGTTTTTACAGAAGACCAGTTTGTTTATTTTTTTATTTCTTATTTGCTTTTTATATTATCAATATGTATTTTTGAGTTAGATTTGGTGAATATTGTGTACGTGCGAATTTAATTCATATGTGCGAGATGATATCAATGTGAGAGTCATCAATAAAGTGGGGTCGGATTCGAGCGGATGTGTAAATTTATGAATCTATTTCACACGTGCGGGATGATACCGATGTGAGCGCTATAAATAAATGGGTCTGATTCGAGACGGACGTGTGTACGTATGAATTTATTTCACACATGTGGGATGATACCGATGTGACAATCATAAATTAATTAGTGATATTGAGGTGGATGCGTTTACTTGTGAATTTATTTCACACGTGTGGGATGATACCGATTTGAAAGCTCTGAATAAATTAATCAAATTCCAGACATATGTGAATGTATATAGAATAAAATCACAGGTGTTTGCAGGCGATCGAATTCCACACAGGTGTTTCCAACCATTAAGTTAAGGCGATCGAATTCCACACAGGCGTATATTTGAAGAAATATAGAATAATTCCAGACAGGTGTTTGCAGGCGATCGAATTCCACACAGGTGTTTCCAACAATTAAATTCCACACAGGTCTTTCCAACAATTTAATCAAAGAAATTATGTGGTATGTCATTTTGATCATAGTATGATAAAAAAAATGATGATATGATTCAACGTAACTAACATAAGAAATTAGTTAATCACGTATAAAGAATGTGCACTTTTCTAATTTGATTATAAGAAATTAGTTAATCATGTGCAAAGCACGTGCAATTTTCTAATTTGATTAAAAGAAACCTCAGGAACAACAGGAGCTATCGGTGATATGTCAAGAGACTTTGTTTTGCTCTTGTTCCCTGGGGGTCGCCCCCTTCGAATAATCTTAGGTTGTGGCCCATTGTTATCACCTCCTTGTTTCAAATTTGCAAATTCTTTCTTTGAAAGTTCTTGTATTTCATTTGCCTAATATAACCAGTTAAATTTAGAAAGAAAATAAAATATGATAATAATAAGAAAAGAAAGCATATAATTAATAGAAATATGCAATTGTACTTCCTTATAGTAAGTGGAACGTTCACCATTAAACAACATTGCATTTGAACATATCAAATACACATCAGCCTGCAATTGCAATGTACAACAATTTAGTGTTCATCTCCACAGTTTGCCTCAATTTTACAAATAAATCTAATAAAATTCACATCTAATTCTACAAATTATAACCATCTTAACTCGGAGAATTCAACAAATATATAAGCATAGTGAAGTAAAATGTAACACCACAAAAAAGTCTCCATGTAAATAAGAACTATATGAATCTCATTTTAAAAGTAAACCACTACAACTAGTAAAGAAAAATATCAACCGAACCAAGATATTTGATTCAAATAACAAACCTCGATTTCTTCTAAGTTTTTATAAACTCGATTGTCGAGTTTATCCCTCATAGTTAAAAAATCCATAAGTTCCTTAATTACATCATGATATCCAGGTATCTGCAATAATTAACGTCATATTAGGTAAGAAATTTTTTTTTTACAAAACCGACCATTTATTCACACACGATATCACCTCGCCCTTAACCAAAGGCTTAGAGAATGCACCCCAAGTATCTATCCTGCATAAACAAAAGTACAACAAATCAACAATCCACAAACCGAGCATGAAACCCACAATAGGAAATTGTACAAGGTAGAAATTAAATTAAAAAATTAAAATATCTAAGAAAGATTGAAGAAAATACACAAAATTTTGAAGCTTCTTAAGAATGAAAACCAACAACTTTTTCTCTGGTAAAGGTGTGGTTGAGCTAGACTCCAATTGCGACCCTGCCCACATAAAAACTAAATAAAACCATCACAATTAAATTTTATAACACAAACTCAATTCCCCACATAAATGTTCCTAACTACAAGTAAAAAAATAAAAATATAACTTTTTTCTTTTCCTTTTTTCTTTATATCATTGTCAAGAAGGGTTGCGATAATAACCATTTGGATGAGTCTCTGTCTCTTTCACATCCTTATTTTCCTGCAAAAATCAATGGAAACCCTATTATATATAATATTATTGATAATAATAAAGAATAATAATAATAATAATAATACTTAAATACATTAATAATCCATGCAGAGTGGAAGTGAGCTATTATTAATGACACAACAGTGCAGCAAGTGTTAGTGAGAAACACTACTTCTGATTAATTTGTATCCATAATCAACTGACACTAAAAACATATATGAAAAAATTTTAGTGCAATTTTTTTTAATAAAATAATGTATTCACCTCAAGAAAGCATGGTCGAGATAAACTTAGAATATTACAATATTAAAATAACATATAGTAAGAAATGCACACACGAAGCAAATACAAGAAATACAAATCTATTAGAATTTAATTATCGAGAAAAAAAGTATTTACTCATGCCTTAAATTTTATATTTTTCCATATATATATTCATACATATATATATATATATATATATATATATATATACATAGAGCACAACGCTTCACTTCAGATCTCCAAAAGTCAGAGCGGAAAAAAATAAAAAGAAAAAAAGAAATGTTTTAATAATATTCTTTTTCTGCGCGAAATCCCAAATTCGCCTTCAAATAACATCCATAAATTCAGTTCAAAACGATAACCCAAATTCAATTAAAAACCTTAATCAAAAATTCAGTTCAAAACGATAAAACCAAAGTTAAGTTCAAAATGATGGAAACCAAAATAAAGTACCCATGCATTAAATTTTTCAGAAGTTAATCAATTCGGTAAAAATTAGACCTGAGCGGAAATAAAAAATTCAGATTTGTGAACAACGACATTATTATTGCGTCTGGTATAAACAATCGGATTGTCGGACTCTGAACTAGAATTCCGTTTCTTTTTCCTCTATTTGTGATAGATGATCAACGTGCTTGACCTTCTTCTCTTTGCGCTCATCTTCTTCGTCGTCGCCGAATTCCAGCGGCGGCGAAGAACTAAAATCGCTAGGATTGCAGCGAACGGATCTTTTGTTGCTAGGATGGGTTCTGGAAGCACGACCTTTCATCTTCTTTGGCCAACTCTGTGTTGTTGATGACATCTCCATTGCTTTGTGTTTTTTTACAGAAGACCAGTTTGTTTATTTTTTTATTTCTTATTTGCTTTCTATATTATCAATATGTATTTTTGAGTTAGATTTGGTGAATATTGTGTACGTGCGAATTTAATTCATATGTGCGAGATGATATCAATGTGAGAGTCATCAATAAAGTGGGGTCGGATTCGAGCGGATGTGTAAATGTATGATTCTATTTCACACGTGCGGGATGATACCGATGTGAGCGCTATAAATAAATGGGTCTGATTCGAGACGGACGTGTGTACGTATGAATTTATTTCACACATGTGGGATGATACCGATGTGACAATCGTAAATTAATTAGTGATATTCAAGGTGGATGCGTTTACTTGTGAATTTATTTCACACGTGTGGGATGATACCGATTTGAAAGCTCTGAATAAATTAATCAAATTCCAGACATATGTGAATGTATATAGAATAAAATCACAGGTGTTTCCAACAATTAAATTAAGGCGATCGAATTCCACACAGGCGTATATTTGAAGAAATATAGAATAATTCCAGACGGGTGTTTGCAGGCGATCGAATTCCACACAGGTGTTTCCAACAATTAAATTCCACACAGATGTATCCAACAATTTAATCAAAGAAATTATGTGGTATGTCATTTTGATCATAGTATGATAAAAAATGATGATATGATTCAACGTAACTAACATAAGAAATTAGTTAACCATGTATAAAGAATGTGCACTTTTCTAATTTGATTATAAGAAATTAGTTAATCATGTGCAAAGCACGTGCAATTTTCTAATTTGATTAAAAGAAATTGGTTAACCACGTGCAAAGCACGTGCACTTTTCTAGTATAATAAAATATTCAATTTGATTAAATCTTGTTTTAGCTCGACTCACTTTAAAAAAAATTGTTTATGTATCATTTCAAGCTTGAAAACAATTATACTCCATTACCTTCAAAACAAATATTTTCATATAATGAAAAGAAAAATGTTTAGAAATTCCCAATTAGAAGGGAAAAAAAAAAACATCTAAAAAAATAAGCAACCACTAGAGCAATATTCATGATATGGTGGGACAAAGAAATCCTACTTGCTATACTATCATCTAGCTATTTAATCACCGGGGTTTCTCTGAGTTTGATAACGGTTCTTTGATGAACCAAGAATTGATTTCTCCAAGAAGAAGCATTGGCTTCAAACATTCCTTCATAAGGGCCATATGCAGCAGCAACAACAGAACTTGGATTCGAAGTTGAAGGACTAAAAATATTGCTTGGATTGCAATTAACAACGGTGTTGTTTGAAGGAGTCCAATGACCATATGGTACACCAGCTGGAAAGGCCGCCTCTATTTTTCTTGATGCAACTTTCCAAGCTACTGGTCCAAGATCCTTAGCAAATCTAGCCAAACTTCTCGCATAAGCGAGAGGATCTTGAAGAACCCCCACCTATAAGTTCAAGTGCAGATTTAGTTCAAGTGCAGTTAAAAAAAATAATCTTAAAATCAGGTAATTCTAGACCATACCGTGCAAACTCAAAATATTCATATGGTTTTTCGCCAACCACAAGATAAGTGTGTACTACACTTGACATGTGTTTTGGGTTCGCATTAACATGGTCTGGGATAGAATTAGCTTATGAAAATAATAGTGCAAAATTTCTCGTTTCTTGAAATACGTACCGGAACTAATTGCTTATGATCTAAAAGAGAACCGGATAAAATAGAAGAATTGTTGCTAGAAGACGGTGGATGATATTGACTGTAGGTATCACGCCGATTTTCATCCACTATAATATGTTTTTTCCCAAGTTTCATGTCAGCCCTTAAAATATGTGCTGCAATTTAAAAAATAAGGGATTAAAAACTTCAAAATTCGAAATTGAGGAACTTTGATCGTCAATTGGAAAAATACAAACCTGGAAAATCATCGTTCCTACCGGCCAACCCCTCAGAGTAATTTTCAGCGTTTCTCGTGCGCTGAGGTGACAGGAATCGCTCAAGGTACTTATCCCATGTAGGTGCCTTTCTTAGATTGTATCCTGTAATTGCATCACCAGAAGAAACCTCAGGAACAACAGGAGCTATCGGTGATATGTCAAGAGACTTTGTTTTGCTCTTGTTCCCTGGGGGTCGCCCCCTTCGAATAATCTTAGGTTGTGGCCCATTGTTATCACCTCCTTGTTTCAAATTTGCAAATTCTTTCTTTGAAAGTTCTTGTATTTCATTTGCCTAATATAACCAGTTAAATTTAGAAATAAAATAAAATATGATAAATATAAGAAAAGAAAGCATATAATTAATAGAAATATGCAATTGTACTTCCTTATAGTAAATGGAACGTTCACCATTAAACAACATTGCATTTGAACATATCAAATACACATCAGCCTGCAATCGCAATGTACAGCAATTTAGTGTTCCTCTCCACAGTTTGCCTCAATTTTACAAATAAATCTAATAAAATTCACATCTAATTCTACAAATTATAACCATCTTAACTCGGAGAATTCAACAAATATATAAGCATAGTGAAGTAAAATGTAACACCACAAAAAAGACTCCATGTAAATAAGAACTATATGAATCTCATTTTAAAAGTAAACCACTACAACTAGTAAAGAAAAATATCAACCGAACCAAGATATTTGATTCAAATAACAAACCTCGATTTCTTCTAAGTTTTTATAAACTCGATTGTCGAGTTTATCCCTCATAGTTAAAAAATCCATAAGTTCCTTAATTACATCATGATATCCAGGTATCTGCAATAATTAACCTCATATTAGGTAAGAATTTTTTTTTTACAAAACCGACCATTTATTCACACACGATATCACCTCGCCCTTAACCAGAGGCTTAGAGAATGCACCCCAAGTATCTATCCTGCATAAACAAAAGTACAACAAATCAACAATCCACAAACCAAGCATGAAACCCACAATAGGAAATTGTACAAGGTAGAAATTAAATTAAAAAATTAAAATATCTAAGAAAGATTGAAGAAAATACACATACTTTTGAAGCTTCTTAAGAATGAAAACCAACAAATTTTTCTCTGGTAAAGGTGTGGTTGAGCTAGACTCCAATTGCGACCCTGCCCACATAAAAACTAAATAAAACCATCACAATTAAATTTTATAACACAAACTCAATTCCCCACATAAATGTTCCTAACTACAACTAAAAAAATAAAAATAAAACTTTTTTCTTTTCCTTTTTTCTTTATATCATTGTCAAGAAGGGTTGCGATAATAACCATTTGGATGAGTCTCTATCTCTTTCACATCCTTATTGTCCTGCAAAAATCAATGGAACCCCTATTATATATAATATTAATGATAATAATAAACAACAACAATAATAATAATAATAATAATAATAATAATAATAATAATAATAATAATAATAATAATAATAATAATAATAATAATAATAATAATAATAAAAATTAAATACATTAATAATCCATGCAGAGTGGAAGTGAGCAATTATTAATGACACAACAGTGCAGCAAGTTTTAGTGAGAAAAATAACACTACTTCTGATTAATTTGTAGCCATAATCAACTCACACTAAAAACATATATGAAAAAAATTTAGTGCAAATTTTTTTAATAAAATAATATATTCACCTCAAGAAAGCATGGTCGAGATAAACTTAGAATATTACAATATTAAAATAACATATAGTAAGAAATGCACACACGAAGCAAATACAAGAAATACAAATCTATTAGAATTTCATTATCGAGAAAAAAAGTATTTACTCATGCCTTAAATTTTATATTTTTCCATATATATATATTCATACATATATATATATATATATATATATATATATATATATATATATATATATATATATATATATATATACATAGAGCACAACGCTTCACTTCAGATCTCCAAAAGTCAGAGCGGAAAAAAATAAAAAGAAAAAAAGAAATGTTTTAATAATATTATTTTTCTGCGCGAAATCCCAAATTCGCCTTCAAATAACATCCATAAATTCAGTTCAACACGATAACCCAAATTCAATTAAAAACCTTAATCAAAAATTCAGTTCAAAACGATAAAACCAAAGTTAAGTTCAAAATGATGGAAACCAAAATTCAGTACACATGCATTAAATTTTTCAGAAGTTAATCAATTCGGTAAAAATTAGACCTGAGAGGAAATAAAAAATTCAGATCTGTGAACAACGACATTATTATTGCGTCTGGTATAAACAATCGGATTGTCGGACTCTGAACTAGAATTCCGTTTCTTTTTCCTCTATTTGTGATAGATGATCAACGTGCTTGACCTTCTTCTCTTTGCGCTCATCTTCTTCGTCGTCGCCGAATTCCAGCGGCGGCGAAGAACTAAAATCGCTAGGATTGCAGCGAACGGATCTTTTGTTGCTAGGAAGGGTTCTGGAAGCACGACCTTTCATCTTCTTTGGCCAACTCTGTGTTGTTGATGACATCTCCATTGCTTTGTGTTTTTTTACAGAAGACCAGTTTGTTTATTTTTTTATTTCTTATTTGCTTTTTATATTATCTATATGTATTTTTGAGTTAGATTTGGTGAATATTGTGTATGTGCGAATTTAATTCATATGTGCGAGATGATATCAATGTGAGAGTCATTAATAAAGTGGGGTCGGATTCGAGCGGAGGTGCACGCTATAAATAAATGGGTCTGATTCGAGACGGACGTGAGTACGTATGAATTTATTTCACACATGTGGGATGATACCGATGTGACAATCGTAAATTAATTAGTGATATTGAGGTGGATGCGTTTACTTGTGAATTTATTTCACACGTGTGGGATGATACCGATTTGAAAGCTCTGAATAAATTAGTCAAATTCCAGACATATGTGAATGTATATAGAATAAAATCACAGGTGTTTGCAGGCGATCGAATTCCACACAGGTGTTTCCAACAATTAAATTAAGGCGATCGAATTCCACACAGGCGTATATTTGAAGAAATATAGAATAATTCCAGACATGTGTTTGTAGGCGATCGAATTCCACACAGGTGTTTCCAACAATTAAATTCCACACAGGTGTTTCCAACAATTTAATCAAAGAAATTATGTGGTATGTCATTTTGATCATAGTATGATAAAAAATGATGATATGATTCAACGTAACTAACATAAGAAATTAGTTAATCACGTATAAAGAATGTGCACTTTTCTAATTTGATTATAAGAAATTAGTTAATCATGTGCAAAGCACGTGTAATTTTCTAATTTGATAAAAAGAAATTGGTTAACCACGTGCACTTTTCTAGTATAATAAAATATTTAATTTGATTAAATTTTGTTGTAGCTCGACTCACTTTAAAAAAAATTGTTTATGTATCATTTCAAGCTTGAAAACAATTATACTCCATTACCTTCAAAACAAATATTTTTTCATATAATGAAAAGAAAAATGTTTAGAAATTCCCAATTAGAAGGGAAAAAAAAACATCTAAAAAAATAAGCAAACACTAGAGCAATATTCATGATATGGTGGGACAAAGAAATCCTACTTGCTATACTATCATCTAGCTATTTAATCACCGGGGTTTCTCTGAGTTTGATAACGGTTCTTTGCTGAACCAAGAATTGATTTCTCCAAGAAGAAGCATTGGCTTCAAACATTCCTTCATAAGGGCCATATGCAGCAGCAACAACATAACTTGGATTCTAAGTTGAAGGACTCAAAAAATTGCTTGGATTGCAATTAACAACGGTGTTGTTTGAAGGAGTCCAATGACCATATGGTACACCAGCAGGAAAGGCCGCCTCTATTTTTCTTGATGCAACTTTCCAAGCTACTGGTCCAAGATCCTTAGCAAATCTAGCCAAGCTTCTCGCATAAGCGAGAGGATCTGGAAGAACCCCCACCTATAAGTTCAAGTGCAGATTTAGTTCAAGTGCAGTTAAAAAAATAATCTTAAAATCAGGTAATTCTATCCCATACCGTGCAAACTCAAAATATTCATATGGTTTTTCGCCAACCACAAGATAAGTGTGTACTACACTTGACATGTGTTTTGGGTTCGCATTAACATGGTCTGGGATAGAATTAGCTTATGAAAATAATAGTACAAAATTTCTCGTTTCTTGAAATACGTACCGGAACTAATTGCTTATGATCTAAAAGAGAACCGGATAAAATAGAAGAATTGTTGCTAGAAGACGGTGGATGATATTGACTGTAGGTATCACGCCGATTTTCATCAACTATAATATGTTTTTTCCCAAGTTTCATGTCAGCCCTTAAAATATGTGCTGCAATTTAAAAAATAAGGGATTAAAAACTTCAAAATTCGAAATTGAGGAACTTTGATCGTCAATTGGAAAAATACAAACCTGGAAAATCATCGTTCCTACCGGCCAACCCCTCAGAGTAATTTTCAGCGTTTCTCGTGCGCTGAGGTGACAGGAATCGCTCAAGGTACTTATCCCATGTAGTTGCCTTTCTTAGATTGTATCCTGTAATTGCATCACCAGAAGAAACCTCAGGAACAACAGGAGCTATCAGTGATATGTCAAGAGACTTTGTTTTGCTCTTGTTCCCTGGGGGTCGCCCCCTTCGAATAATCTTAGGTTGTGGCCCATTGTTATCACCTCCTTGTTTCAAATTTGCAAATTCTTTCTTTGAAAGTTCTTGTATTTCATTTGCCTAATATAACCAGTTAAATTTAGAAATAAAATAAAATATGATAAATATAAGAAAAGAAAGCATATAATTAATAGAAATATGCAATTGTACTTCCTTATAGTAAATGGAACGTTCACCATTAAACAACATTGCATTTGAACATATCAAATACACATCAGCCTGCAATCGCAATGTACAGCAATTTAGTGTTCATCTCCACAGTTTGCCTCAATTTTACAAATAAATCTAATAAAATTCACATCTAATTCTACAAATTATAACCATCTTAACTCGGAGAATTCAACAAATATATAAGCATAGTGAAGTAAAATGTAACACCACAAAAAAGACTCCATGTAAATAAGAACTATATGAATCTCATTTTAAAAGTAAACCACTACAACTAGTAAAGAAAAATATCAACCGAACCAAGATATTTGATTCAAATAACAAACCTCGATTTCTTCTAAGTTTTTATAAACTCGATTGTCGAGTTTATCCCTCATAGTTAAAAAATCCATAAGTTCCTTAATTACATCATGATATCCAGGTATCTGCAATAATTAACCTCATATTAGGTAAGAATTTTTTTTTTACAAAACCGACCATTTATTCACACACGATATCACCTCGCCCTTAACCAGAGGCTTAGAGAATGCACCCCAAGTATCTATCCTGCATAAACAAAAGTACAACAAATCAACAATCCACAAACCAAGCATGAAACCCACAATAAGAAATTGTACAAGGTAGAAATTAAATTAAAAAATTAAAATATCTAAGAAAGATTGAAGAAAATACACATACTTTTGAAGCTTCTTAAGAATGAAAACCAACAAATTTTTCTCTGGTAAAGGTGTGGTTGAGCTAGACTCCAATTGCGACCCTGCCCACATAAAAACTAAATAAAACCATCACAATTAAATTTTATAACACAAACTCAATTCCCCACATAAATGTTCCTAACTACAACTAAAAAAATAAAAATAAAACTTTTTTCTTTTCCTTTTTTCTTTATATCATTGTCAAGAAGGGTTGCGATAATAACCATTTGGATGAGTCTCTATCTCTTTCACATCCTTATTGTCCTGCAAAAATCAATGGAACCCCTATTATATATAATATTAATGATAATAATAAACAACAACAATAATAATAATAATAATAATAATAATAATAATAATAATAATAATAATAATAATAATAATAATAATTAAATACATTAATAATCCATGCAGAGTGGAAGTGAGCAATTATTAATGACACAACAGTGCAGCAAGTTTTAGTGAGAAAAATAACACTACTTCTGATTAATTTGTAGCCATAATCAACTCACACTAAAAAGATATATGAAAAAAATTTAGTGCAAATTTTTTTAATAAAATAATATATTCACCTCAAGAAAGCATGGTCGAGATAAACTTAGAATATTACAATATTAAAATAACAAATAGTAAGAAATGCACACACGAAGCAAATACAAGAAATACAAATCTATTAGAATTTCATTATCGAGAAAAAAAGTATTTACTCATGCCTTAAATTTTATATTTTTCCATATATATATTCATACATATATATATATATATATATATATATATATATATATATATATATATATATATATATATATATATATACATAGAGCACAACGCTTCACTTCAGATCTCCAAAAGTCAGAGCGGAAAAAAATAAAAAGAAAAAAAGAAATGTTTTAATAATATTATTTTTCTGCGCGAAATCCCAAATTCGCCTTCAAATAACATCCATAAATTCAGTTCAACACGATAACCCAAATTCAATTAAAAACCTTCATCAAAAATTCAGTTCAAAACGATAAAACCAAAGTTAAGTTCAAAATGATGGAAACCAAAATTCAGTACACATGCATTAAATTTTTCAGAAGTTAATCAATTCGGTAAAAATTAGACCTGAGAGGAAATAAAAAATTCAGATCTGTGAACAACGACATTATTATTGCGTCTGGTATAAACAATCGGATTGTCGGACTCTGAACTAGAATTCCGTTTCTTTTTCCTCTATTTGTGATAGATGATCAACGTGCTTGACCTTTTCTCTTTGCGCTCATCTTCTTCGTCGTCGCCGAATTCCAGCGGCGGCGAAGAACTAAAATCGCTAGGATTGCAGCGAACGGATCTTTTGTTGCTAGGAAGGGTTCTGGAAGCACGACCTTTCATCTTCTTTGGCCAACTCTGTGTTGTTGATGACATCTCCATTGCTTTGTGTTTTTTTACAGAAGACCGGTTTGTTTATTTTTTATTTCTTATTTGCTTTTTATATTATCTATATGTATTTTTGAGTTAGATTTGGTGAATATTGTGTATGTGCGAATTTAATTCATATGTGCGAGATGATATCAATGTGAGAGTCATTAATAAAGTGGGGTCGGATTCGAGCGGATGTGCACGCTATAAATAAATGGGTCTGATTCGAGACGGACGTGAGTACGTTTGAATTTATTTCACACATGTGGGATGATACCGATGTGACAATCGTAAATTAATTAGTGATATTGAGGTGGATGCGTTTACTTGTGAATTTATTTCACACGTGTGGGATGATACCGATTTGAAAGCTCTGAATAAATTAATCAAATTCCAGACATATGTGAATGTATATAGAATAAAATCACAGGTGTTTGCAGGCGATCGAATTCCACACAGGTGTTTCCAACAATTAAATTAAGGCGATCGAATTCCACACAGGCGTATATTTGAAGAAATATAGAATAATTCCAGACATGTGTTTGCAGGCGATCGAATTCCACACAGGTGTTTCCAACAATTAAATTCCACACAGGTGTTTCCAACAATTTAATCAAAGAAATTATGTGGTATGTCATTTTGATCATAGTATGATAAAAAATGATGATATGATTCAACGTAACTAACATAAGAAATTAGTTAATCACGTATAAAGAATGTGCACTTTTCTAATTTGATTATAAGAAATTAGTTAATCATGTGCAAAGCACGTGTAATTTTCTAATTTGATAAAAAGAAATTGGTTAACCACGTGCACTTTTCTAGTATAATAAAATATTTAATTTGATTAAATTTTGTTGTAGCTCGACTCACTTTAAAAAAAATTGTTTATGTATCATTTCAAGCTTGAAAACAATTATACTCCATTACCTTCAAAACAAATATTTTTTCATATAATGAAAAGAAAAATGTTTAGAAATTCCCAATTAGAAGGGAAAAAAAAACATCTAAAAAAATAAGCAAACACTAGAGCAATATTCATGATATGGTGGGACAAAGAAATCCTACTTGCTATACTATCATCTAGCTATTTAATCACCGGGGTTTCTCTGAGTTTGATAACGGTTCTTTGCTGAACCAAGAATTGATTTCTCCAAGAAGAAGCATTGGCTTCAAACATTCCTTCATAAGGGCCATATGCAGCAGCAACAACATAACTTGGATTCTAAGTTGAAGGACTCAAAAAATTGCTTGGATTGCAATTAACAACGGTGTTGTTTGAAGGAGTCCAATGACCATATGGTACACCAGCAGGAAAGGCCGCCTCTATTTTTCTTGATGCAACTTTCCAAGCTACTGGTCCAAGATCCTTAGCAAATCTAGCCAAGCTTCTCGCATAAGCGAGAGGATCTGGAAGAACCCCCACCTATAAGTTCAAGTGCAGATTTAGTTCAAGTGCAGTTAAAAAAATAATCTTAAAATCAGGTAATTCTATCCCATACCGTGCAAACTCAAAATATTCATATGGTTTTTCGCCAACCACAAGATAAGTGTGTACTACACTTGACATGTGTTTTGGGTTCGCATTAACATGGTCTGGGATAGAATTAGCTTATGAAAATAATAGTACAAAATTTCTCGTTTCTTGAAATACGTACCGGAACTAATTGCTTATGATCTAAAAGAGAACCGGATAAAATAGAAGAATTGTTGCTAGAAGACGGTGGATGATATTGACTGTAGGTATCACGCCGATTTTCATCAACTATAATATGTTTTTTCCCAAGTTTCATATCAGCCCTTAAAATATGTGCTGCAATTTAAAAAATAAGGGATTAAAAACTTCAAAATTCGAAATTGAGGAACTTTGATCGTCAATTGGAAAAATACAAACCTGGAAAATCATCGTTCCTATCGGCCAACCCCTCAGAGTAATTTTCAGCGTTTCTCGTGCGCTGAGGTGACAGGAATCGCTCAAGGTACTTATCCCATGTAGTTGCCTTTCTTAGATTGTATCCTGTAATTGCATCACCAGAAGAAACCTCAGGAACAACAGGAGCTATCAGTGATATGTCAAGAGACTTTGTTTTGCTCTTGTTCCCTGGGGGTCGCCCCCTTCGAATAATCTTATGTTGTGGCCCATTGTTATCACCTCCTTGTTTCAAATTTGCAAATTTTTTCTTTGAAAGTTCTTGTATTTCATTTGCCTAATATAACCAGTTAAATTTAGAAATAAAATAAAATATGATAAATATAAGAAAAGAAAGCATATAATTAATAGAAATATGCAATTGTACTTCCTTATAGTAAATGGAACGTTCACCATTAAACAACACTGCATTTGAACATATCAAATACACATCAGCCTGCAATCGCAATGTACAGCAATTTAGTGTTCATCTCCACAGTTTGCCTCAATTTTACAAATAAATCTAATAAAATTCACATCTAATTCTACAAATTATAACCATCTTAACTCGGAGAATTCAACAAATATATAAGCATAGTGAAGTAAAATGTAACACCACAAAAAAGACTCCATGTAAATAAGAACTATATGAATCTCATTTTAAAAGTAAACCACTACAACTGGTAAAGAAAAATATCAACCAAACCAAGATATTTGATTCAAATAACAAACCTCGATTTCTTCTATGTTCTTATAAACTCGATTGTCAAGTTTATCCCTCATAGTTAAAAAATCCATAAGTTCCTTAATTACATCATGATATCCAGGTATCTGCAATAATTAACCTCATATAAGGTAAGAAATTTTTTTTTACAAAACCGACCATTTATTCACACACGATATCACCTCGCCCTTAACAAGAGGCTTAGAGAATGCACCCCAAGTATCTATCCTGCATAAACAAAAGTACAACAAATCAACAATCCACAAACCGAGCATGAAACCCACAATAGGAAATTGTACAAGGTAGAAATTAAATTAAAAAATTAAAATATCTAAGAAAGATTGAAGAAAATACACATACTTTTGAAGCTTCTTAAGAATGAAAACCAACAACTTTTTCTCTGGTAAAGGTGTGGTTGAGCTAGACTCCAATTGCGACCCTGCCCACATAAAAACTAAATAAAACCATCACAATTAAATTTTATAACACAAACTCAATTCCCCACATAAATGTTACTATCTACAACTAAAAAAATAAAAATAAAACTTTTTTCTTTTCCTTTTTTCTTTATATCATTGTCAAGAAGGGTTGCGATAATAACCATTTGGATGAGTCTCTGTCTCTTTCACATCCTTATTGTCCTGCAAAACCCCTATTATATATAATATTAATGATAATAATAAACAATAATAATAATAATAATAATAATAATAATAATAATAATAATAAAAATTAAATACATTAATAATCCATGCAGAGTGCAAGTGAGCAATTATTAATGACACAACAGTGCAGCAAGTGTTAGTGAGAAAAATAACACTACTTCTGATTAATTTGTAGACATAATCAACTCACACTAAAAACATATATGAAAAAAATTTAGTGCAAATTTTTTTAATAAAATAATATATTCACCTCAAGAAAGCATGGTCGAGATAAACTTAGAATATTACAATATTAAAATAACATATAGTAAGAAATGCACACACGAAGCAAATACAAGAAATACAAATCTATTAGAATTTAATTATCGAGAAAAAAAGTATTTACTCATGCCTTAAATTTTATATTTTTCCATATATATATTCATACATATATATATATATATATATATATATATATATATATATATATATATATATATATATGTATATATATATATATACACATAGAGCACAACGCTTCACTTCAGATCTCCAAAAGTCAGAGCGGAAAAAAATAAAAAGAAAAAAAGAAATGTTTTAATAATATTCTTTTTCTGCGCGAAATCCCAAATTCGCCTTCAAATAAAATCCATAAATTCAGTTCAACACGATAACCCAAATTCAATTAAAAACCTTAATCAAAAATTCAGTTCAAAACGATAAAACCAAAGTTAAGTTCAAAATGATGGAAACCAAAATTCAGTACACATGCATTAAATTTTTCAGAAGTTAATCAATTCGGTAAAAATTAGACCTGAGCGGAAATAAAAAATTCAGATCTGTGAACAACGACATTATTATTGCGTCTGGTATAAACAATCGGATTGTCGGACTCTGAACTAGAATTCCGTTTCTTTTTCCTCTATTTGTGATAGATGATCAACGTGCTTGACCTTCTTCTCTTTGCGCTCATCTTCTTCGTCGTCGCCGAATTCCAGCGGCGGCGAAGAACTAAAATCGCTAGCGAACGGATCTTTTGTTGCTAGGAAGGGTTCTGGAAGCACGACCTTTCATCTTCTTTGGCCAACTCTGTGTTGTTGATGACATCTCCATTGCTTTGTGTTTTTTTACAGAAGACCAGTTTGTTTATTTTTTTATTTCTTATTTGCTTTTTATATTATCATATGTATTTTTGAGTAGATTTGGTGAATATT
>CM064883.1:43447245-43508753 GCA_003313485.2 Penstemon barbatus
AAACAATCGGATTGTCGGACTCTGAACTAGAATTCCGTTTCTTTTTCCTCTATTTGTGATAGATGATCAACGTGCTTGACCTTTTCTCTTTGCGCTCATCTTCTTCGTCGTCGCCGAATTCCAGCGGCGGCGAAGAACTAAAATCGCTAGGATTGCAGCGAACGGATCTTTTGTTGCTAGGAAGGGTTCTGGAAGCACGACCTTTCATCTTCTTTGGCCAACTCTGTGTTGTTGATGACATCTCCATTGCTTTGTGTTTTTTTACAGAAGACCGGTTTGTTTATTTTTTATTTCTTATTTGCTTTTTATATTATCTATATGTATTTTTGAGTTAGATTTGGTGAATATTGTGTATGTGCGAATTTAATTCATATGTGCGAGATGATATCAATGTGAGAGTCATTAATAAAGTGGGGTCGGATTCGAGCGGATGTGCACGCTATAAATAAATGGGTCTGATTCGAGACGGACGTGAGTACGTTTGAATTTATTTCACACATGTGGGATGATACCGATGTGACAATCGTAAATTAATTAGTGATATTGAGGTGGATGCGTTTACTTGTGAATTTATTTCACACGTGTGGGATGATACCGATTTGAAAGCTCTGAATAAATTAATCAAATTCCAGACATATGTGAATGTATATAGAATAAAATCACAGGTGTTTGCAGGCGATCGAATTCCACACAGGTGTTTCCAACAATTAAATTAAGGCGATCGAATTCCACACAGGCGTATATTTGAAGAAATATAGAATAATTCCAGACATGTGTTTGCAGGCGATCGAATTCCACACAGGTGTTTCCAACAATTAAATTCCACACAGGTGTTTCCAACAATTTAATCAAAGAAATTATGTGGTATGTCATTTTGATCATAGTATGATAAAAAATGATGATATGATTCAACGTAACTAACATAAGAAATTAGTTAATCACGTATAAAGAATGTGCACTTTTCTAATTTGATTATAAGAAATTAGTTAATCATGTGCAAAGCACGTGTAATTTTCTAATTTGATAAAAAGAAATTGGTTAACCACGTGCACTTTTCTAGTATAATAAAATATTTAATTTGATTAAATTTTGTTGTAGCTCGACTCACTTTAAAAAAAATTGTTTATGTATCATTTCAAGCTTGAAAACAATTATACTCCATTACCTTCAAAACAAATATTTTTTCATATAATGAAAAGAAAAATGTTTAGAAATTCCCAATTAGAAGGGAAAAAAAAACATCTAAAAAAATAAGCAAACACTAGAGCAATATTCATGATATGGTGGGACAAAGAAATCCTACTTGCTATACTATCATCTAGCTATTTAATCACCGGGGTTTCTCTGAGTTTGATAACGGTTCTTTGCTGAACCAAGAATTGATTTCTCCAAGAAGAAGCATTGGCTTCAAACATTCCTTCATAAGGGCCATATGCAGCAGCAACAACATAACTTGGATTCTAAGTTGAAGGACTCAAAAAATTGCTTGGATTGCAATTAACAACGGTGTTGTTTGAAGGAGTCCAATGACCATATGGTACACCAGCAGGAAAGGCCGCCTCTATTTTTCTTGATGCAACTTTCCAAGCTACTGGTCCAAGATCCTTAGCAAATCTAGCCAAGCTTCTCGCATAAGCGAGAGGATCTGGAAGAACCCCCACCTATAAGTTCAAGTGCAGATTTAGTTCAAGTGCAGTTAAAAAAATAATCTTAAAATCAGGTAATTCTATCCCATACCGTGCAAACTCAAAATATTCATATGGTTTTTCGCCAACCACAAGATAAGTGTGTACTACACTTGACATGTGTTTTGGGTTCGCATTAACATGGTCTGGGATAGAATTAGCTTATGAAAATAATAGTACAAAATTTCTCGTTTCTTGAAATACGTACCGGAACTAATTGCTTATGATCTAAAAGAGAACCGGATAAAATAGAAGAATTGTTGCTAGAAGACGGTGGATGATATTGACTGTAGGTATCACGCCGATTTTCATCAACTATAATATGTTTTTTCCCAAGTTTCATATCAGCCCTTAAAATATGTGCTGCAATTTAAAAAATAAGGGATTAAAAACTTCAAAATTCGAAATTGAGGAACTTTGATCGTCAATTGGAAAAATACAAACCTGGAAAATCATCGTTCCTATCGGCCAACCCCTCAGAGTAATTTTCAGCGTTTCTCGTGCGCTGAGGTGACAGGAATCGCTCAAGGTACTTATCCCATGTAGTTGCCTTTCTTAGATTGTATCCTGTAATTGCATCACCAGAAGAAACCTCAGGAACAACAGGAGCTATCAGTGATATGTCAAGAGACTTTGTTTTGCTCTTGTTCCCTGGGGGTCGCCCCCTTCGAATAATCTTATGTTGTGGCCCATTGTTATCACCTCCTTGTTTCAAATTTGCAAATTTTTTCTTTGAAAGTTCTTGTATTTCATTTGCCTAATATAACCAGTTAAATTTAGAAATAAAATAAAATATGATAAATATAAGAAAAGAAAGCATATAATTAATAGAAATATGCAATTGTACTTCCTTATAGTAAATGGAACGTTCACCATTAAACAACACTGCATTTGAACATATCAAATACACATCAGCCTGCAATCGCAATGTACAGCAATTTAGTGTTCATCTCCACAGTTTGCCTCAATTTTACAAATAAATCTAATAAAATTCACATCTAATTCTACAAATTATAACCATCTTAACTCGGAGAATTCAACAAATATATAAGCATAGTGAAGTAAAATGTAACACCACAAAAAAGACTCCATGTAAATAAGAACTATATGAATCTCATTTTAAAAGTAAACCACTACAACTGGTAAAGAAAAATATCAACCAAACCAAGATATTTGATTCAAATAACAAACCTCGATTTCTTCTATGTTCTTATAAACTCGATTGTCAAGTTTATCCCTCATAGTTAAAAAATCCATAAGTTCCTTAATTACATCATGATATCCAGGTATCTGCAATAATTAACCTCATATAAGGTAAGAAATTTTTTTTTACAAAACCGACCATTTATTCACACACGATATCACCTCGCCCTTAACAAGAGGCTTAGAGAATGCACCCCAAGTATCTATCCTGCATAAACAAAAGTACAACAAATCAACAATCCACAAACCGAGCATGAAACCCACAATAGGAAATTGTACAAGGTAGAAATTAAATTAAAAAATTAAAATATCTAAGAAAGATTGAAGAAAATACACATACTTTTGAAGCTTCTTAAGAATGAAAACCAACAACTTTTTCTCTGGTAAAGGTGTGGTTGAGCTAGACTCCAATTGCGACCCTGCCCACATAAAAACTAAATAAAACCATCACAATTAAATTTTATAACACAAACTCAATTCCCCACATAAATGTTACTATCTACAACTAAAAAAATAAAAATAAAACTTTTTTCTTTTCCTTTTTTCTTTATATCATTGTCAAGAAGGGTTGCGATAATAACCATTTGGATGAGTCTCTGTCTCTTTCACATCCTTATTGTCCTGCAAAACCCCTATTATATATAATATTAATGATAATAATAAACAATAATAATAATAATAATAATAATAATAATAATAATAATAATTAAATACATTAATAATCCATGCAGAGTGCAAGTGAGCAATTATTAATGACACAACAGTGCAGCAAGTGTTAGTGAGAAAAATAACACTACTTCTGATTAATTTGTAGACATAATCAACTCACACTAAAAACATATATGAAAAAAATTTAGTGCAAATTTTTTTAATAAAATAATATATTCACCTCAAGAAAGCATGGTCGAGATAAACTTAGAATATTACAATATTAAAATAACATATAGTAAGAAATGCACACACGAAGCAAATACAAGAAATACAAATCTATTAGAATTTAATTATCGAGAAAAAAAGTATTTACTCATGCCTTAAATTTTATATTTTTCCATATATATATTCATACATATATATATATATATATATATATATATATATATATATATATATATATATATATATATATGTATATATATATATATACACATAGAGCACAACGCTTCACTTCAGATCTCCAAAAGTCAGAGCGGAAAAAAATAAAAAGAAAAAAAGAAATGTTTTAATAATATTCTTTTTCTGCGCGAAATCCCAAATTCGCCTTCAAATAAAATCCATAAATTCAGTTCAACACGATAACCCAAATTCAATTAAAAACCTTAATCAAAAATTCAGTTCAAAACGATAAAACCAAAGTTAAGTTCAAAATGATGGAAACCAAAATTCAGTACACATGCATTAAATTTTTCAGAAGTTAATCAATTCGGTAAAAATTAGACCTGAGCGGAAATAAAAAATTCAGATCTGTGAACAACGACATTATTATTGCGTCTGGTATAAACAATCGGATTGTCGGACTCTGAACTAGAATTCCGTTTCTTTTTCCTCTATTTGTGATAGATGATCAACGTGCTTGACCTTCTTCTCTTTGCGCTCATCTTCTTCGTCGTTGCCGAATTCCAGCGGCGGCGAAGAACTAAAATCGCTAGGATTGCAGCGAACGGATCTTTTGTTGCTAGGAAGGGTTCTGGAAGCACGACCTTTCATCTTCTTTGGCCAACTCTGTGTTGTTGATGACATCTCCATTGCTTTGTGTTTTTTTACAGAAGACCAGTTTGTTTATTTTTTTATTTCTTATTTGCTTTTTATATTATCTATATGTATTTTTGAGTTAGATTTGGTGAATATTGTGTACGTGCGAATTTAATTCATATGTGCGAGATGATATCAATGTGAGAGTCATCAATAAAGTGGGGTCGGATTCGAGCGGATGTGCACGTGCGGGATGATACCGATGTGAGCGCTATAAATAAATGGGTCTTATTCGAGACGGACGTGAGTACGTATGAATTTATTTCACACATGTGGGATGATACCGATGTGACAATCGTAAATTAATTAGTGATATTGAGGTGGATGCGTTTACTTGTGAATTTATTTCACACGTGTGGGATGATACCGATTTGAAAGCTCTGAATAAATTAATCAAATTCCAGACATATGTGAATGTATATAGAATAAAATCACAGGTGTTTGCAGGCGATCGAATTCCACACAGGTGTTTCCAACAATTAAATTAAGGCGATCGAATTCCACACAGGCGTATATTTGAAGAAATATAGAATAATTCCAGACAGGTGTTTGCAGGCGATCGAATTCCACACAGGTGTTTCCAACAATTAAATTCCACACAGGTGTTTCCAACAATTTAATCAAAGAAATTATGTGGTATGTCATTTTGATCATAGTATGATAAAAAATGATGATATGATTCAACGTAACTAACATAAGAAATTAGTTAATAACGTATAAAGAATGTGCACTTTTCTAATTTGATTATAAGAAATTAGTTAATCATGTGCAAAGCACGTGTAATTTTCTAATTTGATTAAAAGAAATTGGTTAACCACGTGCAAAGCACGTGCACTTTTCTAGTATAATAAAATATTCAATTTGATGAAATCTTGTTGTAGATCGACTCACTTTAAAAAAAAATTGTTTATGTATCATTTCAAGCATGAAAACAATTATACTCCATTACCTTCAAAACAAATATTTTTTCATATAATGAAAAGAAAATTGTTTAGAAATTCCCAATTAGAAGGGAAAAAAAAACATCTAAAAAAATAAGCAAACACTAGAGCAATATTCATGATATGGTGGGACAAAGAAATCCAACTTGCTATACTATCATCTAGCTATTTAATCACCGGGGTTTCTCTGAGTTTGATAACGGTTCTTTGCTGAACCAAGAATTGATTTCTCCAAGAAGAAGCATTGGCTTCAAACGTTCCTTCATAAGGGCCATATGCAGCAGCAACAACATAACTTGGATTCGAAGTTGAAGGACTCAAAAAATTGCTTGGATTGCAATTAACAACGGTGTTGTTTGAAGGAGTCCAATGACCATATGGTACACCAGCAGGAAAGGCCGCCTCTATTTTTCTTGATGCAACTTTCCAAGCTACTGGTCCAAGATCCTTAGCAAATCTAGCCAAGCTTCTCGCATAAGCGAGAGGATCTCGTAGAACCCCCACCTATAAGTTCAAGTGCAGATTTAGTTCAAGTGCAGTTAAAAAAAATAATCTTAAAATCAGGTAATTCTATCCCATACAGTGCAAACTCAAAATATTCATATGGTTTTTTGCCAACCACAAGATAAGTGTGTACTACACTTGACATGTGTTTTGGGTTCGCATTAACATGGTCTGGGATAGAATTAGCTTATGAAAATAATAGTACAAAATTTCTCGTTTCTTGAAATACGTACCGGGACTAATTGCTTATGATCTAAAAGAGAACCGGATAAAATAGAAGAATTGTTGCTAGAAGACGGTGGAGTATATTGACTGTAGTTATCACGCCGATTTTCATCAACTATAATATGTTTTTTCCCAAATTTCATGTCAGCCCTTAAAATATGTGCTGCAATTTAAAAAATAAGGGATTAAAAACTTCAAAATTCGAAATTGTGGAACTTTGATCGTCAATTGGAAAAATACAAACCTGGAAAATCATCGTTCCTACCGGCCAACCCGTCAGAGTAATTTTCAGCGTTTCTCGTGCGCTGAGGTGACAGGAATCGCTCAAGGTACTTATCCCATATAGGTGCCTTTCTTAGATTGTAATCTGTAATTGCATCACCAGAAGAAACCTCAGGAACAACAGGAGCTATCGGTGATATGTCAAGAGACTTTGTTTTGCTCTTGTTCCCTGGGGGTCGCCCCCTTCGAATAATCTTAGGTTGTGGCCCATTTTTATCACCTCCTTGTTTCAAATTTGCAAATTCTTTCTTTGAAAGATCTTGTATTTCATTTGCCTAATATAACCAGTTAAATTTAGAAATAAAATAAAATATGATAAATATAAGAAAAGAAAGCATATAATTAATAGAAATATGCAATTGTACTTCCTTATAGTAAATGGAACGTTCACCATTAAACAACATTGCATTTGAACATATCAAATACACATCAGCCTGCAATCGCAATGTACAGCAATTTAGTGTTCATCTCCACAGTTTGCCTCAATTTTACAAATAAATCTAAGAAAATTCACATCTAATTCTACAAATTATAACCATCTTAACTCGGAGAATTCAACAAATATATAAGCATAGTGAAGTAAAATGTAACACCACAAAAAAGACTCCATGTAAATAAGAACTATATGAATCTCATTTTAAAAGTATACCACTACAACTAGTAAAGAAAAATATCAACCAAACCAAGATATTTGATTCAAATAACAAACCTTGATTTCTTCTAAGTTCTTATAAACTCGATTGTCGAGTTTATCCCTCATAGTTAAAAAATCCATAAGTTCCTTAATTACATCATGATATCCAGGTATCTGCAATAATTAACCTCATATTAGGTAAGAATTTTTTTTTTACAAAACCGACCATTTATTCACACACGATATCACCTCGCCCTTAACCAGAGGCTTAGAGAATGCACCCCAAGTATCTATCCTTCATAAACAAAAGTACAACAAATCAACAATCCACAAACCGAGCATGAAACCCACAATAGGAAATTGTACAAGGTAGAAATTAAATTAAAAAATTAAAATAACTAAGAAAGATTGAAGAAAATACACATACTTTTGAAGCTTCTTAAGAATGAAAACCAACAACTTTTTCTCTGGTAAAGGTGTGGTTGAGCTAGACTCCAATTGCGACCCTGCCCACATAAAAACTAAATAAAACCATCACAATTAAATTTTATAACACAAACTCAATTCCCCACATAAATGTTCCTAACTACAACTAAAAAAATAAAAATAAAACTTTTTTCTTTTCATTTCTTCTTTATATCATTGTCAAGAAGGGTTGCGATAATAACCATTTGGATGAGTCTCTGTCTCTTTGACATCCTTATTGTCCCGCAAAAATCAATGGAACCCCTATTATATATAATATTAATGATAATAATAAACAATAATAATAATAATAATAATAATAATAATAATAAAAATTAAATACATTAATAATCCATGCAGAGTGGAAGTGAGCAATTATTAATGACACAACAGTGCAGCAAGTGTTAGTGAGAAAAATAACACTACTTCTGATTAATTTGTAGCCATAATCAACTCACACTAAAAACATATATGAAAAAAATTTAGTGCAAATTTTTTTAATAAAATAATATATTCACCTCAAGAAAGCATGATCGAGATAAACATAGAATATTACAATATTAAAATAACATATAGTAAGAAATGCACACACGAAGCAAATACAAGAAATACAAATCTATTAGAATTTCATTATCGAGAAAAAAAGTATTTACTCATGCCTTAAATTTTATATTTTTCCATATATATATTCATACATATATATATATATATACATAGAGCACAACGCTTCACTTCAGATCTCCAAAAGTCAGAGCGGAAAAAAATAAAAAGAAAAAAAGAAATGTTTTAATAATATTCTTTTTCTGCGCGAAATCCCAAATTCGCCTTCAAATAACATCCATAAATTCAGTTCAACACGATAACCCAACTTCAATTAAAAACCTTAATCAAAAATTCAGTTCAAAACGATAAAACCAAAATTAAGTTCAAAATGATGGAAACCAAAATTCAGTACACATGCATTAAATTTTTCAGAAGTTAATCAATTCGGTAAAAATTAGACCTGAGCGGAAATAAAAAATTCAGATCTGTGAACAACGACATTATTATTGCGTCTGGTATAAACAATCGGATTGTCGGACTCTGAACTAGAATTCCGTTTCTTTTTCCTCTATTTGTGATAGATGATCAACGTGCTTGACCTTCTTCTCTTTGCGCTCATCTTCTTCGTCGTCGCCGAATTCCAGCGGCGGCGAAGAACTAAAATCGCTAGGATTGCAGTGAACGGATCTTTTGTTGCTAGGAAGGGTTCTGGAAGCACGACCTTTCATCTTCTTTGGCCAACTCTGTGTTGTTGATGACATCTCCATTGCTTTGTGTTTTTTTACAGAAGACCAGTTTGTTTATTTTTTTATTTCTTATTTGCTTTTTATATTATCTATATGTATTTTTGAGTTAGATTTGGTGAATATTGTGTACGTGCGAATTTAATTCATATGTGCGAGATGATATCAATGTGAGAGTCATCAATAAAGTTGGGTCGGATTCGAGCGGATGTGCACGTGCGGTATGATACCGATGTGAGCGCTATAAATAAATGGGTCTGATTCGAGACGGACGTGAGTACGTATGAATTTATTTCACACATGTGGGATGATACCGATGTGACAATCGTAAATTAATTAGTGATATTGAGGTGGATGTGTTTACTTGTGAATTTATTTCACACGTGTGGGATGATACCGATTTGAAAGCTCTGAATAAATTAATCAAATTCCAGACATATGTGAATGTATATAGAATAAAATCACAGGTGTTTGCAGGCGATCGAATTCCACACAAGTGTTTCCAACAATTAAATTAAGGCGATCGAATTCCACACAGGCGTATATTTGAAGAAATATAGAATAATTCCAGACAGGTGTTTGCAGGCGATCGAATTCCACACAGGTGTTTCCAACAATTAAATTCCACACAAGTGTTTCCAACAATTTAATCAAAGAAATTATGTGGTATGTCATTTTGATCATAGTATGATAAAAAATGATGATATGATTCAACGTAACAAACATGAGAAATTAGTTAATCACGTATAAAGAATGTGCACTTTTCTAATTTGATTATAAGAAATTAGTTAATCATGTGCAAAGCACGTGTAATTTTCTAATTTGATTAAAAGAAATTGGTTAACCACGTGCAAAGCACGTGCACTTTTCTAGTATAATAAAATATTCAATTTGATTAAATCTTGTTGTAGCTCGACTCACTTTAAAAAAAATTGTTTATGTATCATTTCAAGCTTGAAAACAATTATACTCCATTACCTTCAAAACAAATATTTTTTCTTATAATGAAAAGAAAAATGTTTAGAAATTCCCAATTAGAAGGGAAAAAAAAACATCTAAAAAAATAAGCAAACACTAGAGCAATATTCATGATATGGTGGGACAAAGAAATCCTACTTGCTATACTATCATCTAGCTATTTAATCACCGGGGTTCTCTGAGTTTGATAACGGTTCTTTGCTGAACCAAGAATTGATTTCTCCAAGAAGAAGCATTGGCTTCAAACATTCCTTCATAAGGGCCATATGCAGCAGCAACAACATAACTTGGATTCGAAGTTGAAGGACTCAAAAATTGTTTGGATTGCAATTAACAACGGTGTTGTTTGAAGGAGTCCAATGACCATATGGTACACCAGCAGGAAAGGCCGCCTCTATTTTTCTTGATGCAACTTTCCAAGCTACTGGTCCAAGATCCTTAGCAAATCTAGCCAAGCTTCTCGCATAAGCGAGAGGATCTCGAAGAACCCCCACCTATAAGTTCAAGTGCAGATTTAGTTCAAGTGCAGTTAAAAAAAATAACCTTAAAATCAGGTAATTCTATCCCATACCGTGCAAACTCAAAATATTCATATGGTTTTTCGCCAACCACAAGATAAGTGTGTACTACACTTGACATGTGTTTTGGGTTCGCATTAACATGGTCTGGGATAGAATTAGCTTATGAAAATAATAGTACAAAATTTCTCGTTTCTTGAAATACGTACCGGAACTAATTGCTTATGAATTTATTTCACACATGTGGGATGATACCGATTTGAAAGCTCTGAATAAATTAATCAAATTCCAGACATATGTGAATGTATATAGAATAAAATCACAGGTGTTTGCAGGCGATCGAATTCCACACAGGTGTTTCCAACAATTAAATTAAGGCGATCGAATTCCACACAGGCGTATATTTGAAGAAATATAGAATAATTCCAGACAGGTGTTTGCAGGCGATCGAATTCCACACAGGTGTTTCCAACAATTAAATTCCACACAGGTGTTTCCAACAATTTAATCAAAGAAATTAGGTGGTATGTCATTTTGATCATAGTATGATAAAAAATGATGATATGATTCAACGTAACTAACATGAGAAATTAGTTAATCACGTATAAAGAATGTGCACTTTTCTAATTTGATTATAAGAAATTAGTTAATCATGTGCAAAGCACGTGTAATTTTCTAATTTGATTAAAAGAAATTGGTTAACCACGTGCAAAGCACGTGCACTTTTCTAGTATAATAAAATATTCAATTTGATTAAATCTTGTTGTAGCTCGACTCACTTTAAAAAAAATTGTTTATGTATCATTTCAAGCTTGAAAACAATTATACTCCATTACCTTCAAAACAAATATTTTCATATAATGAAAAGAAAAATGTTTAGAAATTCCCAATTAGAAGGGAAAAAAAAACATCTAAAAAAATAAGCAAACACTAGAGCAATATTCATGATATGGTGGGACAAAGAAATCCTACTTGCTATAATATCATCTAGCTATTTAATCACCGGGGTTCTCTGAGTTTGATAACGGTTCTTTGCTGAACCAAGAATTGATTTCTCCAAGAAGAAGCATTGGCTTCAAACATTCCTTCATAAGGGCCATATGCAGCATCAACAACATAACTTGGATTCGAAGTTGAAGGACTCAAAAAATTGTTTGGATTGCAATGAACAACGGTGTTGTTTGAAGGAGTCCAATGACCATATGGTACACCAGCAGGAAAGGCCGCCTCTATTTTTCTTGATGCAACTTTCCAAGCTACTGGTCCAAGATCCTTAGCAAATCTAGCCAAGCTTCTCGCATAAGCGAGAGGATCTCGAAGAACCCCCACCTATAAGTTCAAGTGCAGATTTAGTTCAAGTGCAGTTAAAAAAAATAACCTTAAAATCAGGTAATTCTATCCCATACCGTGCAAACTCAAAATATTCATATGGTTTTTCGCCAACCACAAGATAAGTGTGTACTACACTTGACATGTGTTTTGGGTTCGCATTAACATGGTCTGGGATAGAATTAGCTTATGAAAATAATAGTACAAAATTTCTCGTTTCTTGAAATACGTACCGGAACAAATTGCTTATGATCTAAAAGAGAACTGGATAAAATAGAAGAATTGTTGCTAGAAGACGGTGGATGATATTGACTGTAGGTATCAAGCCGATTTTCATCAACTATAATATGTTTTTTCCCAAGTTTCATGTCAGCCCTTAAAATATGTGCTGCAATTTAAAAAATAAGGGATTAAAAACTTCAAAATTCGAAATTGAGGAACTTTGATCGTCAATTGGAAAAATACAAACCTGGAAAATCATCGTTCCTACCGGCCAACCCCTCAGAGTAATTTTCAGCGTTTCTCGTGCGCTGAGGTGACAGGAATCGCTCAAGGTACTTATCCCATGAAGGTGCCTTTCTCAGATTGTATCTTGTAATTGCATCACCAGAAGAAACCTCAGGAACAACATGAGCTATCGGTGATATGTCAAGAGACTTTGTTTTGCTCTTGTTCATGGGGGTCGCCCCCTTCGAATAATCTTAGGTTGTGGCCCATTGTTATCACCTCCTTGTTTCAAATTTGCAAATTCTTTCTTTGAAAGTTCTTGTATTTCATTTGCCTAATATAACCAGTTAAATTCAGAAATAAAATAAAATATGATAAATATAAGAAAAGAAAGCATATAATTAATAGAAATATGCAATTGTACTTCCTTATAGTAAATGGAACGTTCACCATTAAACAACATTGCATTTGAATATCAAATACACATCAGCCTGCAATCGCAATGTACAGCAATTTAGTGTTCATCTCCACAGTTTGCCTCAATTTTACAAATAAATCTAATAAAATTCACATTTAATTCTACAAATTATAACCATCTTAACTCGGAGAATTCAACAAATATATAAGCGTAGTGAAGTAAAATGTAACCCCACAAAAAAGACTCCATGTAAATAAGAACTATATGAATCTCATTTTAAAAGTAAACCACTACAACTAGTAAAGAAAAATATCAACCAAACCAAGATACTTGATTCAAATAACAAACCTCGATTTCTTCTAAGTTCTTATAAACTCGATTGTCGAGTTTATCCCTCATAGTTAAAAAATCCATAAGTTCCTTAATTACATCATGATATCCAGGTATCTGCAATAATTAACCTCATATTAGGTAAGAATTTTTTTTTTTACAAAACCAACCATTTATTCACACACGATATCACCTCGCCCTTAACCAGAGGCTTAGAGAATGCACCCCAAGTATCTATCCTGCATAAAAAAAAGTACGACAAATCAACAATCCACAAACCGAGCATGAAACCCACAATAGGAAATTGTACAAGGTAGAAATTAAATTAAAAAATTAAAATATCTAAGAAATATTGAAGAAAATACACATACTTTTGAAGCTTCTTAAGAATGAAAACCAACAACTTTTTCTCTGGTAAAGGTGTGGTTGAGCTAGACTCCAATTGCGACCCTGCCCACATAAAAACTAAATAAAACCATCACAATTAAATTTTATAACACAAACTCAATTCCCCACATAAATGTTCTTAACTACAACTAAAAAAATAAAAATAAAACTTTTTTCTTTTCCTTTTTTCTTTATATCATTGTCAAGAAGGGTTGCGATAATAACCATTTGGATGAGTCTCTGTCTCTTTCACATCCTTATTGTCCTGCAAAAATCAATGGAACCCCTATTATATATAATATTAATGATAATAATAAACAATAATAATAATAATAATAATAATAATAATAATTATAATAATAATAAAAATTAAATACATTAATAATCCATGCAGAGTGGAAGTGAGCAATTATTAATGACACAACAGTGCAGCAAGTGTTAGTGAGAATAATAACACTACTACTGATTAATTTGTAGCCATAATCAACTCACACTAAAAACATATATGAAAAAAATTTAGTGCAAATTTTTTTAATAAAATAATATATTCACCTCAAGAAAGCATGGACGAGATAAACTTAGAATATTACAATATTAAAATAACATATAGTAAGAAATGCACACACGAAGCAAATACAAGAAATACAAATCTATTAGAATTTCATTATCGAGAAAAAAAGTATTTACTCATGCCTTAAATTTTATACTTTTCCATATATATATATATATATATATATATATATATATATATATATATATATACATAGAGCACAACGCTTCACTTCAGATCTCCAAAAGTCAGAGCGGAAAAAAATAAAAAGAAAAAAAGAAATGTTTTAATAATATTCTTTTTCTGCGCGAAATCCCAAATTCGCCTTCAAATAACATCCATAAATTCAGTTCAACACGATAACCCAAATTCAATTAAAAACCTTAATCAAAAATTCAGTTCAAAACGATAAAACCAAAGTTAAGTTCAAAATGATGGAAACCAAAATTCAGTACACATGCATTAAATTTTTCAGAAGTTAATCAATTCTGTAAAAATTAGACCTGAGCGGAAATAAAAAATTCTGATATGTGAACAACGACATTATTATTGCGTCTGGTATAAACAATCGGATTGTCGGACTCTGAACTAGAATTCCGTTTCTTTTTCCTCTATTTGTGATAGATGATCAACGTGCTTGACCTTCTTCTCTTTGCGCTCATCTTCTTCGTCGTCGCCGAATTCCAGCGGCGGCGAAGAACTAAAATCGCTAGGATTGCAGCGAACGGATCTTTTGTTGCTAGGAAGGGTTCTGGAAGCACGACCCTTCATCTTCTTTGGCCAACTCTGTGTTGTTGATGACATCTCCATTGCTTTGTGTTTTTTTTACAGAAGACCAGTTTGTTTATTTTTTTATTTCTTATTTGCTTTTTATATTATCTATATGTATTTTTGAGTTAGATTTGGTGAATATTGTGTACGTGCGAATTTAATTCATATGTGCGAGATGATATCAATGTGAGAGTCATCAATAAAGTGGGGTCGGATTCGAGCGGATGTGCACGTGCGGGATGATACCGATGTGAGCGCTATATATAAATGGGTCTGATTCGAGACGGACGTGAGTACGTATGAATTTATTTCACACATGTGGGATTATACCGATTTGAAAGCTCTGAATAAATTAATCAAATTCCAGACATATGTGAATGTATATAGAATAAAATCACAGGTGTTTGCAGGCGATCGAATTCCACACAGGTGTTTCCAACAATTAAATTAAGGCGATCGAATTCCACACAGGCGTATATTTGAAGAAATATAGAATAATTCCAGACAGGTGTTTGCAGGCGATCGAATTCCACACAGGTGTTTCCAACAATTAAATTCCACACTGGTGTTTCCAACAATTTAATCAAAGAAATTATGTGGTATGTCATTTTGATCATAGTATGATAAAAAATGATGATATGATTCAACGTAACTAACATGAGAAATTAGTTAATCACGTATAAAGAATGTGCACTTTTCTAATTTGATTATAAGAAATTAGTTAATCATGTGCAAAGCACGTGTAATTTTCTAATTTGATTAAAGAAATTGGTTAACCACGTGCAAAGCACGTGCACTTTTCTAGTATAATAAAATATTCAATTTGATTAAATCTTGTTGTAGCTCGACTCACTTTAAAAAAAATTGTTTATGTATCATTTCAAGCTTGAAAACAATTATACTCCATTACCTTCAAAACAAATAATTCATATAATGAAAAGAAAAATGTTTAGAAATTCCAAATTAGAAGGGGAAAAAAAACATCTAAAAAAATAAGCAAACACTAGAGCAATATTCATGATATGGTGGGACAAAGAAATCCTACTTGCTATACTATCATCTAGCTATTTAATCACCGAGGTTTCTCTGAGTTTGATAACGGTTCTTTGCTGAACCAAGAATTGATTTCTCCAAGAAGAAGCATTGGCTTCAAACATTCCTTCATAAGGGCCATATGCAGCAGCAACAACAGAACTTGGATTCGAAGTTGAAGGACTCAAAAAATTGATTGGATTGCAATTAACAACAGTGTTGTTTGAAGGAGTCCAATGTCCATATGGTACACCAGCAGGAAAGGCCGCCTCTATTTTTCTTGATGCAACTTTCCAAGCTACTGGTCCAAGATCCTTAGCAAATCTAGCCAAGCTTTTCGCATAAGCGAGAGGATCTCGAAGAACCCCCACCTATAAGTTCAAGTGCAGATTTCGTTCAAGTGCAGTTAAAAAAAATAATCTTAAAATCAGGTAATTCTAGCCCATACCGTGCAAATTCAAAATATTCATATGGTTTTTCGCCAACCACAAGATAAGTGTGTACTACACTTGACATGTGTTTTGGGTTCGCATTAACATGGTCTGGGATAGAATTTGCTTATGAAAATAATAGTACAAAATTTCTCGTTTCTTGAAATACGTACCGGAACTAATTGCTTATAATCTAAAAGAGAATAGAAGAATTGTTGCTAGAAGACGGTGGATGATATTGACTGTAGGTATCACGCCGATTTTCATCAACTATAATATGTTTTTTCCCAAGTTTCATGTCAGCCCTTAAAATATATGCTGCAGTTTAAAAAATAAGGGATTAAAAACTTCAAAATTCGAAATTGAGGAACTTTGATCGTCAATGGGAAAAATACAAACCTGGAAAATCATCGTTCCTACCGGCCAACCCCTCAGAGTAATTTTCAGCGTTTCTCGTGCGCTGAGGTGACAGGAATCGCTCAAGGTACTTATGCCATGTAGGTGCCTTTCTTAGATTGTATCCTGTAATTGCATCACCAGAAGAAACCTCAGGAACAACAGGAGCTATCGGTGATATGTCAATAGACTTTGTTTTGCTCTTGTTCCCTGGGGGTCGCCCCCTTCGAATAATCTTAGGTTGTGGCCCATTGTTATCACCTTCTTGTTTCAAATTTGCAAATTCTTTCTTTGAAAGTTCTTGTATTTCATTTGCCTAATATAACCAGTTAAATTTAGAAAGAAAATAAAATATGATAAATATAAGAAAAGAAAACATATAATTAATAGAAATATGCAATTGTACTTCCTTATAGTAAATGGAACGTTCACCATTAAACAACATTGCATTTGAACATATCAAATACACATTAGCCTGGAATCGCAATGTACAGCAATTTAGTGTTCATCTCCACAGTTTGCCTCAATTTTACAAATAAATCTAATAAAATTCACATCTAATTCTACAAATTATAACCATCTTAACTCGGAGAATTCAACAAATATATAAGCATAGTGAAGTAAAATGTAACACCACAAAAAAGACTCCATGTAAATAAGAACTATATGAATCTCATTTTAAAAGTAAACCACTACAACTAGTAAAGAAAAATATCAACCAAACCAAGATATTTGATTCAAATAACAAACCTCGATTTCTTCTAAGTTCTTATAAACTCGATTGTCGAGTTTATCCCTCATAGTTAAAAAATCCATAAGTTCCTTAATTACATCATGATATCCAGGTATCTGCAATAATTAACCTTATATTAGGTATGAATTTTTTTTTTACAAAACCGACCATTTATTCACACACGATATCACCTCGCCCTTAACCAGAGGCTTAGAGAATGCACCCCAAGTATCTATCCTGCATAAACAAAAGTACAACAAATCAACAATCCACAAACCGAGCATGAAACCCACAATAGGAAATTGTACAAGGTAGAAATTAAATTAAAAAATTAAAATATCTAAGAAAGACTGAAGAAATTACACATACTTTTGAAGCTTCTTAAGAATGAAAACCAATAACTTCTTCTCTGGTAAAGGTGTGGTTGAGCTAGACTCCAATTGCGACCCTGCCCACGTAAAAACTAAATAAAACCATCACAATTAAATTTTATAACACAAACTCAATTCCCCCACATAAATGTTCCTAACTACAACTAAAAAAATAAAAATAAAACTTTTTTCTTTATATCATTGTCAAGAAGGGTTGCGATAATAACCATTTGGATGAGTCTCTGTCTCTTTCACATCCTTATTTTCCTGCAAAAATCAATGGAACCCCTATTATATATAATATTAATGATAATAATAAACAATAATAATAATAATACTAATAATAATAATAATAAAAATTAAATACATTAATAATCCATGCAGAGTGGAAGTGAGCAATTATTAATGACACAACAGTGCAGCAAGTGTTAGTGAGAAAAATAACACTACTTCTGATTAATTTGTAGCCATAATCAAATCACACTAAAAACATATAAGAAAAAAATTTAGTGCAATTTTTTTTAATAAAATAATATATTCACCTCAAGAAAGCACGGACGAGATAAAGTTAGAATATTACAATATTAAAATAACATATAGTAAGAAATGCACACACGAAGCAAATACAAGAAATACAAATCTATTAGGATTTCATTATCGAGAAAAAAAGTATTTACTCATGCCTTAAATTTTATATTTTTCCATGTATATATTCATATATATATATATATATATATATATATATATATATATATATATACATAGAGCACAACGCTTCACTTCAGATCTCCAAAAGTAAGAGCGGAAAAAAATAAAAAGAAAAAAAGAAATGTTTTAATAATATTCTTTTTCTTCGCGAAATCCCAAATTCGCCTTCAAATAACATCCATAAATTCAGTTCAAAACGATAACCCAAATTCAATTAAAAACCTTAAACAAAAATTCAGTTCAAAACGATAAAACCAAAGTTAAGTTCAAAATGATGGGAACCAAAATTCAGTACACATGCATTAAATTTTTCAGAAGTTAATCAATTCGGTAAAAATTAGACCTGAGCGGAAATAAAAAAAATTCAGATCTGTGAACAATGACATTATTATTGCGTCTGGTATAAACAATCGGATTGTCGGACTCTGAACTAGAATTCTGTTTCTTTTTCCTCTATTTGTGATAGATGATCAACGTGCTTGACCTTCTTCTTTTTGAGCTCATCTTCTTCGTCATCGCCGAATTTCAGCGGCGGCGAAGAACTAAAATCGTTAGGATTGCAGCGAACGGATCTTTTGTTGCTAGGAAGGGTTCTGGAAGCACGACCTTTCATCTTCTTTGGTCAACTCTGTGTTGTTGATGACATCTCCATTGCTTTGTGTTTTTTTACAGAAGACCAGTTTGTTTATTTTTTTTATTTCTTATTTGCTTTTTATATTATCAATATGTATTTTTTAGTTAGATTTGGTGAATATTGTGTACGTGCGAATTTAATTCATATGTGCGAGATGATATCAATGTGAGAGCCATCAATAAAGTGAGGTCGGATTCGAGCGGATGTGTAAATGTATGAATCTATTTCACACGTGCGGGATGATACCGATGTGAGCGCTATAAATAAATGGGTCTGATTCGAGACGGACGTGTGTACGTATGAATTTATTTCACACATGTGGGATGATACCGATGTGACAATCGTAAATATATTAGTGATATTCGAGGTGGATGCGTTTACTTGTGAATTTATTTCACACGTGTGGGATGATACCGATTTGAAAGATCTGAATAAATTAATCAAATTCCAGACATATGTGAATGTATATAGAATAAAATCACAGGTGTTTGCAGGCGATCGAATTCCACACAGGTGTTTCCAACAATTAAATTAAGGCGATCGAATTCCACACAGGCGTATATTTGAGGAAATATAGAATAATTCCAGACAGGTGTTTGCAGGCGATCGAATTCCACACAGGTGTTTCCAACAATTAAATTCCACACAGATGTTTCCAACAATTTAATCAAAGAAATTATGTGGTATGTCATTTTGATCATAGTATGATAAAAAATGATGATATGAATCAACGTAACTAACATAAGAAATTAGTTAATCACGTATAAAGAATGTGCACTTTTCTAATTTGATTATAAGAAATTAGTTAATCATGTGCAAAGCACGTGTAATTTTCTAATTTGATTAAAAGAAATTGGTTAACCACGTGCAAAGCACGTTCACTTTTCTAGTATAATAAAATATTCAATTTGATTAAATCTTGTTGTAGCTCGACTCACTTTAAAAAAAATTGTTTATGTATCATTTCAAGCTTGAAAACAATTATACTCCATTACCTTCAAAACAAATATTTTCATATAATGAAAAGAAAAATGTTTAGAAATTCCCAATTAGAAGGGAAAAAAAAACATCTACAAAAATAAGCAAACACTAGAGCAATATTCATGATATGGTGGGACAAAGAAATCCTACTTGCTATACTATCATCTAGCTATTTAATCACCGGGGTTTCTCTGAGTTTGATAACGGTTCTTTGCTGAACCAAGAATTGATTTCTCCAAGAAGAAGCATTGGCTTCAAACATTCCTTCATAAGGGCCATATGCAGCAGCAACAACAGAACTTGGATTCGAAGTTGAAGGACTCAAAAAATTGATTGGATTGCAATTAACAACAGTGTTGTTTGAAGGAGTCCAATGACCATATGGTACACCAGCAGGAAAGGCCGCCTCTATTTTTCTTGATGCAACTTTCCAAGCTACTGGTCCAAGATCCTTAGCAAATCTAGCCAAGCTTCTCGCATAAGCGAGAGGATCTCGAAGAACCCCCACCTATAAGTTCAAGTGCAGATTTAGTTCAAGTGCAGTTAAAAAAAATAATCTTAAAATCAGGTAATTCTGGCCCATACCGTGCAAACTCAAAATATTCATATGGTTTTTTGCCAACCACAAGATAAGTGTGTACTACACTTGACATGTGTTTTGGGTTCGCATTAACATGGTCTGGGATAGAATTAGCTTATGAAAATAATAGTACAAAATTTCTCGTTTCTTGAAATACGTATCGGAACTAATTGCTTATGATCTAAAAGAGAACCGGATAAAATAGAAGAATTTTTGCTAGAAGACGGTGGATGATATTGACTGTAGGTATCACGCCGATTTTCATCAACTATAATATGTTTTTTCCCAAGTTTCATGTCAGCCCTTAAAATATATGCTGCAATTTAAAAAATAAGGGATTAAAAACTTCAAAATTCGAAATTGAGGAACTTTGATCGTCAATTGGAAAAATACAAACCTGGAAAATCATCGTTCCTACCGGCCAACCCCTCAGAGTAATTTTCAGCGTTTCTCGTGCGCTGAGGTGACAGGAATCGCTCAAGGTACTTATGCCATGTAGGTGCCTTTCTTAGATTGTATCCTGTAATTGCATCACCAGAAGAAACCTCAGGAACAACAGGAGCTATCGGTGATATGTCAATAGACTTTGTTTTGCTCTTGTTCCCTGGGGGTCGCCCCCTTCGAATAATCTTAGGTTGTGGCCCATTGTTATCACCTTCTTGTTTCAAATTTGCAAATTCTTTCTTTGAAAGTTCTTGTATTTCATTTGCCTAATATAACCAGTTAAATTTAGAAAGAAAATAAAATATGATAAATATAAGAAAAGAAAACATATAATTAATAGAAATATGCAATTGTACTTCCTTATAGTAAATGGAACGTTCACCATTAAACAACATTGCATTTGAACATATCAAATACACATCAGCCTGGAATCGCAATGTACAGCAATTTAGTGTTCATCTCCACAGTTTGCCTCAATTTTACAAATAAATCTAATAAAATTCACATCTAATTCTACAAATTATAACCATCTTAACTCGGAGAATTCAACAAATATATAAGCATAGTGAAGTAAAATGTAACACCACAAAAAAGACTCCATGTAAATAAGAACTATATGAATCTCATTTTAAAAGTAAACCACTACAACTAGTAAAGAAAAATATCAACCAAACCAAGATATTTGATTCAAATAACAAACCTCGATTTCTTCTAAGTTCTTATAAACTCGATTGTCGAGTTTATCCCTCATAGTTAAAAAATCCATAAGTTCCTTAATTACATCATGATATCCAGGTATCTGCAATAATTAACCTCATATTAGGTATGAATTTTTTTTTTTACAAAACCGACCATTTATTCACACACGATATCACCTCGCCCTTAACCAGAGGCTTAGAGAATGCACCCCAAGTATCTATCCTGCATAAACAAAAGTACAACAAATCAACAATCCATAAACCGAGCATGAAACCCACAATAGGAAATTGTACAAGGTAGAAATTAAATTAAAAAATTAAAATATCTAAGAAAGACTGAAGAAATTACACATACTTTTGAAGCTTCTTAAGAATGAAAACCAATAACTTCTTCTCTGGTAAAGGTGTGGTTGAACTAGACTCCAATTGCGACCCTGCCCACGTAAAAACTAAATAAAACCATCACAATTAAATTTTATAACACAAACTCAATTCCCCCACATAAATGTTCCTAACTACAACTAAAAAAATAAAAATAAAACTTTTTTCTTTTCCTTTTTTCTTTATATCATTGTCAAGAAGGGTTGCGATAATAACCATTTGGATGAGTCTCTGTCTCTTTCACATCCTTATTTTCCTGCAAAAATCAATGGAACCCCTATTATATATAATATTAATGATAATAATAAACAATAATAATAATACTAATAATAGTAATAATAAAAATTAAATACATTAATAATCCATGCAGAGTGGAAGTGAGCAATTATTAATGACACAACAGTGCAGCAAGTGTTAGTGAGAAAAATAACACTACTTCTGATTAATTTGTAGCCATAATCAACTCACACTAAAAACATATATGAAAAAAATTTAGTGCAATTTTTTTTAATAAAATAATATATTCACCTCAAGAAAGCATGGACGAGATAAACTTAGAATATTACAATATTAAAATAACATATAGTAAGAAATGCACACACGAAGCAAATACAAGAAATACAAATCTATTAGGATTTCATTATCGAGAAAAAAAGTATTTACTCATGCCTTAAATTTTATATTTTTCCATGTATATATTCATATATATATATATATATATATACATAGAGCACAACGCTTCACTTCAGATCTCCAAAAGTCAGAGCGGAAAAAAATAAAAAGAAAAAAAGAAATGTTTTAATAATATTCTTTTTCTTCGCGAAATCCCAAATTCGCCTTCAAATAACATCCATAAATTCAGTTCAAAACGATAACCCAAATTCAATTAAAAACCTTAAACAAAAATTCAGTTCAAAACGATAAAACCAAAGTTAAGTTCAAAATGATGGGAACCAAAATTCAGTACACATGCATTAAATTTTTCAGAAGTTAATCAATTCGGTAAAAATTAGACCTGAGCGGAAATAAAAAAAATTCAGATCTGTGAACAATGACATTATTATTGCGTCTGGTATAAACAATCGGATTGTCGGACTCTGAACTAGAATTCTGTTTCTTTTTCCTCTATTTGTGATAGATGATCAACGTGCTTGACCTTCTTCTTTTTGCGCTCATCTTTTTCGTCGTCGCCGAATTCCAGCGGCGGCGAAGAACTAAAATCGTTAGGATTGCAGCGAACGAATCTTTTGTTGCTAGGAAGGGTTCTGGAAGCACGACCTTTCATCTTCTTTGGTCAACTCTGTGTTGTTGATGACATCTCCATTGCTTTGTGTTTTTTTACAGAAGACCAGTTTGTTTATTTTTTTATTTCTTATTTGCTTTTTATATTATCAATATGTATTTTTGAGTTAGATTTGGTTAATATTGTGTACGTGTGAATTTAATTCATATGTGCGAGATGATATCAATGTGAGAGCCATCAATAAAGTGAGGTCGGATTCGAGCGGATGTGTAAATGTATGAATCTATTTCACACGTGCGGGATGATACCGATGTGAGCGCTATAAATAAATGGGTCTGATTCGAGACGGACGTGTGTACGTATGAATTTATTTCACACATGTGGGATGATACCGATGTGACAATCGTAAATTAATTAGTGATATTCGAGGTGGATGCGTTTACTTGTGAATTTATTTCACACGTGTGGGATGATACCGATTTGAAAGCTCTGAATAAATTAATCAAATTCCAGACATATGTGAATGTATATAGAATAAAATCACAGGTGTTTGCAGGCGATCGAATTCCACACAGGTGTTTCCAACAATTAAATTAAGGCGATCGAATTCCACACAGGCGTATATTTGAAGAAATATAGAATAATTCCAGACAGGTGTTTGCAGGCGATCGAATTCCACATAGGTGTTTCCAACAATTAAATTCCACACAGATGTTTCCAACAATTTAATCAAAGAAATTATGTGGTATGTCATTTTGATCATAGTATGATAAAAAATGATGATATGATTCAACGTAACTAACATAAGAAATTAGTTAATCACGTATAAAGAATGTGCACTTTTCTAATTTGATTATAAGAAATTAGTTAATCATGTGCAAAGCACGTGCAATTTCTAATTTGATTAAAAGAAATTGGTTAACCACGTGCAAAGCACGTGCACTTTTCTAGTATAATAAAATATTCAATTTGATTAAATCTTGTTGTAGCTCGACTCACTTTAAAAAAAATTGTTTATGTATCATTTCAAGCTTGAAAACAATTATACTCCATTACCTTCAAAACAAATATTTTCATATAATGAAAAGAAAAATGTTTAGAAATTCCCAATTAGAAGGGAAAAAAAAACATCTACAAAAATAAGCAAACACTAGAGCAATATTCATGATATGGTGGGACAAAGAAATCCTACTTGCTATACTATCATCTAGCTATTTAATCACCGGGGTTTCTCTGAGTTTGATAACGGTTCTTTGCTGAACCAAGAATTGATTTCTCCAAGAAGAAGCATTGGCTTCAAACATTCCTTCATAAGGGCCATATGCAGCAGCAACAACAGAACTTGGATTCGAAGTTGAAGGACTAAAAAAATTGCTTGGATTGCAATTAACAACGGTGTTGTTTGAAGGAGTCCAATGACCATATGGTACACCAGCAGGAAAGGCCGCCTCTATTTTTCTTGATGCAAATTTCCAAGCTACTGGTCCAAGATCCTTAGCAAATCTAGCCAAGCTTCTCGCATAAGCGAGAGGATCTCGAAGAACCCCCACCTATAAGTTCAAGTGCAGTTAAAAAAAATAATCTTAAAATCAGGTAATTCTAGCCCATACCGTGCAAACTCAAAATATTCATATGGTTTTTCGCCAACCACAAGATAAGTGTGTACTACACTTGACATGTGTTTTGGGTTCGCATTAACATGGTCTGGGATAGAATTAGCTTATGAAAATAATAGTACAAAATTTCTCGTTTCTTGAGATACTTACCAGAACTAATTGCTTATGATCTAAAAGAGAACCGGATAAAATAGAAGAATTGTTGCTAGAAGACGGTGGATGATATTGACTGTAGGTATCACGCCGGTTTTCATCAACTATAATATGTTTTTTCCCAAGTTTCATGTCAGCCCTTAAAATATGTGCTGCAATTTAAAAAATAAGGGATTAAAAACTTCAAAATTCGAAATTGAGGAACTTTGATCGTCAATTGGAAAAATACAAACCTGGAAAATCATCATTCCTACCGGCCAACCCCTCAGAGTAATTTTCAGCATTTCTCGTGCGCTGAGGTGACAGGAATCGCTCAAGGTACTTATCCCATGTATGTGCCTTTCTTAGATTGTATCATGTAATTGCATCACCAGAAGAAACCTCAGGAACAACAGGAGCTATCGGTGATATGTCAAGAGACTTTGTTTTGCTCTTGTTCCCTGGGGGTCGCCCCCTTCGAATAATCTTAGGTTGTGGCCCATTGTTATAACCTTCTTGTTTCAAATTTGCAAATTCTTTCTTTGCAAGTTCTTTTATTTCATTTGCCTAATATAACCAGTTAAATTTAGAAAGAAAATAAAATATGATAAATATAAGAAAAGAAAGCATATAATTAATAGAAATATGCAATTGTACTTCCTTATAGTAAATGTAACGTTCACCATTAAACAACATTGCATTTGAACATATCAAATACACATCAGCCTGCAATCGCAATGTACAGCAATTTAGTGTTCATCTCCACAGTTTGCCTCAATTTTACAAATAAATCTAATAAAATTCACATCTAATTCTACAAATTATAACCATCTTAACTCGGAGAATTCAACAAATATATAAGCATAGTGAAGTAAAATGTAACACCACAAAAAAGACTCCATGTAAATAAGAACTATATGAATCTCATTTTAAAAGTAAACCACTACAACTAGTAAAGAAAAATATCAACCAAACCAAGATATTTGATTCAAATAACAAACCTCGATTTCTTCTAAGTTCTTATAAACTCGATTGTCGAGTTTATCCCTCATAGTTAAAAAATCCATAAGTTCCTTAATTACATCATGATATCCAGGTATCTGCAATAATTAACCTCATATTAGGTATGAATTTTTTTTTTACAAAACCGACCATTTATTCACACACGATATCACCTCGCCCTTAACCAGAGGCTTAGAGAATGCACCCCAAGTATCTATCCTGCATAAACAAAAGTACAACAAATCAACAATCCACAAACCGAGCATGAAACCCACAATAGGAAATTGTACAAGGTAGAAATTAAATTAAAAAATTAAAATATCTAAGAAAGACTGAAGAAATTACACATACTTTTGAAGCTTCTTAAGAATGAAAACCAATAACTTCTTCTCTGGTAAAGGTGTGGTTGAGCTAGACTCCAATTGCGACCCTGCCCACGTAAAAACTAAATAAAACCATCACAATTAAATTTTATAACACAAACTCAATTCCCCCACATAAATGTTCCTAACTACAACTAAAAAAATAAAAATAAAACTTTTTTCTTTTCCTTTTTTCTTTATATCATTGTCAAGAAGGGTTGCGATAATAACCATTTGGATGAGTCTCTGTCTCTTTCACATCCTTATTTTCCTGCAAAAATCAATGGAACCCCTATTATATATAATATTAATGATAATAATAAACAATAATAATAATACTAATAATAATAATAATAAAAATTAAATACATTAATAATCCATGCAGAGTGGAAGTGAGTAATTATTAATGACACAACAGTGCAGCAAGTGTTAGTGAGAAAAATAACACTACTTCTGATTAATTTGTAGCCATAATCAACTCACACTAAAAACATATATGAAAAAAATTTAGTGCAATTTTTTTTAATAAAATAATATATTAACCTCAAGAAAGCATGGACGAGATAAACTTAGAATATTACAATATTAAAATAACATATAGTAAGAAATGCACACACGAAGCAAATACAAGAAATACAAATCTATTAGGATTTCATTATCGAGAAAAAAAGTATTTACTCATGCCTTAAATTTTATATTTTTCCATGTATATATTCATATATATATATATATATACATAGAGCACAACGCTTCACTTCAGATCTCCAAAAGTCAGAGCGGAAAAAAATAAAAAGAAAAAAAGAAATGTTTTAATAATATTCTTTTTCTTCGCGAAATCCCAAATTCGCCTTCAAATAACATCCATAAATTCAGTTCAAAACGATAAAACCAAAGTTAAGTTCAAAATGATGGGAACCAAAATTCAGTACACATGCATTAAATTTTTCAGAAGTTAATCAATTCGGTAAAAATTAGACCTGAGCGGAAATAAAAAAAATTCAGATCTGTGAACAATGACATTATTATTGCGTCTGGTATAAACAATCGGATTGTCGAACTCTGAACTAGAATTCTGTTTCTTTTTCCTCTATTTGTGATAGATGATCAACGTGCTTGACCTTCTTCTTTTTGCGCTCATCTTCTTCGTCGTCGCCGAATTCCAGCGGCAGCGAAGAACTAAAATCGTTAGGATTGCAGCGAACGGATCTTTTGTTGCTAGGAAGGGTTCTGGAAGCACGACCTTTCATCTTCTTTGGTCAACTCTGTGTTGTTGATGACATCTCCATTGCTTTGTGTTTTTTTACAGAAGACCAGTTTGTTTATTTTTTTATTTCTTATTTGCTTTTTATATTATCAATATGTATTTTTGAGTTAGATTTGGTGAATATTGTGTACGTGCGAATTTAATTCATATGTGCGAGATGATATCAATGTGAGAGCCATCAATAAAGTGAGGTCGGATTCGAGCGGATGTGTAAATGTATGAATCTATTTCACACGTGCGGGATGATACCGATGTGAGCGCTATAAATAAATGGGTCTGATTCGAGACGGACGTGTGTACGTATGAATTTATTTCACACATGTGGGATGATACCGATGTGAAAATCGTAAATTAATTAGTGATATTCGAGGTAGATGCGTTTACTTGTGAATTTATTTCACACGTGTGGGATGATACCGATTTGAAAGCTCTGAATAAATTAATCAAATTCCAGACATATGTGAATGTATATAGAATAAAATCACAGGTGTTTGCAGGCGATCGAATTCCACACAGGTGTTTCCAACAATTAAATTAAGGCGATCGAATTCCACACAGGCGTATATTTGAAGAAATATAGAATAATTCCAGACAGGTGTTTGCAGGCGATCGAATTCCACATAGGTGTTTCCAACAATTAAATTCCACACAGATGTTTCCAACAATTTAATCAAAGAAATTATGTGGTATGTCATTTTGATCATAGTATGATAAAAAATGATGATATGATTCAACGTAACTAACATAAGAAATTAGTTAATCACGTATAAAGAATGTGCACTTTTCTAATTTGATTATAAGAAATTAGTTAATCATGTGCAAAGCACGTGCAATTTCTAATTTGATTAAAAGAAATTGGTTAACCACGTGCAAAGCACGTGCACTTTTCTAGTATAATAAAATATTCAATTTGATTAAATCTTGTTGTAGCTCGACTCACTTTAAAAAAAATTGTTTATGTATCATTTCAAGCTTGAAAACAATTATACTCCATTACCTTCAAAACAAATATTTTCATATAATGAAAAGAAAAATGTTTAGAAATTCCCAATTAGAAGGGAAAAAAAAACATCTACAAAAATAAGCAAACACTAGAGCAATATTCATGATATGGTGGGACAAAGAAATCCTACTTGCTATACTATCATCTAGCTATTTAATCACCGGGGTTTCTCTGAGTTTGATAACGGTTCTTTGCTGAACCAAGAATTGATTTCTCCAAGAAGAAGCATTGGCTTCAAACATTCCTTCATAAGGGCCATATGCAGCAGCAACAACAGAACTTGGATTCGAAGTTGAAGGACTAAAAAAATTGCTTGGATTGCAATTAACAACGGTGTTGTTTGAAGGAGTCCAATGACCATATGGTACACCAGCAGGAAAGGCCGCCTCTATTTTTCTTGATGCAAATTTCCAAGCTACTGGTCCAAGATCCTTAGCAAATCTAGCCAAGCTTCTCGCATAAGCGAGAGGATCTCGAAGAACCCCCACCTATAAGTTCAAGTGCAGTTAAAAAAAATAATCTTAAAATCAGGTAATTCTAGCCCATACCGTGCAAACTCAAAATATTCATATGGTTTTTCGCCAACCACAAGATAAGTGTGTACTACACTTGACATGTGTTTTGGGTTCGCATTAACATGGTCTGGGATAGAATTAGCTTATGAAAATAATAGTACAAAATTTCTCGTTTCTTGAGATACTTACCAGAACTAATTGCTTATGATCTAAAAGAGAACCGGATAAAATAGAAGAATTGTTGCTAGAAGACGGTGGATGATATTGACTGTAGGTATCACGCCGGTTTTCATCAACTATAATATGTTTTTTCCCAAGTTTCATGTCAGCCCTTAAAATATGTGCTGCAATTTAAAAAATAAGGGATTAAAAACTTCAAAATTCGAAATTGAGGAACTTTGATCGTCAATTGGAAAAATACAAACCTGGAAAATCATCATTCCTACCGGCCAACCCCTCAGAGTAATTTTCAGCATTTCTCGTGCGCTGAGGTGACAGGAATCGCTCAAGGTACTTATCCCATGTATGTGCCTTTCTTAGATTGTATCATGTAATTGCATCACCAGAAGAAACCTCAGGAACAACAGGAGCTATCGGTGATATGTCAAGAGACTTTGTTTTGCTCTTGTTCCCTGGGGGTCGCCCCCTTCGAATAATCTTAGGTTGTGGCCCATTGTTATAACCTTCTTGTTTCAAATTTGCAAATTCTTTCTTTGCAAGTTCTTTTATTTCATTTGCCTAATATAACCAGTTAAATTTAGAAAGAAAATAAAATATGATAAATATAAGAAAAGAAAGCATATAATTAATAGAAATATGCAATTGTACTTCCTTATAGTAAATGTAACGTTCACCATTAAACAACATTGCATTTGAACATATCAAATACACATCAGCCTGCAATCGCAATGTACAGCAATTTAGTGTTCATCTCCACAGTTTGCCTCAATTTTACAAATAAATCTAATAAAATTCACATCTAATTCTACAAATTATAACCATCTTAACTCGGAGAATTCAACAAATATATAAGCATAGTGAAGTAAAATGTAACACCACAAAAAAGACTCCATGTAAATAAGAACTATATGAATCTCATTTTAAAAGTAAACCACTACAACTAGTAAAGAAAAATATCAACCAAACCAAGATATTTGATTCAAATAACAAACCTCGATTTCTTCTAAGTTCTTATAAACTCGATTGTCGAGTTTATCCCTCATAGTTAAAAAATCCATAAGTTCCTTAATTACATCATGATATCCAGGTATCTGCAATAATTAACCTCATATTAGGTATGAATTTTATTTTTACAAAACCGACCATTTATTCACACACGATATCACCTCGCCCTTAACCAGAGGCTTAGAGAATGCACCCCAAGTATCTATCCTGCATAAACAAAAGTACAACAAATCAACAATCCACAAACCGAGCATGAAACCCACAATAGGAAATTGTACAAGGTAGAAATTAAATTAAAAAATTAAAATATCTAAGAAAGACTGAAGAAATTACACATACTTTTGAAGCTTCTTAAGAATGAAAACCAATAACTTCTTCTCTGGTAAAGGTGTGGTTGAGCTAGACTCCAATTGCGACCCTGCCCACGTAAAAACTAAATAAAACCATCACAATTAAATTTTATAACACAAACTCAATTCCCCCACATAAATGTTCCTAACTACAACTAAAAAAATAAAAATAAAACTTTTTTCTTTTCCTTTTTTCTTTATATCATTGTCAAGAAGGGTTGCGATAATAACCATTTGGATTAGTCTCTGTCTCTTTCACATCCTTATTTTCCTGCAAAAATCAATGGAACCCCTATTATATATAATATTAATGATAATAATAAACAATAATAATAATACTAATAATAATAATAATAATAATTAAATACATTAATAATCCATGCAGAGTGGAAGTGAGCAATTATTAATGACACAACAGTGCAGCAAGTGTTAGTGAGAAAAATAACACTACTTCTGATTAATTTGTAGCCATAATCAACTCACACTAAAAACATATATGAAAAAAATTTAGTGCAATTTTTTTTAATAAAATAATATATTAACCTCAAGAAAGCATGGACGAGATAAACTTAGAATATTACAATATTAAAATAACATATAGTAAGAAATGCACACACGAAGCAAATACAAGAAATACAAATCTATTAGGATTTCATTATCGAGAAAAACAGTATTTACTCATGCCTTAAATTTTATATTTTTCCATGTATATATTCATATATATATATATATATATACATAGAGCACAACGCTTCACTTCAGATCTCCAAAAGTCAGAGCGGAAAAAAATAAAAAGAAAAAAAGAAATGTTTTAATAATATTCTTTTTCTTCGCGAAATCCCAAATTCGCCTTCAAATAACATCCATAAATTCAGTTCAAAACGATAAAACCAAAGTTAAGTTCAAAATGATGGGAACCAAAATTCAGTACACATGCATTAAATTTTTCAGAAGTTAATCAATTCGGTAAAAATTAGACCTGAGCGGAAATAAAAAAAATTCAGATCTGTGAACAATGACAATATTATTGCGTCTGGTATAAACAATCGGATTGTCGAACTCTGAACTAGAATTCTGTTTCTTTTTCCTCTATTTGTGATAGATGATCAACGTGCTTGACCTTCTTCTTTTTGCGCTCATCTTCTTCGTCGTCGCCGAATTCCAGCGGCGGCGAAGAACTAAAATCGTTAGGATTGCAGCGAACGGATCTTTTGTTGCTAGGAAGGGTTCTGGAAGCACGACCTTTCATCTTCTTTGGTCAACTCTGTGTTGTTGATGACATCTCCATTGCTTTGTGTTTTTTTACAGAAGACCAGTTTGTTTATTTTTTTATTTCTTATTTGCTTTTTATATTATCAATATGTATTTTTGAGTTAGATTTGGTGAATATTGTGTACGTGCGAATTTAATTCATATGTGCGAGATGATATCAATGTGAGAGCCATCAATAAAGTGAGGTCGGATTCGAGCGGATGTGTAAATGTATTAATCTATTTCACACGTGCGGGATGATACCGATGTGAGCGCTATAAATAAATGGGTCTGATTCGAGACGGACGTGTGTACGTATGAATTTATTTCACACATGTGGGATGATACCGATGTGACAATCGTAAATTAATTAGTGATATTCGAGGTGGATGCATTTACTTGTGAATTTATTTCACACGTGTGGGATGATACCGATTTGAAAGCTCTGAATAAATTAATCAAATTCCAGACATATGTGAATGTATATAGAATAAAATCACGGGTGTTTGCAGGCGATCGAATTCCACAAAGGTGTTTCCAACAATTAAATTAAGGCGATCGAATTCCACACAGGCGTATATTTGAAGAAATATAGAATAATTCCAGACAGGTGTTTGCAGGCGATCGAATTCCACACAGGTGTTTCCAACAATTAAATTCCACACAGGTGTTTCCAACAATTTAATCAAAGAAATTATTTGGTATGTCATTATGATCATAGTATGATAAAAAATGATGATATGATTCAACGTAACTAACATAAGAAATTAGTTAATTACGTATAAAGAATGTGCACTTTTCTAATTTGATTATAAGAAATTAGTTAATCATGTGCAAAGCACGTGCACTTTTCTAGTATAATAAAATATTCAATTTGATTAAATCTTGTTGTAGCTCGACTCACTTTAAAAAAAATTGTTTATGTATCATTTCAAGCTTGAAAACAATTATACTCCATTACCTTCAAAACAAATATTTTCATATAATGAAAAGAAAAATGTTTAGAAATTCCCAATTAGAAGGGAAAAAAAACATCTAAAAAAATTAGCAAACACTAGAGCAATATTCATGATATGGTGGGACAAAGAAATCCTACTTGCTATACTATCATCTAGCTATTTAATCACCGGGGTTTCTCTGAGTTTGATAACGGTTCTTTGCTGAACCAAGAATTGATTTCTCCAAGAAGAAGCATTGGCTTCAAACGTTCCTTCATAAGGGCCATATGCAGCAGCAACAACATAACTTGGATTCGAAGTTGAAGGACTCAAAAAATTGCTTGGATTGCAATTAACAACGGTGTTGTTTGAAGGAGTCCAATGACCATATGGTACACCAGCAGGAAAGGCCGCCTCTATTTTTCTTGATGCAACTTTCCAAGCTACTGGTCCAAGATCCTTAGCAAATCTAGCCAAGCTTCTCGCATAAGCGAGAGGATCTCGAAGAACCCCCACCTATAAGTTCAAGTGCAGATTTAGTTCAAGTGCAATTAAAAAAAATAATCTTAAAATCAGGTAATTCTAGCCCATACCGTGCAAACTCAAAATATTCATATGGTTTTTCGCCAACCACAAGATAAGTGTGTACTACACTTGACATGTGTTTTGGGTTCGCATTAACATGGTCTGGGATAGAATTAGCTTATGAAAATAATAGTACAAAATTTCTCGTTTCTTGAGATACGTACCGGAACTAATTGCTTATGATCTAAAAGAGAACCGGATAAAATAGAAGAATTGTTGCTAGAAGACGGTGGATGATATTGACTGTAGGTATCACGCCGATTTTCATCAACTATAATATGTTTTTTCCCAAGTTTCATGTCAGCCCTTAAAATATGTGCTGCAATTTAAAAAATAAGGGATTAAAAACTTCAAAATTCGAAATTGAGGAACTTTGATCGTCAATTGGAAAAATACAAACCTGGAAAATCATCGTTCCTACCGGCCAACCCCTCAGAGTAATTTTCAGCATTTCTCGTGCGCTGAGGTGACAGGAATCGCTCAAGGTACTAATCCCATGTAGGTGCCTTTCTTAGATTGTATCATGTAATTGCATCACCAGAAGAAACCTCAGGAACAACAGGAGCTATCGGTGATATGTCAAGAGACTTTGTTTTGCTCTTGTTCCCTGGGGGTCGCCCCCTTCGAATAATCTTAGGTTGTGGCCCATTGTTATAACCTTCTTGTTTCAAATTTGCAAATTCTTTCTTTGCAAGTTCTTTTATTTCATTTGCCTAATATAACCAGTTAAATTTAGAAAGAAAATAAAATATGATAAATATAAGAAAAGAAAGCATATAATTAATAGAAATATGCAATTGTACTTCCTTATAGTAAATGGAACGTTCACCATTAAACAACATTGCATTTGAACATATCAAATACACATCAGCCTGCAATCGCAATGTACAGCAATTTAGTGTTCATCTCCACAGTTTGCCTCAATTTTACAAATAAATCTAATAAAATTCACATCTAATTCTACAAATTATAACCATCTTAACTCGGAGAATTCAACAAATATATAAGCATAGTGAAGTAAACTGTAACACCACAAAAAGGACTCCATGTAAATAAGAACTGTATTAATCTCATTTTAAAAGTAAACCACTACAATTAGTAAAGAAAAATATCAACCAAACCAAGATATTTGATTCAAATAACAAACCTCGATTTCTTCTAAGTTCTTATAAACTCGATTTTCGAGTTTGTCCCTCATAGTTAAAAAATCCATAAGTTCCTTAATTACATCATGATATCCAGGTATCTGCAATAATTAACCTCATATTAGGTAAGAATTTTTTTTTGACAAAACCGACCATTTATTCACACACGATATCACCTCGCCCTTAACCAGAGGCTTAGAGAATGCACCCCAAGTATCTATCCTGCATAAACAAAAGTACAACAAATCAACAATCCACAAACCGAGCATGAAACCCACAATAGGAAATTGTACAAGGTAGAAATTAAATTAAAAAATTAAAATATCTAAGAAAGACTGAAGAAATTACACATACTTTTGAAGCTTTTAAGAATGAAAACCAATAACTTCTTCTCTGGTAAAGGTGTGGTTGAGCTAGACTCCAATTGCGACCCTGCCCACGTAAAAACTAAATAAAACCATCACAATTAAATTTTATAACACAAACTCAATTCCCCCACATAAATGTTCCTAACTACAACTAAAAAAATAAAAATAAAACTTTTTTCTTTTCCTTTTTTCTTTATATCATTGTCAAGAAGGGTTGCGATAATAACCATTTGGATGAGTCTCTGTCTCTTTCACATCCTTATTTTCCTGCAAAAATCAATGGAACCCCTATTATATATAATATTAATGATAATAATAAACAATAATAATAATACTAATAATAATAATAATAAAAATTAAATACATTAATAATCCATGCAGAGTGGAAGTGAGCAATTATTAATGACACAACAGTGCAGCAAGTGTTAGTGAGAAAAATAACACTACTTCTGATTAATTTGTAGCCATAATCAACTCACACTAAAAACATATTTGAAAAAAATTTAGTGCAATTTTTTTTAATAAAATAATATATTCACCTCAAGAAAGCATGGTCGAGATAAACTTAGAATATTACAATATTAAAATAACATATAGTAAGAAATGTACACACGAAGCAAATACAAGAAATACAAATCTATTAGGATTTCATTATCGAGAAAAAAAGTATTTACTCATGCCTTAAATTTTATATTTTTCCATGTATATATTCATATATATATATATATATATATATATATATATATACATATAGCACAATGCTTCACTTTAGATCTCCAAAAGTCAGAGCGGAAAAAAATAAAAAGAAAAAAAGAAATGTTTTAATAATATTCTTTTTCTTCGCGAAATCCCAAATTCGCCTTCAAATAACATCCATAAATTCAGTTCAAAACGATAACCCAAATTCAATTAAAAACCTTAAACAAAAATTAGACCTGAGCGGAAATAAAAAAAATTCAGATCTGTGAACAATGACATTATTATTGCGTCTGGTATAAACAATCGAATTGTCGGACTCTGAACTAGAATTCTGTTTCTTTTTCCTCTATTTGTGATAGATTATCAACGTGCTTGACCTTCTTCTTTTTACGCTCATCTTCTTCGTCGTCGCCGAATTCCAGCGGCGGCGAAGAACTAAAATCGTTAGGATTGCAGCGAACGGATCTTTTGTTGCTAGGAAGGGTTCTGGAAGCACGACCTTTCATCTTCTTTGGTCAACTCTGTGTTGTTGATGACATATCCATTGCTTTGTGTTTTTTTACAGAAGACCAGTTTGTTTATTTTTTTATTTCTTATTTGCTTTTTATATTATCAATATGTATTTTTGAGTTAGATTTGGTGAATATTGTGTACGTGCGAATTTAATTCATATGTGCGAGATGATATCAATGTAAGAGTCATCAATAAAGTGAGGTCGGATTCGAGCGGATGTGTAAATGTATGAATCTATTTCACACGTGCGGGATGATACCGATGTGAGCGCTATAAATAAATGGGTCTGATTCGAGACGGACGTGTGTACGTATGAATTTATTTCACACATGTGGGATGATACCGATGTGACAATCGTAAATTAATTAGTGATATTCGAGGTGGATGCGTTTACTTGTGAATTTATTTCACACGTTTGGGATGATACCGATTTGAAAGCTCTGAATAAATTAATCAAATTCCAGACATATGTGAATGTATATAGAATAAAATCACGGGTGTTTGCAGGCGATCGAATTCCACACAGGTGTTTCCAAAAATTAAATTAAGGCGATCGAATTCCACACAGGCGTATATTTGAAGAAATATAGAATAATTCCAGACAGGTGTTTGCAGGCGATCGAATTCCACACAGGTGTTTCCAACAATTAAATTCCACACAGGTGTTTCCAACAATTTAATCAAAGAAATTATTTGGTATGTCATTTTGATCATAGTATGATAAAAAATGATGATATGATTCAACGTAAATAACATAAGAAATTAGTTAATCACGTATAAAGAATGTGCACTTTTCTAATTTGATTATAAGAAATTAGTTAATCATGTGCAAAGCACGTGCACTTTTCTAGTATAATAAAATATTCAATTTGATTAAATCTTGTTGTAGCTCGACTCACTTTAAAAAAAATTGTTTATGTATCATTTCAAGCTTGAAAACAATTATACTCCATTACCTTCAAAACAAATATTTTCATATAATGAAAAGAAAAATCTTTAGAAATTCCCAATTAGAAGGGAAAAAAAACATCTAAAAAAATTAGCAAACACTAGAGCAATATTCATGATATGGTGGGACAAAGAAATCCTACTTGCTATACTATCATCTAGCTATTTAATCACCGGGGTTTCTCTGAGTTTGATAACGGTTCTTTGCTGAACCAAGAATTGATTTCTCCAAGAAGAAGCATTTGCTTCAAACATTCCTTCATAAGGGCCATATGCAGCAGCAACAACAGAACTTGGATTCGAAGTTGAAGGACTAAAAAAATTGCTTGGATTGCAATTAACAATGGTATTGTTTGAAGGAGTCCAATGACCATATGGTACACCAGCAGGAAAGGCCGCCTCTATTTTTCTTGATGCAACTTTCCAAGCTACTGGTCCAAGATCCTTAGCAAATCTTGCCAAGCTTCTCGCATAAGCGAGAGGATCTCGAAGAACCCCCACCCTCCCCTATAAGTTCAAGTACAGTTAAAAAAAAAATCTTAAAATCAGGTAATTCTAGCCAATACCGTTCAAACTCAAAATATTCATATGGTTTTTCGCCAACCACAAGATAAGTGTGTACTACACTTGACATGTGTTTTGGGTTCGCATTAACATGGTCTAGGATAGAATTAGCTTATTAAAATAATAGTACAAAATTTCTCGTTTCTTGAAATACGTACCGGAACTAATTGCTTATGATTTAAAAGAGAACCGGATAAAATAGAAGAATTGTTGCTAGAAGACGGTGGATGATATTGACTGTAGGTATCACGCCGATTTTCATCAACTATAATATGTTTTTTCCCAAGTTTCATGTTAGCCCTTAAAATATGTGCTGCAATTTAAAAAATAAGGGATTAAAAACTTCAAAATTCGAAATTGAGGAACTTTGATCGTCAATTGGAAAAATACAAACCTGGAAAATCATCGTTCCTACCGGCCAACCCCTCAGAGTAATTTTCAGCGTTTCTCGTGCGCTGAGGTGACAGGAATCGCTCAAGGTACTTATCCCATGTAAGTGCCTTTCTTAGATTGTATCCTGTAATTGCATCACCAGAAGAAACCTCAGGAACAACAGGAGCTATCGGTGATATGTCAAGAGACTTTGTTTTGCTCTTGTTCCCTGGGGGTCGCCCCCTTCGAATAATCTTAGGTTGTGGCCCATTGTTATCACCTCCTTGTTTTAAATTTGCAAATTCTTTCTTTGCAAGTTCTTGTATTTCATTTGCCTAATATAACCAGTTAAATTTAGAAAGAAAATAAAATATGATAAATATAAGAAAAGAAAGCATATAATTAATAGAAATATGCAATTGTACTTCCTTATAGTAAATGGAACGTTCACCATTAAACAACATTGCATTTGAACATATCAAATACACATCAGCCTGCAATCGCAATGTACAGCAATTTAGTGTTCATCTCCACAGTTTGCCTCAATTTTACAAATAAATCTAATAAAATTCACATCTAATTCTACAAATTATAACCATCTTAACTCGGAGAATTCAACAAATATATAAGCATAGTGAAGTAAACTGTAACACCACAAAAAGGACTCCATGTAAATAAGAACTATATTAATCTCATTTTAAAAGTAAACCACTACAATTAGTAAAGAAAAATATCAACAAAACCAAGATATTTGATTCAAATAAAAAACCTCGATTTCTTCTAAGTTCTTATAAACTCGATTGTCGAGTTTATCCCTCATAGTTAAAAAATCCAGAAGTTCCTTAATTATATCAATATATCCAGGTATCTGCAATAATTAACCTCATATTAGGTAAGAAATTTTTTTTTACAAAACCGACCATTTATTCACACACTATATCACCTCGCCCTTAACCAGAGGCTTAGAGAATGCACCCCAAGTATCTATCCTGCATAAACAAAAGTACAACAAATCAACAATCCACAAACCGAGCATGAAACACACAATAGGAAATTGTACAAGGTAGAAATTAAATTAAAAAATTAAAATATCTAAGAATGATTGAAGAAAATACACATACATTTGAAGCTTCTTAAGAATGAAAACCAACAACTTTTTCTCTGGTAAAGGAGTGGTAGAGCTAGACTCCAATTGCGACCCTGCCCACATAAAAACTAAATAAAACCATCACAATTAAATTTTATAACACAAACTCAATTCCCCACATAAATGTTCCTAACTACAACTAAAAAAATAAAAATAAAACTTTTTTCTTTTCCTTTTTTCTTTATATCATTGTCAAGAAGGGTTGCAATAATAACCATTTGGATGAGTCTCTGTCTCTTTCACATCCTTATTTTCCTGCAAAAATCAATGGAACCCCTATTATATATAATATTAATGATAATAATAAACAATAATAATAATAATAATAATAATAATAATAATAATTAAATACATTAATAATCCATGCAGAGTGGAAGTGAGCAATTATTAATGACACAACAGTGCAGCAAGTGTTAGTGAGAAAAATAACACTACTTCTTATTAATTTGTAGCCATAATCAACTCACACTAAAAACATATATGAAAAAATTTTAGGGCAATTTTTTTTAATAAAATAATATATTCACCTCAAGAAAGCATGGTCGAGATAAACTTAGAATATTACAATATTAAAATAACATATAGTAAGAAATGCACACACGAAGCAAATACAAGAAATACAAATCTATTAGGATTTCATTATCGAGAAAAAAAATATTTACTCATGCCTTAAATTTTATATTTTTCCATGTATATATTCATACATATATATATATATATATGTATATATATACATAGAGCACAACGCTTCACTTCAGATCTCCAAAAGTTAGAGCGGAAAATAATAAAAAGAAAAAAAGAAATGTTTTAATAATATTCTTTTTCTGCGCGAAATCCCAAATTCGCCTTCAAATAACATCCATAAATTCAGTTCAAAACGATAACCCAAATTCAATTAAAAACCTTAAACAAAAATTCAGTTCAAAACGATAAAACCAAAGTTAAGTTCAAAATGATGGAAACCAAAATTCAGTACACATGCATTAAATTTTTCAGAAGTTAATCAATTCGGTAAAAATTAGACCTGAGCGGAAATAAAAAATTCAGATCTATGAACAACGACATTATTATTGCGTCTGGTATAAATAATCGGATTGTCGGACTCTGAACTAGAATTCCGTTTCTTTATCCTCTATTAGTGATAGATGATCAACGTGCTTCACCTTCTTCTCTTTGCGCTCATCTTCTTCGTCGTCGCCGAATTCCAGCGGCGGCGAAGAACTAAAATCGCAAGGATTGCAGCGAACGGATCTTTTGTTGCTAGGAAGGGTTCTGGAAGCACGATCTTTCATCTTCTTTGGCCAACTCTGTGTTGTTGATGACATTTCCATTGCTTTGTGTTTTTTTACAGAAGACCAGTTTGTTTATTTTTTTATTTCTTATTTGCTTTTTATATTATCAATATGTATTTTTGAGTTAGATTTGGTGAATATTGTGTACGTGCGAATTTAATTCATATGTGCTAGATGATATCAATGTGAGAGTCATCAATAAAGTGGGGTCGAATTCGAGCGGATGTGTAAATGTATGAATCTATTTCACACGTGCGGGATGATACCGATGTGAGCGCTATAAATAAATGGGTCTGATTCGAGACGGACGTGTGTACGTATGAATTTATTTCACACATGTGGGATGATACCGATGTGACAATCATAAATTAATTAGTGATATTCGAGTTGGATGCGTTTACTTGTGAATTTATTTCACACGTGTGGGATGATACCGATTTGAAAGCTCTGAATAAATTAATCAAATTCCAGACATATGTGAATGTATATAGAATAAAATCACAGGTGTTTGCAGGCGATCGAATTCCACACAGGTGTTTCCAACAATTAAATTCCACACAGATGTTTCCAACAATTTAATCAAAGAAATTATGTGGTATGTCATTTTGATCATAGTATGATAAAAAATGATGATATGATTCAACGTAACTAACATAAGAAATTAGTTAATCACGTATAAGGAATGTGCACTTTTCTAATTTGATTATAAGAAATTAGTTAATCATGTGCAAAGCACGTGCAGTTCTCTAATTTGATTAAAAGAAATAGGTTAACCACGTGCAAAGCACGTGCACTTTTCTAGTATAATAAAATATTCAATTTGATTAAATCTTGTTGAAGCTCGACTCACTTTAAAAAAAAATTGTTTATGTATCATTTCAAGCTTGAAAACAATTATACTCCATTACCTTCAAAACAAATATTTTCATATAATGAAAAGAAAAATGTTTAGAAATTCCCAATTAGAAGGGAAAAAAAAAACATCTAAAAAAATAAGCAAACACGAGAGCAATATTCATGATATGGTGGGACAAAGAAATCCTACTTGCTATACTATCATCTAGCTATTAATCACCGGGGTTTCTCTGAGTTTGATAACGGTTCTTTGCTGAACCAAGAATTGATTTCTCCAAGAAGAAGCATTGGCTTCAAACATTCCTTCATAAGGGCCATATGCAGCAGCAACAACAGAACGTGGATTCGAAGTTGAAGGACTCAAAAAATTGCTTGGATTGCAATTAACAACGGTGTTGTTTGAAGGAGTCCAATGACCATATGGTACACCAGTATAAAATGCCGCCCCTATTTTTCTTGATGCAACTTTCCAAGCTACTGGTCCAAGATCCTTAGCAAATCTAGCCAAGCTTCTCGCATAAGCGAGACGATCTCGAAGAACCCCCACCTATAAGTTCAAGTGCAGTTAAAAAAAATAATCTTAAAATCAGGTAATTCTAGCCCATACCGTGCAAACTAAAAATATTCTAGCCCATACCGTGCAAACTAAAAATATTTACAAAACCGACCATTTATTCACACACGATATCACCTCGCCCTTAACCAGAGGCTTAGAGAATGCACCCCAGGAATCTATCCTGCATAAACAAAAGTACAACAAATCAACAATCCACAAACCGAGCATGAAACCCACAATAGGAAATTGTACAAGGTAGAAATCAAATTAAAAAATTAAAATATCTAAGAAAGATTGAAGAAAATACACATACTTTTGAAGCTTCTTAAGAATGAAAACCAACAACTTTTTCTCTGGTAAAAGTATGGTTGGGCTAGACTCCAATTGCGACCCTGCCCACATAAAAACTAAATAAATCCATCACAATTAAATTTTATAACACAAACTCAATTCCCCACATAAATGTTCCTAACTACAATTAAAAAAATAAAAATAAAACTTTTTTCTTTATATCATTGTCAAGAAGGGTTGCGATAATAACCATTGGATGAGTCTCTGTCTCTTTCACATGCTTATTTTCCTGGAAAAATCAATGGAACCCCTATTATATATACTATTAATGATAATAATAAACAATAATAATAATAATAAAAATCAAAGCACGTGCACTTTTCTAGTATAATAAAATATTCAATTTGATTAAATCTTGTTGTAGCTCGACTCACGTTAAAAAAAATTGTTTGTGTATCATTTCAAGCTTGAAAACAATTATACTCCATTACCTTCAAAACAAATATTTTCATATAATGAAAAGAAAAATGTTTAGAAATTCCCAATTAGAAGGAAAAATAAAAACATCCAAAAAAATAAGCTAACTGTTGGATAAGGATGAAGATTAAGAACGCGGAAGACATTTTGATAAGGGAGGTTTTGAAGGATTCCAAAACTTCAAACTTGGCTAAGTATGGATTAACTTAGCTGATGGTCCCTTGTGAAGAAATTTTGACTAAGTAAAGAAGACATCAGAAGAGTCAAATTTCAAGGTCCAAGACTTCTGATCTGCTGAAGGAAAGATATCAGACTGATGAAAATCAGCCGACTCAAATCAGATTTGTTCACATTTGAGATCGGCTTAGTTCGCCATCAGACTTGCACATCCGTCAGCCAGGTGGAAAGGATCATAAAGTCTTCCCAACGGTAATAAATGCCCCTGGGAGTAATAAATGCTAAAATACAAGGATATTAAAGACAAATGATTGAAGAAATGCTTCGCTTCAGCTGGGTGCATTTAATGCTGACTGCAGAATAGTACTGTTGACAGTACGGACAGACTGCAAAAGAGCCGTTCGCGGAAATTAAGGACCAGTACTCGAGGAATTTGAATCTTGTCTCTCTTCAACGGACATTTTTCAAACCTTAAGTATAAATAGCTGAAAGAGACGAAGAGAAAAACAACAACACAATCTCTGAGAAAACTTTCGAAGCAGAACTCTTTAAGTCTCAAGAACAGCTCACTCATCAGCTTAGTCATTTGTTGACGAAAAACGAAGTTGAAGAACAAAGCTAAATACTTCTTCTGAGTGAATTTGTAAACTAAGTGTTGTGAGAAGTAGATATCCATCTTTGTGAGTGATATTACTTCGGAGAGTAGGAGTTTCTGAGTGATTTCCTACTGCGCACTTGTGGCTTTTTCATTTGTTGATTGGCGCAAGCAGAGTATATTGTAAACTTTGTGATTATAGTATAACCCAAGATCTGTGTGACTTGGAAGAGTGGACTAAAGGATAATTAAATCCATATAACCACTATAAAAATGACTTGTGTTTTTACATTGCTTTTAAACTTGCATATTTTCTGATTGCATAAAAACACGTTAAGTCAACTGTTTGAAAAGTTTTCTAAGAAAAGGAGTTTTGTAAAACTGGGGAACAAACTTTCAAACTACTAAGTTTACTTGTGAAAAACACTTTGAAAATCCGCTGCAAGTACTCTAAGTATTAAAACTGATTTTGACGAAATTAGCTAAGTAACTATCAGTTTAGTGGTCTACGAAGCTGTTCAAAGATTTGTTCGCGATCAGCCTAGGAACCTACTGTTGATAACAGCTTAGTCTGTTTAAGTTAACAAAAAGGTTTTAAAGTTATAAATTAGAAAAAGTTTAGAGGTCTATTCACCCCCCCCCTCTAGACCTCATCTGAACACTTGGGACCAACAAGTGGTATCAGAGCAGGTGGTTCATTAGAATCAGCTGCCTGATCAACGAGCTTGATCCAAGTGTTTTTCAAAGGTTTTCAAAACTTTTCAAAAGAGCATCTTTTTGGAAAATTAAAACTTTTTGAAAAATGGACTGTATCAGCCATGTTCCCCACATTGCTGATATGTCATTCGAAGACTGGAAAATCAGAATGGAGATTTTCATGGCTGCTTATAATGATAACATGTACACATGTATCATCAAAGGTCCATTCAAATTCACCAAGACTATAATAGTTGACGAAGCTGAACGAGTGGTGGAAAAAGATCTGACAGAGATGACAGCCGAAGAAATAAAGCTGTTCAATCTGGACAAAGTTGGCCGTTTCATCATGACCAAAGCCCTGGATAACGACCGGTTTGATTAAGTCAAACATTGCAAAACTGCAAAGGAAATGTGGGATAAGGTTCGTGATATGAGCGAAGGGCATCAGCTCAGTGTTGCCTTGGAAAAGCTGGATAACTTCAAGATGAAATCTGGAGAGACCATTGATCAGATGGACACTAGATTCACCAGAACCCTCAATGAAGTTCTAAAGCTGGGAAAGACCTTCACTGACAAGGAGATTACCGTCAGAGTACTGAAGGCCCTGCCTCCCATGTTCAACATGAAGGTAATAGCCATGGAAGAATCAAGAGATCTGGGGAAGACTTCTCTTACAGAGTTGTTCTCCGTACTCAAGGCGTATGAGTATAAACTGCCAAGAATGGGTGTTGAAGAAACCTCAACTTCAAGTCCCACAGCTGCACTGGTTGCTGCTGAAAATCCAAGAAGGCCAGCTCACAAAAGCAAAGATGTGGACTCATCTGATGAAGCCACACTACTCAACAAAAAGGAGTACACTGCTGGAGACGTTGCATTACTAATGAACAACTTCAAAAAGTTCTACAGACGATAAATGAAGAACAAATATAACAATGCTTCTACTTCTAAGTATTTATTTTACTAATCTGATTACTTGTGTAAAAGCTTACTGTTTAAAACGTTTTATTTCAAAACACACTTTTACAAGTAACAGAAGGGTGGTACATATTCCCGCTCCTCATTTAATGCAATTTGAATATGAAAGGTCGTAACTGACGCCGCACGATCAGCACTGACAAGAAACGGATCTAACGGTTAGCTGGTATCACGGAAACCGAAATACCCTAACTCTATAAATCCAGATCTGATCAGCTGTGTAGCTCTTTACGCACCCTAAAATTTCAAAAGCACTTGTGAGAAAATACTTGCAATTTTTCTGTGAAAATTCTTCCTATTTCTTTAATCTTTCAACAGACTACGATGGCCGCTGAGGGTATGTTCTTAGTGTATGAGTCATACTATCAATCTGGAACGGATCTGATGAAGGAACTTCTGGAAAAATTCAAATCTGCTTCGTTGGTAAACTTTATGGAGTACAATGAGGGAGTGATCTGGACTGATCAAGTAATGGAGTATTACAAGACCGCAAAAGTTGATTACAGCACACTGGAGATTAAGGCTACAGTGGGAGGTAAATCAATAATCATTACTCATGTTGTTCTTCATGAGACTTTTGGGCTTCCTAACAGTGGACGACATGACGTCACTGTACTGATGGAAGACAAGCACCAACAATTCTGGGCGATCTGCGCCAAAGAAGGAGAGATGTTGTCTGGCAACATCAAGAAGAGACAACTGAAGGATGAATATCAGCGGATGGCTGATATGGTTTCAAAGTTAATAGAAAATTGTACTTTCTCTCTGGATGCTGTTACCATGAAAAGGTTCAGCATAATGGCTGCCATCTACTATGGGCTAGAAGTCAACTGGTCTATAATAGTTTGGTACATCTTTGCTGATTTTCTTGAGGTAAAGAAAGGAAAAGGCCCTCACACCAACCATAGGATCACACTCAGGTACCTGCTGTTCAAAATGGGTTGTGATAAGACAAATGGTAAGGAGATTCACAAGTCAAAAGCAATGACCAAATACTTGCCTGTTCAAAAGATGAAGGCTGATGAGCCTGAAGAAGATGAAGATGAGGAATCAAAGGAGGTTCCTGCCAAGAGGCAAAGGAGACTAGTCAAAACAGCTGATTTAGCTGTTGAGACTAAGAAAAAGAAGGTTGCTGATCAACCAAAGGAGAAGGTTTCTAAGAAAGTGAAGATTGTGGCTGACGTTGCTGTTGATCAAATCATTAGTCAGACCACTGCTGATGTAAGGGGAATGTCTCCTGCATCACCTTCCAGGACTCCTTCTGCTGAAATACCTGTTGGGAGTGTCTCTCTCAGGACAAGGAGCCAACAAAGGGACACTGCTGCACCAACAAGTCAGCAAGGAAGCAGAGGACATTCGTTGAAAAGCCTACTGAGTTGGAAAACTTAGTAAGACAAAGTCCTGTATCTGCTGAAAGACCTGTTGAAGCTGTTGAGGCTTCTGTTGCTGACAAAGCTGATGCGCAACAGTTGACTCAAGCTGCACCAACAGTTGAGGCTGCTCAACCTCAGGATGATCCAGATGTTATTTTCATCAAACCTATTGCTGCTGCACCAATCTCATCTGCTGGTCCAGCCCCTGCTCCAGCTGATAAAGGAAAGAGAAAAATAGTGCTTAAAAGGAAGAAGATCTCCAAAGCCGATAAAAAGAAGAGGGAAGAAGCTGAACAGAGAAAACAAGATGAGTTGGAAGAAAAGAAGGCACTTGAACTGAGCAAAGTTCAAGAAGCAAAGGATGAGGCAAGAAGGAAGATGTCTGAGGCAGAGAGAAAAGCTGCTGAGGATGCTGAATTGGCCATGGTCATTGAGCTCAGCAAGACTGATGCTCATGGACCTATTCACGGAGGAGGCATTAAAATTGGCGAAGGCAAAGATGAAGACAAAGAGAAAAAGCCTAAGATGCCTGCTGCAAAGGTCAAGTCAAAGGACAAATATGAAGTAAGAAGAGTCTTTGAAATTGTCCATGCTGATAAGGAGCTCTTCAAGAGATTTGAGAAGTCCTTGGCGTACTATGATCAGAAGCTTATGCTAAAGACGTTGTTCACCCAAGAAAAGCCTAGATACATCAGATGGAGAGACAACAGGCTGAACATACCTATAGCAAAACTTCAAAGTCTGAAGGAGTTAGCTGATGAAGAACAATGGGTTCTAAATTGGTTAAAGACAGACTCCATTCATAAGGCTTTGGATCCCAGTCATGTCAGAGATGTCATGCATCAATATGCAAAAGACTTTGCACTGGAGGAGGCCAAAATTATTCAGAACACCTTGCCTGCCAAAAGGAGAAAGTTTGAAAATGCTGAAGAAAGGGCAATCAACTTTGCTGTCATGACCGCCTTGAAGAGATGGGCAAAAAGGTCAAGATATCAGCAGGGATGCTCAAGCGATTTGCCTCAGCTGCCAAGTATTCAGCAAATAATCTTTGGTAAGGAAGTAAAGGAGTATAGTGAAGTGCCCAAGGGAAATAATGCCCCTGTCAACCCTTGGATCATTGTTAGGCAAATACGTCAGACAACCTGCTTCAATGATGATGGCACAGTCACTAATTTGTTCTATGATGATGTCACTGATAAGCAAAAGAAAGCTGATGAACCCTTAGCACTTGAGTGGAATGCTAAGACAACCGAAGCTGATCAGGAGACTGAGATGAATGAAGTTCCTATCCACCAGGAGACTGAAGAAAAGGAAGCTGCTGCTTCTGCTTCATCAGGTGATGAACACTCATCACTGATGGAAGCTTTCCAGATGCTGATGGAGAATTCAGTAAAGGAACTGGAAGAGAAGCATAGCCAGCAGCTGACAAAGATGAAAGAGGAGCTGAAGGAAGAACTCAAAGCAGAGTTGGCAGAGTCCAACAGACTTCAGCTGGAAACTGTGCAAAAATCAACTGCCAAGATTATCAAGACTGAAATTGACAGTTTCCCTATTCCTCAAGACAACTCCTTGCAGTTAGTGCACAACCTAAATGACATGAACAGAAATGTGGAAGATGTGAAGGCTGATGTAAATCACCTTCATACTGCCTTACAAAGAGCTGAGCACAAAATAGCTAATTTAACTGCAACCTTCATCAGAGTTAGTGAAGAAGAGAAGACTGTTAATATTGGACTGTTGCAAGAAGTTTCCAAAGCTGGAACAGATCTACACAATGAACTTACAACAATGCAACTGAATATTCACTGCTTCAATGATCAAACTGATAACATCAGTACTACTCTTCATCACTTAACTGCAAGTCATGATGTAGTTAATCAGAATCTGAAAGCTTTATGTGCGGAGATGAAGATTCCTACAGTTGCTCTCAACCCTGCTGCTGAACCTTCCACTGTCATCAAATCTGATGATGACAAAAAGGGGGAAGATAAAAGGGAAGAATCAGCTAAGGAAAATGCTGCTGCTGCTGACGAAGCCAAAGAGACTGAAGAAACTACTGACAAGACTGAAAAACTTGGAAAGGTAGAAGAAAAAAAGAAGACTGAAGAAGAACCTACCAACTACAAGAACACTGAATCAGCCAGGAAAGCAATGGAGCTTTTGAAGGAGCAGCAACTTAAAGAAAAGATGGAAGCTGCCAAAGCAAACATTCTCCTGGATGAGGAAGCTAATGATGAAGAAGAAGAAGACGATGAAGAGTCTTCTTATGAATATGAAGAAGTGTTAGAAGGATCTGATGAAGAAGCTGATAGTTAGAAAAGTTAAACATCTTTTGTAATCAGTTTACCTTATCTGTTCTTCAGACATCTAATCTCAGAAAAGTCAAGTTTTTCCAACATATCATTTTCTATCTCAAAAGATTTTTGAGGATTACAATCTTTAGCTTATGTATTAACAGGTACTTAGCTGAAGTTTTGTCATCATCAAAAAGTGGGAAATTATTGGATAAGGATGAAGATGAAGAACACTAAAGACATTTTGATAAGGGAGGTTTTGAAGGATTCCAAAACTTCAAACTTGGCTAAGTATGGATTAACTTAGCTGATGGTCCCTTGTGAAGAAATTTTGACTAAGTAAAGAAGACATCAGAAGAGTCAAATTTCAAGGTCCAAGACTTCTGATCTGCTGAAGGAAAGATATCAGACTGATGAAGATCAGCCGACTCAAATCAGATTTGTTCACATTTGAGATCAGCTTAGTTCGCCATCAGACTTGCACATCCGTCAGCCAAGTGGAAAGGTTCATAAAGTCTTCCCAACGGTAATAAATGCCCCTGGGAGTAATAAATGCTGAAGTACAAGGATATTAAAGACAAATAATTGAAGAAATGTTTCGCATCAGCTGGGTGCATTTAATGCTTCATTTAATGCTGGCTGCAGAATAGTACTGTTGACAGTACGGACAGACTGCAAAAGAGCCGTTCGCGGAAATTAAGGACCAGTACTCGAGGAATTTGAATCTTGTCTCTCTTCAACGGACATTTTTCAAACCTTAAGTATAAATAGCTGAAAGAGACGAAGAGAAAAACAACAACACAATCTCTGAGAGAACTTTCGAAGCAGAACTCTTTAAGTCTCAAGAACAGCTCACCCATCAGCTTAGTCATTTGTTGACGAAAAGCGAAGTTGAAGAACAAAGCTAAATACATCTTCTGAGTGAATTTGTAAACTGAGTGTTGTGAGAAGTAGATATCCATCTTTGTGAGTGATATTACTTCGGAGAGTAGGAGTTTCTGAGTGATTTCCTACTGCGCACTTGTGGCCTTTTCATTTGTTGATTGGCGCAAGCAGAGTATATTGTAAACTTTGTGATTATAGTATAACCCAAGATCTGTGTGACTTGGAAGAGTGGACTAAAGGATAATTAAATCCATATAACCACTATAAAAATGACTTGTGTTTTTACATTGCTTTTAAACTTGCATATTTTCTGATTGCATAAAAACACGTTAAGTTAACTGTTTGAAAAGTTTTCTAAGAAAAGGAGTTTTGTAAAACTGGGGAACAAACTTTCAAACTACTAAGTTTACTTGTGAAAAACACTTTGAAAATCCGTTGCAAGTACTCTAAGTATTAAAACTGATTTTGACGAAATCAGCTAAGTAACTATCAGTTTAGTGGTCTACGAAGCTGTTCAAAGATTTGTTCGCGATCAGCCTAGGAACCTTCTGTTGATAACAGCTTAGTCTGTTTAAAATAACAAAAAGGTTTTAAAGTTATAAATTAGAAAAGGTTTAGAGGTCTATTCACCCCCCCCCCCCTCTAGACCTCATCTGACCACTTGGGACCAACACTAACACTAGAGCAATATTCATGATATGGTGGGACAAAGAAATCCTACTTGCTATACTATCATCTAGCTATTTAATCACCGGGGTTTCTCTGAGTTTTATAACGGTTCTTTGCTGAACCAAGAATTGATTTCTCCAAGAAGAAGCATTGGCTTCAAACATTCCTTCATAAGGGCCATATGCAGAAGCAACAACAGAACTTGGATTCGAAGTTGAAGGACTCAAAAAATTGCTTGGATTGCAATTAACAACGGTGTTGTTTGAAGGAGTCCAATGACCATATGGTACACCAGCAGGAAATGCCGCATCTATTTTTCTTGATGCAACTTTCCAAGCTACTGGTCCAAGATCCTTAGCAAATCTAGCCAAGCTTCTCGCATAAGCGAGACGATCTCGAAGAACCCCCACCTATAAGTTCAAGTGCAGTTAAAAAAAATAATCTTAAAATCAGGTAATTCTAGCCCATACCGTGCAAACTAAAAATATTCATATGGTTTTTCGCCAACCATAAGATAAGTGTGTACTACACTTGACATGTGTTTTGGGTTCGCATTAACATGGTCTGGGATAGAATTAGCTTATGAAAATAATAGTACAAAATTTCTTGTTTCTTGAAATACGTACCGGAACTAATTGCTTATGATCTAAAAGAGAACCGGATAAAATAGAAGAATTGTTGCTAGAAGACGGTGGATGATATTGACTGTAGGTATCACGCCGATTTTCATCAATTATAATATGTTTTTTCCCAAGTTTCATGTCAGCCCTTAAAATATGTGTTGCAATTTAAAAAATAAGGGATTAAAAACTTCAAAATTCAAAATTGAGGAACTTTGATTGTCAATTGGAAAAATACAAACCTGGAAAATCATCGTTCCTACCGGCCAACCCCTCAGAGTAATTTTCAGCGTTTCTCGTGCGCTGAGGTGACAGGAATCGCTCAAGGTACTTATCCCATGTAGGTGCCTTTCTTAGATTGTATAATCTAATTGCATCACCAGAAGAAACCTCAGGAACAACATGAGCTACCGGTGATATTTCAAGAGACTTTTTTTTGCTCTTGTTCATTGGGGGTCGGCCCATTCGAATAATATTAGGTTGTGGCCCATTGTTATCACCTCCTTGTTTCAAATTTGCAAATCCTTTCTTTTCAAGTTCTTGTATTTCATTTGCCTAATATAACCAGTTAAATTTAGAAAGAAAAAAAATATGATAAATATAAGAAAAGAAAGCATATAATTAATAGAAATATGCAATTGTACTTCCTTATAGTAAATGGAACGTTCATCATTAAACAACATTGCATTTGAACATATCAAATACACACCAGCCTGCAATCGCAATGTACAGCAATTTAGTGTTCATCTCCACAGTTTGCCTCAATTTTACAAATAAATCTAATAAAATTCACATCAAATTCTACAAATTATAACCATCTTAACTCGGAGAATTCAACAAATATATAAGCATAGTGAAGTAAAATGTAACACCACAAAAATGACTCCATGTAAATAAGAACTATATGAATCTCATTTGAAAAGTAAACCACTACAACTAGTAAAGAAATATATCAACCAAACCAAGATATTTGATTCAAATAACAAACCTCGATTCCTTCTAAGTTCTTATAAACTCGATTGTCGAGCTTATCCCTCATAGTTAAAAAATCCATAGGTTCCTTAATTACATCATGATATCCAGGTATCTGCAATAATTAACCTCATATTAGGTAAGAATTTTTTTTTACAAAACCGACCATTTATTCACACACGATATCACCTCGCCCTTAACCAGGGGCTTAGAGAATGCACCCCATGTATCTATCCTGCATAAACAAAAATACAACAAATCAACAATCCCCAAACCGAGCATGAAACCCACAATAGGAAATTGTACAAGGTAGAAATCAAATTAAAAAATTAAAATATCTAAGAAAGATTGAAGAAAATACACATACTTTTGAAGCTTCTTAAGAATGAAAACCAACAACTTTTTCTCTGGTAAAGGTGTGGTTGAGCTAGACTCCAATTGCGACCCTGCCCACATAAAAACTAAATAAAACCATCACAATTAAATTTTATAACACAAACTCAATTCCCCACATAAATGTTCCTAACTACAATTAAAAAAATAAAAATAAAACTTTTTTCTTTTCCTTTTTTCTTTATATCATTGTCAAGAAGGGTTGCAATAATAACCATTGTATGAGTCTCTGTCTCTTTCACATCCTTATTTTCCTGCAAAAATCAATGGAACCCCTATTATATATAATATTAATGATAATAATAAACAATAATAATAATAATAATAATTATAAAAATTAAATACATTAATAATCCATGCAGAGTGGAAGTTAGCAATTATTAATGACACAACAGTGCAGCAAGTGTTAGTGAGAAAAATAACACTACTTCTGATTAATTTGTAGCCATAATCAACTCACACTAAAAACATATATGAAAAATATTTAGTGCAATATTTTTTAATAAAATAATATATTCACCTCAAGAAAGCATGGTCGAGATAAACTTAGAATATTACAATATTAAAATAACATATAGTAAGAAATGCACACACGAAGCAAATACAAGAAATACAAATCTATTAGGATTTCATTATCGAGAAAAAAAAGTATTTACTCATGCCTTAAATTTTATATTTTTCCATGTATATATTCATACATATATATATATATATATATATATATATATATATATATATATATATATATATATATATATATATATATATATATATATATATATATATATATATATATATATATATATAAATAAAAAGAAAAAAAGAAATGTTTTAATAATATTCTTTTTCTGCGCGAAATCCCAAATTCGCCTTCAAATAACATCCATAAATTCAGTTCAAAACGATAACCCAAATTCAATTAAAAACCTTAAACAAAAATTCAGTTCAAAACGATAAAACAAAAGTTAAGTTCAAAATGATGAAAACCAAAATTCAGTACACATGCATTAAATTTTTCAGAAGTTAATCAATTCGGTAAAAATTAGACCTGAGCGGAAATAAAAAATTCAGATCTGTGAACAATGACATTATTATTGCGTCTGGTAACAATCGGATTGTCGGACTCTGAACTAGAATTCTGTTTCTTTTTCCTCTATTTGTGATAAATGATCAACGCGCTTGACCTTCTTCTCTTTGCGCTCATCTTCTTCGTCGTCGCCGAATTCCAGCGGCGGCGAAGAACTAAAATCGCTAGGATTGCAGCGAACGGATATTTTGTTGCTAGGAAGGGTTCAGGAAGCACGACCTTTCATCTTCTTTGGCCAACTCTGTATTGTTGATTACATCTCCATTGTTTTGTGCTTTTTTACAGAAGACCAGTTTGTTTCTTTCTCTTTCTTTTTTTATTTCTTATTTGCTTTTTATATTATCAATATGTATTTTTGAGTTAGATTTGGTGAATATTGTGTACGTGTAAATTTAATTCATATGTGCGAGATGATATCAATGTGAGAGTCATTAATAAAGTGGGGTCGGATTCCAGCTAATGTGTAAATGTATGAATCTATTTCACACGTGCGGGATGATACCGATGTGAGCGCTATAAATAAATGGGTCTGATTCGAGACGGTCGTGTGTACGTATGAATTTATTTCACACATGTGGGATGATACCGATGTGACAATCGTAAATTAATTAGTGATATTCGAGGTGGATGCGTTTACTTGTGAATTTATTTCACACGTGTGGGATGATACCAATTTGAAAGCTCTAAATAAATTAATCAAATTCCAGACATATGTGAATGTATATAGAATAAAATCACAGGTGTTTGCAGGCGATCGAATTCCACACAGGTGTTTCCAACAATTTAATCAAAGAAATTATGTGGTATGTCATTTTGATCATAGTATGATAAAAAATGATGATATGATTCAACGTAACTAACATAGAAATTAGTTAATCATGTATAAAGCATGTGCACTTTTCTAATTTGATTATAAGAAATTAGTTAATCATGTGCAAAGCACGTGCAATTTTCTAATTTGATTAAAAGAAATTGGTTAACCACGTGCAAAGCACGTGCACTTTTCTAGTATAATAAAATATTCAATTTGATTGTAGCTCGACTCACTTTAAAAAAAATTGTTTGTGTATCATTTCAAGCTTGAAAACAATTATACTCCATTACCTTCAAAACAAATATTTTCATATAATGAAAAGAAAAATGTTTAGAAATTCCCAATTAGAAGGAAAAAAAAACATCCAAAAAAATAAGCAAACACTAGAGCAATATTCATGATATAGTGGGACAAAGAAATCCTACTTGCTATACTATCCTCTAGCTATTTAATCACCGGGGTTTCTCTGAGTTTGATTACGGTTCTTTCCTGAACCAAGAATTGATTTCTCCAAGAAGAAGCATTGACTTCAAACATTCCTTCATAAGGGCCATATGCAGCTGCAACAACAGATCTCGGATTCGAAGTTGAAGGACTCAAAAAATTGCATAGATTGCAATTAACAAAGGTGTTGTTTGAAGGAGTCCAATGACCATATGGTACACCAGCAGGAAAGGCCGCCTCTATTTTTCTTGATGCAACTTTCCAAGGTACTGGTCCAAGATCCTTAGCAAATCTAGCCAAGCTTCTCGCATAAGCGAGAGGATCTTGAAGAACCCCCACCTATAAGTTCAAGTGCAGATTTAGTTCAAGTGCAGTTATAAAAAAAAAAAATCTTAAAATTAGGTAATTCTAGCCCATACCGTGCAAACTCAAAATATTCATATTGTTTTTCGCCAACCACAAGATAAGTGTGTACTACACTTGACATGTGTTTTGGGTTCACATTAACATGGTCTGGGATAGAATTAGCTTAGGAAAATAATAGTACAAAATTTCTCGTTTCTTGAAATATGTACCGGAACTAATTGCTTATGATCTAAAAGAGAACCGGATAAAATAGAAGAATTGTTGCTAGAAGACAGTGGATGATATTGACTGTAGGTATCACGCCGATTTTCATCAACTATAATATGTTTTTTCCCAAGTTTCATGTCAGCCCTTAATATATGTGCTGCAATTTAAAAAATAAGGGATTAAAAACTTCAAAATTTGAAATTGAGGAACTTTCATCGTCAATTGGAAAAATACAAACCTGAAAAATCATCGTTCCTACCGGCCAACCCCTCAGAGTAATTTTCAGCGTTTCTCGTGCGCTGAGGTGACAGGAATCGCTCAAGGTACTTATCCCATGTAGGTGCCTTTCTTAGATTGTATCATCTAATTGCATCACCAGAAGAAACCTCAGGAACAACATGAGCTACCGGTGATATTTCAAGAGACTTTTTTTTGCTCTTGTTCACTGGGGGTCGGCCCATTCGAATAATCTTAGGTTGTGGCCCATTGTTATCACCTCCTTGTTTCAAATTTGCAAATCCTTTCTTTTCAAGTTCTTGTATTTCATTTGCCTAATATAACCAGTTAAATTTAGAAAGAAAAAAAATATGATAAATATAAGAAAAGAAAGCATATAATTAATAGAAATATGCAATTGTACTTCCTTATAGTAAATGGAACGTTCACCATTAAACAACATTGCATTTGAACATATCAAATACACATCAGCCTGCAATCGCAATGTACAGCAATTTAGTGTTCATCTCCACAGTTTGCCTCAATTTTACAAATAAATCTAATAAAATTCAAATCTAATTCTACAAAATATAACCATTTTAACTCGGAGAATTCAACAAAAATGAGCCATCCAAAAAAGATATGGGATAAAAATGCTAGTGAGCTTAAGCTGTGACACAAAAAATGCAATAATCCAGTAACAAAATCACCAAGCCCTAAATCCCCCAAAATTCTCTGGATTTGAAGAATTCGAATTGTGTTATTGTAGATAAATTTATTATGTTTTAAATTGGTCTGTTTTATTTTTGTAAGAAAAATATTTGTTATTAAAGTGAAACTTTATTACCAATTGTGTTATTGTAAATAAATTATTAAATTTCAAAATGGTTTTTTTTGTAAGAAAATATATGTTATTAAATAATTGTGTTATTGTAAATTAATTTTATAAATTTTAATTTGGTTTGTTTGATTTTTTAATGAAAATAAACGTGTTATTGTAAAGTTATTAAAGCTTTATTTATCGAATCGTGTTACTATAAATAAATTTATTAAATTTTAAATTTGTTTGTTATAATTTTAAAATTTAATAAATTTATTTATTATATTTATTTAACGGTTACTAAGACACCCCCTGTAACACAAAATATATTACAAATACACTCCTTGGGGGCAAAATTAGAAAAACATTAAATATTTCTGATGACGTCATCCTATGCCGTTAAAAATTAACGCCGTAAGGGGTCTTCTACTGTTTTGGCAGAGGGGGTGTCTTTGTAATATCTGCAACAGGAGGGTAAGTTCCTGTAATTAGGCTTATACCTAAGGGGTGTCTATATAAATTTTCCTTTTTTTTAATATGCCACAAACAGTAACCTGAATAAGTTTTAATAATATTAATTTTTATAATTTCACGAATATATGATACCATAAGTTAATGACTGCTTGTAAATTTAAAATAAGCAACTTAAAAATGTTGAAAAACCCATGGGTAGTATAAGTTAGAGAATTATAACAATTCGCCCCTCAAATGTGTGCATATCAACTAATTGTGTACGTTCAATTAGAAAATAAATGAAAATGCAGAGAACTTGCAAACTTTGAAAAGTATGGGAGAATTTTGTGTAAACATTCAAAAGTACAGGGAAATTTTTTATTGAAAACTTTGCAAAAAAAAAAAATCAAAAATCACAAAGACGTTGTTCGCCTGAAACATATGCGTATTTAAAAAAATGGACGGAAGGAGATATACTGAGTGTTTTATATAGGGTTATTGAGAGTACAAGAAAGTTTGGTGTAGGTTTCGCATAACATAAGGTGATATCGTGCATTTTTCCCATGTTTTCTTCTTATAAAATTCTAGTTCCACCATACAATTATTTTGCACCAAATCACCAATTAGACTAAAGTTAATTCTTTTTTTTTCTTTTTCTTTTTTGTAGGAGCTAAAAATAGAGCTGCCTAACTTTGGGGTCTTCGTTGTGGTTCAAATTTAACAGTACATGGATTATGGATATACGCATATAAGAGCCAGAACCTACCATTGTAGGACACACGGGCTTTATGGGGGACAAATATTCTGATTACTTGTGGTATCATGAAAGTCGAGGTCGATATATTTGGTAGCACAATTCAATAAATCAATTACTTTTAGTACAACCGTTAAAAATAGACGTTAACTGATGATGTGGCAATTAAGTGTTATTGCAAAATTGATACTATAACTTATATTGACTGACAATTTTATCCCTTATTAATATATGCTGCATTTTTAAATGTGAATTTTCTACTTGTTTGAATGATTCTCCCGTATGACTATTTCTTTTATACAGATCTCAGTTTAATCTATTTCTTTCCTCAAAAGTTGTTCTGGCATTTGTGAATCTTCTCGAAATTTCTTCGATTTTGCCTTCTCTAATTGTTTCAGTGAAGAACTTAAAGCCTGCTGGAACAGATCCAACCTATTCATGTGCTCCTGCATTTCTTTCCTTGCAGTTGTTAAAGTTGTTGGCAATTTTTATTTAAATTAAGAGAATTTTTTATTAGTTTTCCGGTGTTGATTTGGAGTTTCCTTTAACTGATGTATCGGAAACTTTGTTTAAAACTGAGCTAATAAATAAGAAAAGTTAAACCTTCTCCACTGTTGGAGTTTTAGTTGTCTAGTGTCCGTTGTTATGATAAAGTTTCTTATATCCCACATAGAAGAAAGTTAACATAAATAAGCATGTTATAATTAAGTTAATGATACTTACTAATTGCCGAGCTAAGTAGCGTGGGCTTGTAACTAAGTGGGGCATTAAATTGATGGAATATTGTTGGAGGATTCTAGGCCCAATAGACTATGCTGACTTTCCTTTACTCTGAAATTGGTATGCCCTCAGCTCACTATGGACTGGAAAGCTGTTAACTTCAACTTGAATATCAGATTGGGCTAGTATCGGAGGGTCCAATGCACCATGCATTGACATGGTTACAACAGAGAGAAAGGTGCATAGTCTGGTGCACCTCCTTGATGAATCCACCAATAAACCATCACTTTTTTTAAAAACTGGTCCCCTAGCTATTGCTTAGTGGCAAAAAAGTCCTGGCTGGCAATTTATAACTTAAATATTTTGATAGTTTCAGTCCAATTCGAGCCTAATTTGGAACGTCACCGTGTCTTCCATATCACCCAATTCTTCCACATGAAAAATTAAAACTGATTGTTGATGTGCAAAAATTACAAAATTGGTCCTAAAAGTATTGTTGGCTGGCCAAAAAAGTCTTAACTTTTCGGGCTAACAATTTAATTTGTAACTATTTTTTTTTTTTGGCAATTTTGGTCCCTTTTTTATCCAATTTTTTTTTCACTTTGTCAGTCTAATTACCCTCCTTTGTTATGTGAATAAATTAAATCACACTTTTAATTTCAGCAAGTAGTTACAATTTTCGAGTAAAGGAAATAAATTGCTTATTTAAAATATTATTTCACAGGGAAATATAGTGGTCTTTCAAATCACAAAGAATAATAAAATTAATGCATTAATTTCACATGGGCAAATTCATATTATTGTACACTGGCTCAATTAAGCGAAGTTTAACATGTGTGGAACGGGCCACAAGGTCTATAAAATTTTACTAGGCTCAACAGTGATTAGGGCCGATAACTTTTTTTCCGTTAAACATAAACGGGTTTTGTCAATTCAAGAAGTACTATTAGTGTTATCACATAGGCTATAAATTGTAGGGCATTTCAACCGCACATAATTTACTTACGACAATATTAAAGATTTATGTGTAATTAAATGCTACTTGCAAGTTTAGAAATTACAAACAGAATAAGCCAGGGCATTAAAGTGATCATGTTATAATTAAGTTTCTCATATCCCACATAGGAGAAAGTTAATATAAATGACCATGTTATAATTAATTTAATGATACTTATTAATTGTCGAGCCAAGTAGTGCGGGCTTGTAACCAAGTGGGATGATACGAACCATGTTAAGAAAAACAAGACCCGCATTATAAGGAATTGAAAGATCGTTCTACAATCAGGTTTAGAATGGATGAACGCCACAAGTCGCCTTGATAAGTTCACGGGGACGCCACAAACGATGTTGACTGAATCGTTTGATAAGTCGATGTTGAACGCCACAAATCTTCTTGATAAGTTCGGTAGGACGCCACAAACGATGATGGATGAATCGTTTGATAAGTCGATGAATGAACGCCACAAGAATTAGACAAATTGAAAAATCCTTGATAAGTTCAAAAGAGTTCTTCAAAGAAACTAGAGAATTCTTCTCACTCAAATAATAAGAATCAAGTTGTTTCCCTCTTATTACATGTTATGCCTATATATAGACTTGGAAATAAAGTCCTATCAAGACTAGGAATAGTACTTCTAGAATACTCTACTTGAAAATAAGGTCCTATCAAGACTAGTAATAGTACTCCTAGAATAATCAAGACTATGAATAGTACTTCTAGAATAATCAAGACCAGGAATAGTACTTCTACAATAATCTACTAAATATAATAGATAATTTCGAATTTGTTAATAACTAAATATGCTATTCATCTTATCCACTCCCTTCTTGAGAAATTGCATTTAGTTGGACTTGTATAATGTTGATAAACTTTGGTTGTTCATTTCCGAACACATCAACTCCTTTTGTTGCGCTTGATTTATTATCTCATTGAGTTCTTCTTCCTTGAAACATTTGGCTCTTGCTCTCGTGACTGGACCTTGTGGAACTTTGACTGAATCTTCAAAATGCGTTTTTCCATTTATGTCCTCATTATTCTGCGAATTTCCATTTATGTCATCATTCCCCTCCTCTTGAAAAGGATTTGCCCTCAAATCAGCACCTACATCAAAAGGATTTAAATCAGTAACATTGAATGTAGTGCTAACATTGTATTCACCTGGTAGGTCTAGCTTGTAGGCATTGTCATTGAGACGCTCAAGAACTTGAAAAGGACCATCTCCCCTTGGGAGTAACTTCGAACGCTATTGTGATGGAAATTTTTCTTTCCTCATGTGCAACCAAACCCAATCACCTGGTTCAAAAATGACTTTTCTTCGCCCTTTGTTAGCTTTCTTTGCATATTGTTCATTTTTCTTTGCGATATGCTCTCGGACACTTTCATGAAGTTTCTTCACCATCTCAGCCTTCTTTCGACCATCCAAACTAGCTCTTTCATCAACTTGCTTGTATTTGATTACATAAGGAAATGTCTCGATGAATTCTGACCACTTCGCATGTCTTTTATTCAACTTAGCCTGTCCTTTCAAGTGCTTTAAGGATTCATGGTCGGTGTGAATGACGAATTCTCTCGGCCAAAGGTAATGTTGCCAAGTCTCCAATGCTCTTACCAATGCATAAAGCTCCTTGTCATACGTTGAATAGTTCAAAACAGCCCTATTTAGTTTTTCTCTAAAGTAGGCTATCGATAGCTGCTCCTGCATTAAAATTGCTCCAATACATATTCCTGAAGCATCACACTCAATTTCAAATGTTTTAGAAAAATTAGGTAAGGCTAACAAAGGAGCACTACACAATTTTTCTTTAATTTATGAAAATGCATGTTCTTGCTCATCACCCCAATGAAACCCTACAGATTTCTTAACAATTTCGGTGAGTGGTGCAGCTAGTGTACTGAACTATTTGACAAACCGTTGATAAAAACTAGCCAAACCATGAAAAATTCTGACCTCGGAAAGTGACTTAGGTGTCGGCCATTCCTTGATAGCCTTTACCTTTTCTTCATCCACTCCAATTCCATTAGCGCTAACAATATAGGCAAGAAACGTAACTTTTTCCAAGCAAAAAGAACACATTTTCAAATTGGCATACAATTTTTCTCTTCTCAAAACATCAAACACACTATGCAAACGTTCAATATGTTCATCTAAGCTTTTGCTATACACCAAAATGTCATCAAAATATACCACAACAAATCTGCCAATAAAAGCAC